>CM042157.1:68012095-68055175 GCA_023376005.1 Doryteuthis pealeii
CATTATTATAGGTGCTAGGACTTGACTTGGCCAGCCTGATTGATGGAGCGGGACTCTCAGCTCGCCTGTCTAGCCTAAGCAAGGGCCGAAGTGGAGTGTTGCATGTCATTGATTGCTCAGCCAGCCGAGTTCCATCCTTAAGTATCATGGGTCACCACTCACGGCAAACAGAGGGCCTCATTAGTGGGGGTGTGGGTATTACCCTCTGCAAAGGTGCAGTTAATTTATTTTAAAGCGCAGTTAGGAAGTGATAAGAATTAAAAAGTGAAGGAGAGAAAAAAAGGTGGGGTTAAAAACTAGAAGAAAAAAGAGTTTGTTTACTATATTGTTATATATTTTACATAGGGATTTATGGACATCAGTGAGGATCTACTTGGGATAAGTAATAATGGAGTTTGTTTACTATATTGTTATATATTTACATAGGGATTTTATGGGAATCCAGTGAGGATCTAACTTGTGATAAGTAAAATGGAGTTTGTTTACTATATTGTTATATATTTACTGGATGGGACTTTAACCTGCGGCTAGAATCTGCTCATTCTGTTGTATGCTTGGTAATATCCAAATTCATTTTTTATTAAACGATACTATTTAGGACTGAGCCTATTCAAGTAGTGACCAACCCAGTTTTCCTTCTCCTAGACTAAGCTTTACCTCATAATTGTCCCAAACCTTACTGCCTTATGGCAAGCCCCAACATTTTTTATCCTATATATGCTAGAAGGTTGTAGCTGAGGGTCTTAATGTCCTGGGTATGACGTTAAACTCAATTTGATGGTGAAGTTCCAATTCTGGAGCTCTGGGGAATGTGGGGTACCCTTTCATCACCATTACTCTCAGGTCCACTTTGACCTAGAGTGGTAGTACCTGTTAGGGCTAAATAAAAACATGAATTTAAAAGAATGTGTTTAGAAAAAAATTGAGTTAAAAAAATTGAGTTTAAAGAAATTGAGTACCCTTCAAAAATGAATAAAATTTCAGCATGAAATGACCCAACAAGGGTTGACATACCAACCAACCCAACCAACGATCTCTCTCCTTCACCCCTTACTTTTTAGTTTTTCTTCTTCTTTCTCCTCCTTTTTTTTCACATTCACCCTTTCCTTATTCCCCCTCCCTTCTTCATCTTTGTGATCTTCTATTCCCTTGCTCTTTCTTTCAATTTTCCTTTCTTTCTTTCTTTCTTCCTTTCTTTCTTTACTCTCAATTTCCTTTCTTTCTTTATTTATTTACTCTCAATTTCCTTTCTTTCTTTCTTTCTTTCTTTCTTTCTTTCATTCCTTCTTTCTTTCTTTCTTTCTTCTTCCTTCCTTTCTTTACTCTCTCAATTTCCTTTCTTCTTTCTTTCTTTCTTTCTTTACTTCTCAATTCTTTCTTCTTTCTTCTTTCTTCTTCCTTCCTTTCTTTACTCTCTCAATTTCCTTTTTTCTTTCTTTCTTTCTTTCTTCTTCCTTCCTTTCTTACTCTCTCAATTCCTTTTTTCTTTCTTTCTTTCTTCTTCTTCCTTCCTTTCTTTACTCTCTCAATTTTTCTTTCTTTCTTTCTTTCTTTCTTTCTTAACTCTCTCAATTTCTTTCTTTCTTTCTTCTTTCTTCTTCCTTCCTTCTTTACTCTCTCAATTTCCTTTTTTTCTTTCTTTCTTCTTTCTTCCTTCCTTCTTTCTTCTCTTTCCTTTTCTTTCCCTTCCTTCCTTTACTCTCAATTTCTTTTCTTTCTTTCCTTCTTCCATCTCCCCCCTCTCTCTCTCTCTCTCTCCTTCTCATTTCTTCTCTCTCATCATTTTATTCTATCTCTTTCTTCCCCCTCCCCTTCACTCTCTCTGACTCATCTTGAGTCACTTTTTTAATATCATCTACCTTGACTCATTTTTTTCAATTTTCACATTGGAGGATGTCTTGTCTTTTCCTGGAGTTTCTGTTGAACAAACATTTTGCAAATAATACATTTCTATGACATTTCTTTTGAACAACATCCTCTAGTGTTGCCTGGAATCGGCAGAATTATATTGCCAAAATTCTGTGGAGTAGGAATCAGCTATATGAAATAATCTTTTCCCTTCATTGTATCATTGAAAAAAATATATACTTCTAAAGTATTTCAATTTTATTACAAAAAAAAAACGAAAGAAAAGAAAAATAATATTTTTTTATTTATTTAGAATCCATTTTTTTTTTAATATAAATAAAGGATTATCCCTTCAATAATTTTGAGATGATTCAGAATTATTCCAAATGTTTTTTTAATTTATTTCTATTTCTTTGTCAATCCTTTTTAAGATTTATCAAATAATAATAATAATAATAATAATAATAATAATAATAATAATATGTGTCAAGAAAGGAAGGGGGAAGAGGTCTTGCCAACATAAAGGACTGCGTAGAAACCACAATCCAACAACTTGAAAATTACACAAGAAAGAGCAAAGACAAATTACTTATAGCGACCAACAATAGTAGAAGTGACAGATGGACAAACAGAAAAACAACAAAGACTAGAAAACAAAAATGGGAAGAAAAACAATTATATGGAGACTTCAAACGACAAATCGAAGAGGTTGCACATGGAAAGACTTGGACGTGGTTAAGAAAAGGAAACCTCAAAAGAGAAACAGAATCATTAATAATTGCTGCACAAAATAATGCCATAAGGACAAACTATATAAAAGCAAAAATTGATAAGACCCAACAATAGTAAATGTAGACTTTGCAGTAATAGAGATGAGACTGTAAACCATATACTCTGCGAATGTAGCAAACTAGCACAACGAGAATACAAAACTAGACACGACTGGGTTGGGAAGGTGATCCACTGGGAATTATGCAAAAAATTAAATTTTGACCATGCAAAAAAATGGTATATGCATAAACCAGAATCTGTTCTTGAGAACGAAACGCATAAAATTCTCTGGGACTTTGAAATAAAAACGGATCCCCTTATCCCAGCAAAAAGACCAGACCTAGTGCTGATCAACAAAAAAGAAAGAACTTGTCAACTGGTGAATTTTGCAGTTCCAGCAGATCACAGGGTAAAGCTAAAGGAAAATGAAAAAATGGACAAATATCTGGACCTTGCCAGAGAGCTGAAAAAGTTATGGAATATGAAAGTTAAAGTGATACCAATTGTAGTTAGTGCACTTCGAACGATCCCAAAACGATTGGAAAAGGGTCTGGAAAGTTTGGAAATCAGAGGAAGGATTGATACCATTCAGAACACTGCACTGCTGCAATCTGCCAGAATACTCAAAAGAGTCCTGAAGACCTGAGGAGACTTGCTGTCACTCAGATTCCAGTGAAAGACCATCAGCTAATGCTGATGTGAAAACTCAAAATAATAATAATAATAATAATAATGATATGCATAAGCCAGAATCTGTTCTTGAGAATGAAATTCACTTATTCTTCCCTCCAAATCAAATATACTAGCCCAACTTGGGACTGAGCTAAACCAGCCCATTAAGTAAAGTCGTCGATGCCTAATGTCAGTATCAGTCAATGAGGGAGTCAATCCCCTTTTCACTAGCACTAGACCATCATTGAAAATGTTCCTTTATCTTATTGAAAATATTATTATGTCCCTTTTCTTATAGAAAACATCACCAACTCATATTTTCAGTGAAAACCCTGTAACAAAGTCTCCTGGAGACACCCATGATCTGGCTACTGGTACCAGTTGGACCTGATCATAACACAGTGCTCTGACTTCAGAACCGTCCTCCAAAACCGTAGTTTTCACAGTGCAGACCACCACTCAGACCATATAAAATCTTCCCTTGTTTACTCTTTATTAATTTTGAATCAAGCTGGTCTATTTTTTTATCAACTTTGAGCCAATCTTGACTATTTCTATTAACGTTGAATCAATCTTGACTATTTTTATTAACTTTGAGCCAACCTTGACTATTTCTATTAACTTTGAGCCAGCCTTGACTATTTTTATTAACTTTGAGCCAACCTTGACTATTTTTATTAACATTGAGCTAACCTTGACTATTTCTATTAACATTGAGCTAACCTTAACTATTTTTATCAACTTTGAGCCAACCTTGACTATTTCTATTAACTTTAACCCAATCTTGACTATTTTATTAATATTGAGCTAACCTTGACTATTTCTATTAACATTGAGCTAACCTTAACTATTTTATCAACTTTGAGCCAACCTTGACTATTTCTATTAACTTTAACCCAATCTTGACTATTTTATTAATATTGAGCTAACCTTGACTATTTCTATTAACATTGAGCTAACCTTAACTTTTTTATCAACTTTGAGCCAACCTTGACTATTTCTATTAACTTTAACCCAATCTTGACTATTTTTATTAACATTGAGCTACCTTGACTATTCTATTACATTGAGCTAACCTTAACTATTTTATCAACTTTGAGCCAACCTTGACTTTCTATTAACTTTAACCCAATCTTGACTATTTTATTAATATTGAGCCAACCTTGACTATTTCTATTAACTTTGAGCCAACCATGACTATTTCTATTAATTTGAGCCAACCTTAAATTATTAAGTATAAAAATTGTTCAATATAATTAAAACAATTTAAAACTATTTGCTTTTAATATTTTACAGAATTATTGTCAGTAATCATCATTCTATTCCCTGACTAACAAAACGCTTAATTCTATGGATTTTAAATGATTCCTTGAAAAACACGTGATCTTTGATTCAATTTCCGAATTAATTAAGTTAATTAAAGTAAAATTGTACCATCTTCGATTTGTTAGTTATCAAAGATGACATTGATTTTTTTATAGAGACATTAATGCAGAAAATCAATACCAAATACAAAAAACAGATGAGAATTTTATCTGCAAAACATATCAGATGCCCAAATAAGGAAATAAGGTGCAGAATAATTATAGACTTTCTTTTTGTTTGAATTTCCAAGATGAGGAATCATTATTATTATTATTATTATTATTATTATTATTATTATTAGACTGATGAGTATCCTCATCTTGGTTGCTTATTACAGTCACATTTCAGCCAGAAGGGTTTTGACCGTCAAAGTATTCATTGGTGAACACAGAAAGTTTTTTGACCGTCAAGTAGTCAGGGTAACAGATAATTTTGACTGTCACACACCATCAGGAGAGAAGTGGGGTCAGCCAAGACTTCTCCTAGACTGGTTACCTAGCCATGGTTAAAGAGCCCAGTCTGCCCTGCTATTTACCTATAGCTGGAGGAAGAATTAGATTCATACCTTTCTCAAGAGTATTAGCACCATGTGAAATGCAAACCGCTTTGTCCAGTAATTGAACTTGGGTTGACGAGTCCATTTCATACGACTCTAACCATTAGACCACGCACCTCCATAAACACGTTCAATGAGTTCAAATTCTGGATGTGGTAATTGCATTTCACTTAGTGCTAATACCCTTGGGAAAGGTATGAATTCTACTCTTCCTCCAGCAATGGGTAAATAGTAGGACAGACTGGGATCTTTAACCTTTGTTAGGCAACTGGTCTAGCAGAAGGAAAATTCTGAATTCAAACTCCGCTTAAGAAATTGACCTTGTGTCACATCCTGCTCATGTGGAGGGGTTGGTAAATATATATAAGCATGATAAGTCAACTCTGTTTCCTCCATAACGGAGCTGGGAACTTGTTTGCTTTTCCTGCAAAAGATGAACTGAAGACTAAATTGTCAAGCTGTGCTTTGCATATCTCAGCATCCACTCTCCGAACAGTCCCCTTACATAGCATCCTGGTGCTTATAACACAGCTCTGATCATTGAATATTCTGGCTCTAAAAGATAATATTTGTTTATTTAAGTTTTACTTAATTAAGATATTATCTTAAAGCCAAAGTGAAATCTTTATGGGTCACATATCAAGAATCGTTTCTTTTTAAGTTAGTATTTTATTTACTTCTTTTCTGGGAATATCTGTTTACCGTATTTGACAGCATATAGGACGCACTTTTTTTTTGTATATGTATCTCCTATTAAATGTAGTTCTATGTGCTCTTGTATTAAAGTCTGTTACACTTCACAACTAGTTTGTCAGAATATTTCTTGTACTTTTAGGTACCCACGTTGGAAGGTCATCAAAGCCTTCCAACCAATTATAATACCCTTTTTAGTCTCCAATAAATCAATATTAATATTTTTATGGATTCTTGTTATCTCCTCTGTCAATTTAAAACATATTTGGACAGTCATGATAAGCCTAAACAATCAATCAATTCTGATATCTTAATATATATAGTTAACAACTCATCCACATGAGCAGGATGTGACTGTCAAGATTTTGTGGCCATTTTTAGGCTTCAAGTGAGAGTACTTTACAGTAGAGATCCCTTGAGTTAAGCAGAGCACGATCTTTAGAGAAGAAACCTTTGGTTGTCCCTTGGTGTTCCTTAGTGTTGGGTATGATCTTTTGGTTGTTCCTTGGTGTCTCTTAGTGTTGGGTATGATCCTTTGGTTGTCCCTTGGTGTTGGGTATGATCCTTTGGTTGTCCTTGGTGTCACTTAGTGTTGGGTATGATCCTTTGGTTGTTCCTTGGTGTTGGGTTTGATCTTTTTGTTGTCCCTTGAAGTCCCTTAGTGTTGGGTATGATCTTTTTGTTGTCCCTTGGTGTCTTAGTGTTGGGTATGATTCTGTTGTCCCTTGGTGTCTAGTGTTGGTATGATCTTTTGGTTGTCCCTTGGTGTCTCTTAGTGTTGAGTATGATTCTTTGGTGTCCCTTGGTGTCTTAGTGTTGGTATGATTCTTTGGTTGTTCCTTGTGTCTCTTAGTGTTGGGTATGATACTTTGGTTGTTCCTTGGTGTCCCTTAGTGTTGGGTATGATCCTTTAGTTGTTCCTTGGTGTCTCTTAGTGTTGGGTATGATCCTTTGGTTGTTCCTTGGTGTTGGGTATGATCTTTTGGTTGTCCCTTGGTGTCCCTTAGTGTTGGGTATGATCCTTTGGTTGTTCCTTGGTGTTGGGTTGATCTTTTGGTTGTCCCTGTGTTCTTAGTGTTGTATGATTCTTTTGTTCCTTGGGTCTTAGTGTTGGGTATGATTCTTGGTTGTTCCTTGGTGTCTCTTAGTTGGGTATGATCCTTTGGTTGTTCCTTGGTGTCTTAGTGTTGGGTATGATCCTTCCTTGGTGTTGGTTTGATCTTTTTGTTGTCCCTTGAAGTCCCTTAGTGTTGGGTATGATCTTTTGGTTGTCCCTTGGTGTCTCTTAGTGTTGAGTATGATTCTTTGGTTGTCCCTTGGTGTCTTAGTGTTGGGTATGATTCTTTGGTTGTTCCTTGGTGTCTCTTTAGTTGGGTATGATCCTTTGGTTGTTCCTGGTGTCTTAGTGTTGGGTATGATCCTTTGGTGTTCCTTGGTGTTGGGTTTGATCTTTTTGTTGTCCCTTGAAGTCCCTTAGTGTTGGTATGATCTTTTGGTTGTCCCTTGGTGTCTTAGTGTTGGGTATGATCCTTGGTTGTTCCTTGATCTTTTTGTTGTCCCTTGAAGTCCCTTAGTGTTGGGTATGATCTTTTGGTGTCCCTTGGTGTCTTAGTGTTGGGTATATGATTCTTTGGTTGTCCCTTGTGTCTCTTAGTGTTGGGTATGATACTTTGGTTGTTCCTTGGTGTCTCTTAGTGTTGGGTATGATATTTGGTTGTTCCTTGGTGTCCCTTAGTGTTGGGTATGATCTTTGTTGTTCCTTGGTGTCTCCTTATGATCCTTTGGGTATTTTTTGGTTTTGATCCTTGGTTGTTCTTGGTGTCTTAGTGTTGGGTATGATCCTTTGGTTGTTCCTTGGTGTTCCTTAATGTTGGGTATGATCCTTTGGTTGTTCCTTGGTGTTCCTAGTGTTGGGTATGATCCTTTGGTTGTTCCTTGGTGTCTCTTAGTGTTGGGTATGATCCTTTCGTTGTTCCTTAGTGTTGGGTAAGATCCTTGCATTGAGCAAAGTCATTGGTTGCAGGCTCATTCGTCCATGTCGTGTAAATGAACGGCTTTCAAGATCGGCGATTAAATAGTTAACTAACCACGTATTTGAGCTGTTGATTGGCTGGGTTTAATCTACTTGACAACGCCAAGTCTATAAGTTTAAGTGACAGCTTCCTCGCACACCTAATATACTAGAATATATATTTACCAATATTTACCTGCATAAGCAGGATGTGACACAAGGTCTATTTTTTAAACGGAGTTCAACAGGTTTGAATTCAGAGTTTTCCTTCTCCTAGACCGGTTGCCTAACCAAGGTTAAAGAGCCCAGTCTGCCCTACTATTTATCCATAGCAGGAGGGAGAGTAGGATTCATACCTTTCCCAAGGGTATTAGCGCTAAGTGAAATGCAATTACCACATCCAGGATTTGAACTCGGGGCGATGAGTCCATTTACCATGACTTTAACCATTACACCTCACTTTTAATATACTAAAATAATCCAACAGTGACACAAGGTCAGTTTCTTAAGTGGAGTTCAACAGGTTTGAATTTACGGGTATACAATACAAAGTGGTATACAAAAACGGGTGTGTGAGAGTGAGAGAGAGAGAGAGAGGGAGAGAGAGAGAAAGAAAGAGAGAGAGGGAGAGGGAGAAAGAAAGAAAGAGAGAGAGGGAGAGAGAGAGAGAGAGAAAGAAAGAGAGAGAGAGAGAGAGAGAGAGAGTCATGTGAATTGCAAAGGCTTATGAATGTCAAGGAATTGGCTACACAAATTAATAAGACTTAACTCTTAACGTCCTATACCACCTCATTCCACCTGGCCAGAAGTCACATTCATTTTTCTAATCCATCCCAAACGATAGCCTTTGTTTAAATGTAATATTAAACATATTTAGAAAGCTTTGATCTAAGAGAAATAACATGTAACTTTAAATGAAAAGACCATTTTTAGCCATTTTTTGATGAATCTTTATAGGAATGGGGCTCTGGACTTAAAATTCTTAACTGGATGTTAACTTGACGACTCCAAATTTCAAATTGCATTTGTTTATAAATAATTTCAAATGAGGGAGTAATTCTTATTTTCAAAAGTTTCCTATGAATTTAAAAACAAACTATTTTTTTAATTATTTTAATATTTTCATTAAAAAAGTCTGTCACAGACGACACGTTGTGGACCCTCTGGTGGTTAGTTAATCCAATCCTGGACTTGCAGATGCATTCACACACATTGCAAGGGAAATTCCCATCTGCATTTTGTGGTTCATGACAACAAAGATATCACTGCTCTGCAGCTCTGTTAATCTTGATATTGAGCCACTTAGCTCCTGTGCGGCACAGGTCTCGCCAACCCTGTTTGCTGGAGGCCAGATCTTCCATGCTTGAAGGTGTGATGAATACGAGTGTAATTGTTTCAGGGTTAAAATGTAGTGCTTTTTGGAGATGAGTTTATATTAGCATATCAGGAAAATAGGAAGTGGACTCGTCAACCCGAGTTCAAATCCTGGATGAGGCTGTTTACATTTCACATGGCGCTAATACCCTTGGGAAAGGTATGAATCCAACTAATCTTCCTCCAGCTATGCATAAATAGTAGGGCAAACTGGGCTCTTTAATTTTGTCTAGGTTGTTAAGTTTTAAGGGCCATCCTTGGCCAGTGAAATTGGATCCTTGGTAAAGAGACCTCAGATAACGAATCCTTTGGTAATCCTCTTGGGTAAAGAATCCTAAGTTCCTTCAGCAATGGTCGCAAGTATACTGAGAAAGAATCAATGCTTAAGTAATGTATCAGCCACGCAGTATGGCCAGTGATTGGCTAAGGAATAGACCACATGATCTCGCCTAGTTTATAAATCCAGGCGGGGACCTAGAGCACACCTTATATCACAAAAAATCCAACATAGGTAACCAGTTTAGGAGAAGGAAAACTCTGAATTCAAACCTGTCAGATCTCCGTGTAAGAAATTGACCTTGTTTCACATACTACTCGAGTGGAGGGGTTGGTGATATATATATATATATATATATATATATATATATATATATATATATATATTAATTAATGGAATTGTTCCTTAGAGAGCCATTCAATACATAAGGTGAATTTTGCCTAAGGTGTTGGCAATAAGAAGATTTTTAAATGCTGATATATGCTACCAAGTATCCTCATCTTGATTGTTATTATAGTCACAAGATTTTGATTGTTATGCCCTCTGACCTTTTTGGAAATTTCAAACAGAAAACTTTCTTCAATTCTATTCAAAGGAGTCCCCATGATGTAGTGAGTAAATAGTAGGACAGACAGGGCTCTTTAACCATAGCTATGTAACCAGTCTAGGAGAAGGAAAACTCTGAATTCAAACCTGTTGAACTCCGCTTTAAAAAATTGACCTTGGGTCACATCCTGCCCGTGCTGAGGGGTTGGTAAATATATATTTTAGTATATTAGGTGTGTGAGGAAAATGTCACTTAAACTTATAGGCTTGGCATTGTCAAGTGAATTAAACCCCAGCCAATCAACAGCTCGAATACGTGGTTAGTTAACTACTTAATCGCCGATATTGAAGGCCGTTCATTTACACGCTAGTCGACATTGACAAATGAACCTGCAACCAGCGTAAGAAATTGACCTTGTGTTGCATCCTGCTCGTGAGGAGGCGTTAGTAAATACATATAACCCTCTTGTTAATTTAAACATCTTGTCCAATTCCATCTTGTTAATTTAACCATCTTATCCAATTCTATCTTCACCAGAGTGGTAGTGCCTGTTAGGATCCATCTATGGTTTTAATAGGAAAATGGGTTATTTCCTATAACTCCAACATAAACAAAAGGGAACCACTCTTGACTGATAAATTATTTATTTATTTTCCAATTAAACTAACCCTAAACCCTAACCCTAAACCCTAACCCTAACCCCGTCTTCTTTTTTCCTAGTAGATCAATAAATAAATAATTTATCATTCAAGAGTGATTCCCCTTTGTTTATGCTGGACTCATAGGAAATAACCGAATATTTTGATGCATACCTTTCCCAAGGGTATGAGCTAGTTTGATTCATTCTTCAGCCTTAAGGTAAATTTTTAAAAAGATCTGAACGCTGCCCGAGGTTATTGTGCCCTGAACGTTGTTTTTATACACAATAAAGATGAGGTCAACAGTCCGAAATATCAAAATTATTCAAATAAATTATTATTTTCAACAACCTTATGTCCGTTCTCCTCACCTATCTGTTAACGCTTATCATTAACCAAAATATCTATTATACATACAAATTAATATCCATGTGACATATCTTTTTACTTACGTATGTTTCTCAAAGTAAACACTGACACCTAGCAACATTGGTACTTAATTCTCCAACTACCACCTACCTATTTACCTATCTTTTTAACTCACACAAACACACAAACACCCATACACACCACACACACACACACACACATATATATATATATATATATATATATATATATAATAATTCTCCAATTACCATTTACCTATCTTTCAACTCATATTCAAACACACACACACACACACACATTATATATATAATTCTCCAACTACCATTTACATATCTTTCAACTCATATCCACACACACACACACACACACACACACACACACACACACACACATATAAACACACAAACACACATGTAAAATATATATATATTAATTCTCCAATTACCATTTACCTATCTTTCAACTCATATTCAAAAAAACACACACACACACACACACATATATATATATATAATTCTCCAACTACCATTTACATATCTTTCAACTCATATCCACACACACACACACACACACACACACACACACACATACAAACACACAAACACACATGTAAATATATATATATATAATAATTCTCCAACTACCATTTACCTATCTTTCAATTCATATCCACACACACACACACACACAGACACACACACACATATATATTTATATAATAATTCTCCAACTACCACCTACCTATCTTTCAACTCATATTCACACACACACACACACACACACACACACACATATATATATATATATATATAATAATTCTCCAGTTACCATTTCCCTATCTTTCAACTCATATCCACACATACACATACACACATACAAACACACACACACACATATAAATAATATAATAATTCTCCAACTACCACCTACCTATCTTTCAACTCATATCCACATACACACACACACACATACACACATATATATGTATATATATATATATGAATTTTCAACATCGAGAGAGGCGGTTTATTTACTAATGTCGCCCCCAGAAAACAATATATATATATATGTATATATATATATATATATATATATATATGTTTTATTATACTGATTTACCTTTTCTTTAATGACAACATATCCTGCCGATCCTTAAAAGTGAGGGGAAAAAAGGTGGCAATTCAGCAACACTCAAATTTCATGTTGTTTTAACAGGTTAATTACAAGACGTGAGCAAATATTTGTTGTCACAGGTGTGGCAAGAACATGTTGCATATAATTGCAAACATGTCCTTTACCCATACCGACATTTCATTTATTCAACTTTCATCCAAGGCTTCTTTTAGAATTATTACTCTTTGGAAATCTCCTAATAAATATATGTTTGGTTGAACTCAAGTGACAATTCCTGTCGTACAAGTTTCTGTTCAATCCTTTCAAAGTGTCTGGCCATCTTTTTGGTGTCAGGGTGGAACTGGTGTAGCAATCCACCAAAAGTGTCTCTATGAGCGCTTCTGGCATGTCGATCTGCCATCTTCAGGTTGGCAACTGATGGTATGTTTCGTGATGTCTCGTTTTTAAAGAAAACATGCAGTAGCGTAGGAATTGGTGCCAAAAACGCTTGTAGAGACACCTTTGGTGAATTGCTACACCAGTTCCACCCTGACACCAAAAAGATGGCCAGACACCTTGAAAGGATTGAACAGAAACTCGTACAACAAGAATTGTCACTAGAGTTCAACCAAACATGTTTAAAAGAGAAAATGCTGCAAAAATACACTTATTTTAATATATGTATATATATATATATATATAATATATATATATATAATATATATATATATATCTTACTATTTCTACTGCCACTGTTTGTTTAAACGGAATTTGTAAACCCCTCCTACTACTAATTCCTACTGCTACTACTCGTTTTTAAAAGCGAGACAACGGAAACATTCCACCAGTTTCACACCTGATGATGGCACAAGAACATGCAGAAAGTGCTTGTGAAAGAATCTTTGCTCGATTGCTACACCAATTCCACCCAGATATTAAAAAGATGGCCAGACAGTTAGAAAGGATCGAACAAAAACTCATCCGACAAGAATTGTCAGTAGAGTTTAACAAATATAATATATATATATATATATATTATATATATATATATATATATATTCCAGCTCCTCCACACAAGCAGGATGGAACACAAGGTCAATTTCTTAACCAGAGTTTAACAGGTATGAACTTGGAGTTTTCTTTCCACTAGACTGGTTTTCTAGCCAAGGTTAAAGAGCCTAGTCTACCCTCATATAAATAAAAATAAAGTCATCAGGGGGCCTAAAGTCGGTACCAGCCAGACAGCAAGGGAGTCTATCCCCTTTTCACTAGTGCTAGACCATGGAGATTGTTTTGGCATCTGTTGCAGAGTTCCACACCTACCATCAGCTCGTCACTTTACTGCACGGATCCCTGTGCTACTCATATGCTGAGTTGGTTACGGCCGGTATCGAACCCGAAACCTTGTGGTTCCTAGTCCGACACTCTACCAACTTAGCTAAACCGGCCCTATAGAGGCTTACCAAATTACCTCAAAAGGGTTGATATGCCGTAAAAGAAACCAACCAACCAACCAACCAACCAACCAGAACTCAAATAATTTGGCAATCCACTCATCTAAGAAAAGGGATGTTGGAAGTGACAACAACTTAAAAGAAAGAAATAAAAGACAAACATGCAGAACAATCTTACCGTTCCTTAATTTTTTTCTTTGCTACTTTTGGTATTTTGGTAGCGCCTGGTTTGGCACTTGTGTCATTCTTGTAGGAATGCCGACTTTTACCAAACTAAAAATACAAAGACAAAAACAAAGACAAAAAAGAGATGTAAAAGATAATTCCAGACATTGCAGAGAATTGTTGAGTCATCTTTATTTGTTAAATAAAGAAATGCTTTTTACTATAAAAATGCATTGGAGCTGGTTTTTACTATTAAGAAATGCATTGGAAATGATTTTACTATAAAAATGCATTGGAAATGATTTTTACTATAAAAATGCATTGGAAATGGATTTTTTACTATAAAATGCTGAAATGCATTGGAAATGGATTTTTACTATAAAAATGCATTGGAAATAATTTTTTACTATAAAAATGCATTGGAAATGATTTTTACTATAAAAATGCATTGGAAATGGTTTTTTACTTAAAAATGCATTGGAAATGGTTTTTACTATAAAAATGCATTGGAAATGGATTTTTACTATAAAAATGCATTGGAAATGTTTTTTTTTACTATGAAAATGCATTGGAAATGGATTTTACTATAAAAATGCATTGGAAATGGTTTTTACTTAGAAATGCATTGGAAATGATTTTACTATAAAATGCATTGGAAATGGATTTTACTATAAGAATGCATTGGAAATGAGTTTACTATAAAAATGCATTGGAAAGGATTTTTTCTTAAAAAAATGCATTAGAAATAATTTTTACTATAAAAATGCATTGGAAATAGATTTTTACTATAAAAATGCATTGGAAATGGTTTTTACTATAAAAATGCATTGGAAATGGTTTTTACTATAAAAATCCATTGGAAATGGTTTTTACTATAAAAATGCATTGGAAATGAATTTTTACTATAAAAATGCATTGTTTAAAAAACACATCTGTAATTGTCAAACATCAAACACACTCACAGGGGAAAAAAAATCTGGAATTATACTAAGATATTACTAAAGAAACACACACTTACACCACACACACACACACACATACATGAAGAATTTCGGAGGAATAGACATTACCAAGCCTACAACAGAATGAGCAGATTCTTGTGACAAGTTAACAGCTCTCTTCCAGTGCCCCGTGCTTTGAGAAATCTTCTGATGAAGGGATTTTTTCATACCAAAATATTAAGAATATAAATCAAAGGTAAATGAACAACATCATAGTTACCTTGTTTTTCAGACCATATGACCTTTAGACACCCCTTCTGCGATCTCGATTCGTGGGGACACTTTTATCATTTGCACCATCAAAATCCGGTTGTTTGTTAGGGAGTAGGGTTAGGGGTTAGGGTTAGGGGTTAGTTTTATAATTTTAAAAAAAACTCTAAAAATCGTTTGTTAACAATTAACTGGATTTTGACGGTGTAAATGGAAAAAATGTCCCCACGAATCGAGATCGCCAAAGGGGTGCCTAAAGGTCATATGGTCCCGTTTTTCCTTACACTTGCCTTTTGATAGCCTTCAAAACCAACTGCCAAAAGAGAATAAAATGTTTTAATGTTTTCTCATTCTGTCGTTATGCTTCATGAAGCATGAAGCATAAAACATTGTTGTTCTAAGAGATAAATGAGAAGATTTTCTGTTGAGATATTACCAACTGGTCGAGATCCTGAGAAGATATGGAGATTTCAGGGTAGGTGGAATAAAAGTTCAGATTTATTAATAACTAGAAGTGGCTACCCTGCATCACCTGGGTAGTGGAAGGGTATTTACCGCGCATCCCACATATGTGGGTGTGACACAAGATCTTTATGGCAATTATGAACTTTTGTTTAGTAAATTAGGGTGTCCCAGAAAAAACAGAACCCACAAATTTTGTAATAAAACTGTTAATTTTCCCATCAAACAATAAATTAGGGTTAGGATTTGGGTTTAGGGTTTGGGTAGGGTTGGGGTTTAGGGTTAGTTTAATGGGAAAATAAATAAATAATTTGGGTTCTGTTTTTTCTGGGTCAGCCTGTACATTTATTTATTTTCCCATTAAACTAACCCTAAACCCTAAACCCCAACCCTAACCCTAAACCCTAATTTATTTGTTTAATTGGAAAATTAACAGTTTTATTACAAAATTAGTGGGTTCTGTTTTTTCTGGGACGCTCTAATTTACTAAACAAAAGTTCATAATTACTGTCTTTTTAATGTGGGACCACCCATGAACCGAAGCTCATCGTCCCGTCGGCATTCCCCCTCACGGGGTGTGTCTCAGGTGCTAGGCAATAAACCCAGCCCTGCCCATTTAAATTAAGGGGCAGGTATTGTCTGGGAGGTATAGCCCTCTGGGATCAACGCTGTTTAATTACTTAACCAGTTCAGAGCCAAAGCCACTTGACACAGGACATAGAGCCCAAAAGCTCTACATCTATGTAAGTGGGAAGTGGAAGGGGACCAAAAAAGGTGGTATAATGGTTAGCAAGTTGATTTTGCAGATCCAATATAGTTATGTTTTTTTTAAATTTTAGATTATCTTCGTAAATGTAGATCAAATTTTTGTATTTTTCGCACAAAAAGCAAGAACCGGTGATATTTAATGTGTGTATATATTTACGTTATTGTTATTTGTTGGATTTACGTAGTTTCATCCAGACATACATATAGCAATAGCATTATCTTTACAGATCACATCCGTCCCCCACAATTCTATAACCCCACCACCAGAACCTTTCCTCCCACAAGTCCTCAAATGACTCATCAATCCTGCTGCAGATCCACAAAGTTTGATGCAAATATGACATAGGAAGGACGTCCTTCCCATTGGATCAGATGGAACAGATGATAAAATTTGATGCATATGCACCACCATATATCTCTTAAGACCAGACATACATACATATATACATAACAACTGCCTTTTATATATGTATAGATAGAGATTAAGTCTCTATTTATCTGTAACTGGAACTATATCACCGCTTACATCACGTTACCCAAAATCATCATAACATAGAATAAATACTCTCAAAATTTGAGATGCAACCTTAAACTGTCCTCATAATACATGCCAAGTATTATATATTCATATATAGTTTGTTTTATTTTAATATATACAAGGTGTGTCAAAAAAAGTATCGATATTTTCTTTACTTTTTGACATACCTTGTATTCTGAAAAAAATTAACATTCTATTCATTGTTCATTTAAGCTCTCGATACTTTTATGACACACCTTGTATTCTAAAAAAAAAAATGTTCCATTCATTGTTCATTTCTATCTTGGTAAATACAGCTTCAATCTCAATACTTTTATGACACACCTTGTATTCTGAAAAAAATTAACATTCCATTCATTGTTCATCTTTATCTTGGTAAATACAACTTCAATCTCGATACTTTTATGACACACCTTGTATTGAAAGTTATCAGAACTTAGTTTCCATTTCAAATTGTTTTATTTTTTTTTACTCCTTTAATAAATTTGATGATTTTACTTACTTAGGGTACAAACTCTCTGGCATTGAATTTTTAACTCTCACCCCCTTGGGCAATATCTTTCAAAAATTAATTTTCACACCGCCTGGAGGTTGTTTTTTTTTTTTTTTTTTTTTTTTTTGCTAGTTGGAGTAATGGGTAGGATATTGATGGGGTGAGATAAGGGTGGCAATGGAAGACGTGTTTAGATTCGGGTAGTGGGTAAAATATGGGTGGAAATGTGCCTATCAGGGTAGGGAATGGGTAGAAATGAGGGGTGGATGTTGGATGGAATTAAAGATGGTTGGGTAGAAGTGGCATCGAAGTTTGTAGTAGTGGATTCCTGTAGAAATGAGTATGACTGTAAGAAATGGATGCAAATGAAGTATTAAGGGTGGGATAGGGGTGGCAGATTGAATATAATTTTGGATTAAGATACTGTGCAATATGAAAGGAAATGGGAGGACTGGTGTAAGATAAGGGTAGATGTTTGCCAGTGAGATTCTTCGTGTGAAGGAAAGTGGGGTAGTTTGACAGGTAATTTTTTTTTTTTTTCTAATTGAGATAGAGTGGAAGCGTCAGAGTGTTTGATAAGAAATGAATAGTAAGAATGTCAAAGAAAGGTCAGGGTGTTTCCATGGGTATACGGAGGAGGACCACACCTAATTCTGAGATCTTCTTAACATCAGGAATTTTGATACTAAATTACTTGATTAATTGATATTTCAGACTGTTGTGTATAAACACAACATTCAAGCCACTGCAATCTCGGGTTCTTTTTTAGGTGTTTTTTTTTTATTATTTTAATTACTTTAGAATAAGTCATCTTCAGATGATTACCCATGAATTCAAATGTAGTTCCAGAGCTTAATCATTACTGCATGTCACTCCTCCAATGTCAGCACCAAATGTACTAAAATCCAGTCCTTTGACCGATTCTGCCGGATTTGTTAATGTAAATAAAGAAACTCTTCAGCACGTGAAATATCCCAATATTTTCGGTCTTGGAGATTGCACAAACATTCCGACTTCAAAGTCAGCCACTGCAGTTGGTAAGATGAACTAATATCATTTAGTTTTGTATGTGTTCTTATGAGATGAGACTTGATATTAATAATTAAGATTTCATATTGTTGTCCACATCTTTATTGTGTACTAGAAGCGGCTACCCAGCATCGCCTGGATAAAAGAGGAGGGGACAATAAGTTAGTCTCACAGATCCAATTACTATATTGTGATGTTAGATCATTGCAGATACCCATTAAAATTCCTATGTAAAAAAAAAGACCTATGCAAAAAAAAAAAATCCATACTATTACTATTTAAATTTTATTTTTTAATTATCTTCATGAATATTCATCAAATCTTCATTATATTTGCTCAAAAACCAAACCTGGTGTTATCTAATGTGTATATATATCTACATTGTCATTAATCTTTTATTTTTTAAGTTTCCTCCGGACATACATTACACAAACTGCCCTTTATATATGTATAGATAAATACAACATTCAGGCCACTGTAACCACAGACTCTGTTTGAGGAGTTTTTTATTTATTATTTTAATTACCTTAAAGTAAGTAATCTTCAGACAATTACCCATGAATTCAAATGCAGTTTCAATGATTTTCTACAGAGCAATATATTTGGTAAAGAAAAAGGCTTAAAAATCAGTCATATTAGCAGTTATAGGTCTATTTCTACCCATATGTATCTGTCAAGAGAAAGAAGCGTCGTAGAATCAATCAGGGTGCACTTTAGAAGCGCCAGAAATATTTTGGACAGAATTATTTTGGACAGAATTAAAACTGGATTAAAGCTCCCCCTTTCCCAATGCTGCAAGCACAATCCAACAATGGTTCTCCTCATTCCACCTAATATCGTTACTCCTTTTAATTCAGTAATACAATTGGGTCATACAATTAAAATATCTAATCCTTAATGTTATTAATTATAAAGTAATTTAATCGATAATTAATTCAGGAACATGTTACTTCACACAATCAAAATCATATCAATCATATCTTGGATTTAAATAGATATGAAGGTCATTCAATAAATAAGGTGAGTAGGTTATTTCCTATACGTCCAGCATAAACAAAGGGGAACCACTCTTGACTGATAAATTATTTATTATTTTCCCATTAAACTAACCCTAACCCTAACCCTAACCCCATCTTCTTTTTTCCTAGTAGATCAATAAATAAACAAATAATTTATCAGTCAAGAGTGGTTCCACTTTGTTTATGTTGGACTTATAGGAAATGACTGGTGAGTATTTCCTAAGGAGTGTTCTGGGTATGTTACTAAAATGCATTTGGTGTCAGGCTCCAGTTCTGGAACCTTTGGTAGGGGTGGGGGTATAGAGTCCCTCATTTATTACCATTACTCCCTAAGGAGTTGGGATTAGGAAATACTGTTAACAGTCGCAACTTTTTAAAGAGTCCAGTATGCCCTACTATTTACCCATAGCTGAAGGAAGAATAGTTGGATTCCTACCTTTCACAAGGGTATTAGCACAATGTGAAAATGCACACAGAATATATATATATATATATATATATATATATATATAAATATATATATAGTAAATGAAGAAAAAACTCTAAACTTGCTTCATTACAATAATTTATTTCAACCGTATTAATACGGCATCTTCAGGTAATCACAAGAACATGACTCTTACTGATTACCTGAAGATGCCGTATTAATACGGTTGAAATAAATTATAGTAATGAAGCAAGTTTAGAGTTTTTTCTTCATTTACTAAATATCTTGCTCTGTCCTTTTACTCACTGGTATTAGGCACATTGAGCTCTCCTTATGGTCTACCTGCATCAGTTTGGTTAAACCACACATGGAAAGACCCTAACTATGGAAAAAAAACTATATATATATATATATATACATATATATATATAATATATTCTGTGTGCATTTTCACATTGTTCTGGATCTGGTCCATGAAGGCATTTTATCTGAATTTGTTAAAGTGTATGGAACATGAAACGTGAGCAAGCCTTTTCAAAATTGAAATATGTTAAATCAACCCATCAAACGAAATTGACTGATAAACATTTGAAAGCAATTCTCTTGATTGGATGTAGCAATTCCAAACCAAATATTGGCGATATCTTGAAAGGGAAACTTCAGTTTCACAAAATCTTTCTGCTAATGTTTGATTCTTTGATAATGTTTTAAAAATAAATATGTTGGTTAAATTTGTTTTTGTGCATCTTGCCACCCATCCATGAATATAACATGGAAAGATAAATTTTGTTTTACGTCTTTTTCTCAGAGCTTTCATTCTGGCCAGCAAGTATTGAACACAATAATAATGTGGCCCACTCTCGTTATTTTTTCAATTATCCGGCCCACCGTGAAAAAAGTTTGGTGATCCCTGTTCTTCACTAACCGTCCAAAACCAACAGAATGCCCATCAATTATGTAACATATCGTCTAGAAGCTTTTAACAAATTCATAAGCAAGGAAAATATTTTGATTTAGGTATTTATCCAACTTCCCTTCCTCCATCATGTTGGAATATCACACAAGATTGGTTCAATGTAAGGATGCTACAAGAAACAAGCCAGGGTGGGGCTTTGTGACCAAAATAGAATTCCTCTTTTGGGGCACCTCAGGCACTGGGCAATTAACCCAGGCTTTACCCCTTTAAGTGAGGGGGACACATACTGCCTGGGGAAGGGGAAGACTCTCTAAAGCTGAGCTGATTCATTTTCAACACGACCGAGTAAGGGCATTGGGTTTGTCACCTTATTAGATGTCTGTAAAGTTATTCAGTGCGAGATTGAAGAAGTTGCTAATCAAAATATGTTGAAATGATGATGAGAGAGAGAGAGAGAGAGAGAGAGAGAGAGAATGGATGAGTGAGTGAGAGACAGAGGGAGAGTGATGAGTGAGTGAGTGAGTGAGTGAGTGAGAAAGAAAGAAAGAGAGAAAGAGATAGAGAGAGATAGATAGACAGAGAATGGATGAATGAATGAGAGAGATAGGAAGAAAATGGATGTGAGAGATAGATAAAGAGAAAGTGAGAGAGAGAGAATGGATGTGAAGGAATAGAGAGAGAATGGATGAGTTAGTGAGTGAGTGAGTGTGTAAGAGAGAGAGAGAGAGACAGTCAGACAGACAGACAGAGATAGAGAGAGAGAGAGAGAGAGAGAGAGAGAGAGAGAGAGAGAGAGAGAGAGAGAGAGAGAGAATGGATGAGTGAGAGAAAGATAGAGAATGAATGAGATAGAGAGAGTATATATTAGTTAGTGAGTGAGTAGGTGAGTGAGAGAGAAAGAGAGAGAGAGAGGGGGAGAGAGGTAGATCATGGATGAGTGAGTGAGTGAAAAAGAGACTAAGTGAGACTAAGTCATCATATATATATATATATATATGTGTGTGTGTGTGTGTGTGTGTGTGTGTGTGCATGTGTGTGCATGTGAGTGTGATCCTCACTGGGTGCCCAATACTAACCTTATATCAACTTAAATAAGCTTAGAAAATACTGTACCTTACATGATTTAGTTCAGTTTCTTGGTCTAATGGCATATCAGCTTTTGTGGGTTATTTAATGCCGAAGCCATATAAAGCTTAATAATCATGTCAAGGACAGAGTCTATTTTATTTTATCTTCTTTTTTTAATTCAGATAGTTTTTTTTATTTAATGACACACCAACCTTTGTGGAAAGAAAATTAAAGAAAGTAAAATAAATTAGAAACAATGGAAGATGAAGCTTAAATCTCCGAGGAAAAATGTATTGATTAAAAGATAATGAAAATTCCTAATGAACAAGACGCAAATCTGAAATCTTTGGAAAATTACAAGAAGAAAGAAAAGGGGAAAGAAAGATATAAATGAATAAATCAAAATTAGAATTTAAAAAGGGAAGGTAGGCATCCAAAAGAGGATGTGTGGCTGGCCCTACACTAGGGTAGGTTGATTTTTAACTTTTTCAAAAATTTCAAATTCTCTCAAACAACAAAAATTGTGTATTGGTATAATGAAAACTATATATATATATAAATTAGATCTCTTACATGCACGATTGTTTGAGGAAGTAGCATCAAAGATCATCTAATAAAAGACACTGAAAAATCCTCATTTTTGCAACATTTAGCCTAGAAATTGGTTAGAAAATTTAGCAATTTCAATATTTAAAACAGTAAAGGTTGTCATTTTAAATGAAGCGAAAAAAATATGACTAGAATTAAAATTAACATATACCCCCCATCACCACCAACACCTCTGATATCCTGCTTTTTACCTGATAATTAAACTGTAACGGTGATACTGCTGTGTTAGTGATCCTGTTCCTCCAGGTGATGCCCAGTATACGTCTAAGGCAGCAAAGGTAAAGGATTGCTCATGTCAGAAGTCACCCTGACGCAACACCATGGAGCTAAGAGGTCCAGAAGAAAGCAGCGGCAACAAAGTACCAGAACATCAACATCTTCAGGGACAGCCTTCAAATGCGACATCTGTGGTCAAGAATGTTTTTCAAACATCGGACTTAACAGTCACAGGAGGTGCTGTAACTTCAGGGGCACAAAAACTTTATTATAGTCTTCCAAAACTGAAATGCCAATAATGACAGTGATAACATTTTAAAAGATTGAAATCTATTTCCTCAAATGAAGGCAAAGTCTTGAAGAAAAATGTTTTGTGTGGTAATTCTTTATGTTAATTTGCAACTTTCATCACATGGGAGATGTTACAGTTCAAAAATCGATCTACCCTACCCAACACAAACTTTCAGATCTATAAACCAATCTCCTGTATATATATATATATATATATACCAACCCCTCCGCATGAGCAGGATATGACACAAAGTCAATTTCTTAAATGGTTTTTAACAGGTTTGAATTCAAAGTTTTCCATTTCCCAGACTGGTTACCTATCCAAGGTTACAGAGCACAGTCTGCTCTACTATTTACCCATAGCTAGAGGGAGAATAACTTTCTTTCATATCTTTCCCAAAGGTATTAGCCCTATGTGATATGCAAACATCCTCATCCAGGATTTGAACTCAACTCAATTTGCAACTTTCGCCACATGGGATATGTTACAGTTCTAAAATCAACCTACCCTAATGAACAGATATGTCACTCATACTTTCTACTTATTTGATTTTTCTAAACAATGTTTATTTAGCCATAACGAATGGTTTGAGGAAGTAAAACTATTTTTTGAATTTCAGAGAGAGGGCCATGGATAACAGCACTTCCACCTCGAAATATAATGCACTAGGTGAGGGTTCAGAACTTTTCAAAAGCTAATTTTGTTTTCTCAGGTAATTTATGTGGGCACATGCTCACAATAGACCCATGGGAAGTAGGGTGTGCAAAAACAACAAAAAATATGATGTTAGAATAATATTCAGAACAGGTGGGTGTCATCTGAAGGTGTATATTATTACCTCTTATGTCAACGCAGTGCAAAAAAGGGGGTTATAAGTAAACTTGTCTTGTGTGTGTGTGTGTGTGTTGTGTGAGTGTGTGTGTGTGTGTGTGTGTGTGTGTGTGTGTGTGTGTGTGTGTGTGTGTGTGTGTGTAAGGGTGTAAGTGTGTGTACATGTGAGTGTGTGTGTGTGTGTGAGTGTGTGTGTGTGTGTGTGAGTGTGTGTGTGTATACGTATGTGTGTATGTGTGTGAGTGTGTGTGTGTGAGTTTGTGTGTGTGTGTGTGATTATGTGGTGTGTGTGTGAGTGTGTGTTGTGTGTGTGTGTTGTGTGTGTGTGTGAGTGAGTGTGTGTGTATGCACGCGTCTGTGTGTATACGTGTGTGTGAGAGTGTGTGTGTGTACATGGTAGTATGTTGAGTAAATATTTGTGGATGGTCTGCAGAGAAGAAAGCTGATTACGTCTGAGGACACTCTTTCTGGCTTTTCTTTCCGTTGGGCGGCATTATTTAGAGTGCCAATCACAGAGTCCAGGCGGAGAGACAGGAAGTGAAGAGGTGATAAAGTTTGCTAAATGAAACATCAGTCTGGGGTGGGGTGGGGGATAGGAGATGAGGTGTATTTTATTGACACACAGACACCATAATACCACAGAAGACTAAATAGGCAAATTTATTGGGGGGGTGGGGGTAATGTGAAAGCAGAACCAGGGCATGTGGAGTCACCAAAAAAAATTTGGCTAACACTTCAGATTATTTCCTTAATATTTCTTTAAAATATTAATGAAAATCTAACAATTGAAATTCAAAAATAAAAAATAACCTGCTATGGTATTAAGTAAGTAAAGTAGCCTAAAGGTGGCCTAAAGTCGGTATCAGCCAGACAGCGAGGGAGACTATCCCCTTTTCAATAACGCTAGACCAAGGAGATTGTTTTTTTGCATCTGAGGTGGAGTGCCACATCTACCATCAGCTCCTCACTTTACCGCACAGATTCCTGTGCTACTCATGCGTTGAGTTGGTATCGAACCCGGCACCTTTTGGTTCCTAGCCGAACACTCTACCAACTGAGCTAAAGTTACCCTCAATTTTTATGCATTTTCACCTCAACTTCTATTTTATTCACTGACATGTAACACTCCCCTTTGGCCCTTACTTAGACTAGACGGGCGGTTGGAGAAGCCCCCTCCGATCAATCAGCTAGTCTCATCAATAATAATAATAATAATAATAATAATAATGATGATAATAATATCTTGAGTATTGGGGCGTTTACAAATCAAAATAAATTTGTCTTTTTTATAATAATAATAATAATAATATCCTTTCAGCTAGTATATTAGGTCTGAGACCTGTCAGCTGTTCCTTATAGACATTCATCTTAATTCCACAGAATAGTTATAATCATTCCACAGATTATCTAACATTGCCTTAAAGGAGTTTAAAGATGAGGCATTCACTATTGATGATGGTAGTTTATTCCATCTATTCACCACTCTGTTACTTCAATAATTTTGTCTTGCATTTGCTTTACAAAATTTTTTAAGAGTTTTAATTTATGTCCCCTTGTATAGGTATTTTGAGCAATGTTTAGTAGGTCAGAGTTTGTTGAATAAAATCCATGTGTATATTTGTAGACTTCAATCATATCCCCTCTTGTTTGTCGATAAACCAAACTTGGTAAGTCAATGTTTCTAAGTCTTTCTTCATACAAAAGATCTTTTGAATCATTCATTACTTTAGTAGGTCTCCTTTGAACTCCCTCAATGGGTATAAAACCCATCCTTGATTAGTCTTGGACTCCAAACCACATTAGCAAATTCCAAATGAGGTCTTACCAATGCAATGAATAAATTTTTCAGCATTTCTTTATCCATGTATTCATATGACTTCTGTTTTCATCCTAATATCTTGTTTGCTTTATTTACTTGTATTTCTATGTGTTTGGAAAATTTTAATTCAGGGTCCACATTCACACTAAGGTCTTTTTCTAACTCTGTATCTTTTAGTATTTCTCTTTCATTAGAGAAATTTTTTCTCATAGAGTATACATGTTTTGAATTATTTCTTCCTACGTGAAGTACCTTACATTTAAATGTATGTGCATTGGCATCCTTCTGTCTACTAAAGACAATGGCGTAGTGTCCATTTTTTTATGTGCAACTCCGTGAGTGGCTGAACAGACCAATTTTTGAATGGCAATCTCTGGTGCAGTGACTGCAAACAAACAGTGATGCTTGCTGGAGTTGCTGTTGTCTCTCCTTCCTTTTGGCTCTCTTTTCTGTAGCGGCTACTTTCCTTTCATTTTCACTATTGAATCTCATTTGCCATTTATCAGACCAATCTACAAGATTGTTAATGTCAGTTTAGATTTTATCAGTATCATTTTGATCATTAACAGTAGAATATATTTTTGTATCATCTGTAAATATTTGTGTGTCACCAAGTTGTAATCAAGCCCTAGCACCTATATGATTGTCCCAACCCTATTGCTCTTATGGCAACCCCAACCATTTTTATCATATATGTGCTAGAAAGCGGTGGCTGAGGGTCTTATTGTTCTAGTTATGACATTAAACTCTATCTGATGGTGAAGTGCCAGTTCTCGAGCTTGGGGAATGTGGAGTACCCCTTCATCCCTATTACTCCCAGGTCCACTCTGACCAGTAGAAGTGGTATTTGATCGGAACCCATCAAGGGGTTAAATAGAAAATGAGTTCTAAAAAATGTGTTTAAAAAAGAAATTGAGATTTTTTTTTAAATTGAGTACCCAATTTTTTAAAATAGAATTTGTACAAATTTCAATAAATAAAAAAACCCAGAAACACAGCACCATAAATATTTAAAATTTGAGTTTACTGAAATTTGTATAAATTCAGTCGAAAAGTAGTAACATAATGAGCATCAGTAAAAAAAAGCAAAATAATATTACACATGTAATTTATTTTTAATACATTTTAAACTATTTTTTTGGTCAATTTTGCTTAAATATGGCCGTAAACGCTGTCTAATTTTACATAAAATCCGTATTTTACAAAACAAATTTAACCCCAAGATTGAAAAAAATTACCAAAAATCAGGGAATTATCCAATTTTAATGAAATTTTCGGTGTTGATTTATCAATGAATGAATTTTATATGCATTAATTATTTTATTTTAGAACTTTGTTTTTTTTGGGGGGGTTTTTTTTGGGGGGGGGTAAGGTCACTTAACTCCCCCACCCCTTAATTTTGGGGAATATATAAAGTTAAAACTAATTACAAGATAAAATGACAAAAGATGGAAGGTGTGAATAGAAGAAAAAAATTAAGAGAGCTATCCTGGTAGAAAATAAGGGTAATTCATGAAGAAGTGCGTCCCGGTCTCCTGCCTCAAAAATTGCTACCCAGTGACTATTAAAATAACGACCCCAGCTCAGTCTATTCAAAACTATCCATCTTTATATCTATCTATCTCAATTTGTTCATATCTATCTATATTATTTTGTTTGTTTATTTATCTCAGTCTATTCCAAACTATATATCCATCTTCATATCTAAACAAGAATTACGACAAATTACGATAAATAAACAAGAATTACGACAAGCTGGGGTTGTTATTTTGATAGACACCGGGTAGCAATTTTTGAGGCAGGAGACCGGGACCCACTTCCTCATAAATTACTAAAATAAGTACCAAAAATCAGAAAATAAATTTAAAATTAAAAAATTAAAAAATAAAATATGGATTTTTCGGCAACTTTGGCAGTGCCTACTATAGCATAAATTAGGGCATGAGTCTGGGATGACAAAACATTAAAATTACCATTCATTCATTCATTCAAGTTTGTTCTTTCATTGATAAGACCCAATCAGTTTCTCATTACACATCAGAGCTACCTGACCTCTCCGCAACAAAGAATAAACAAGAATTACGACAAGCTGGGGTTGTTATTTTGATAGACACCGGGTAGCAATTTTTGAGGCAGGAGACCGGGACCCACTTCCTCATAAATTACTAAAATAAGTACCAAAAATCAGAAGATAAATTTAAAATTAAAAAATTAAAAAATAAAATATGGATTTTTCGGCAACTTTGTCAGTGCCTACTATAGCATAAATTAGGGCATGAGTTCGGGATGACAAAACATTAAAATTACCATTCATTCATTCATTCATTCAAGTTTGTTTTTCATTGATAAGACCCAATCAGTTTCTCATTATACATCAGAGCTACCTGACCTCTCTGCAACAAAGATGGGGTTGGGTTCGTTTCATGTCACATGACTAAGACCCACAATGCATCACAACTCACCCATTCATAAGTCAGTAAGTTAAGGATCTATACTCATTCAAAGTCTGTGTCTGCTTCCCTTTCAACTGCGGAGCTTTTTACTCTGATTACCAAATGTGCGAGAGGAGGCGGTGATGAATGTTCTTTGTGTGGCAAGGTAAGATTTAGTCTCCCTCTCCCATTTGAAAAAAACAAAAAACAAAGCAGACAGCCATTGCTGGGTTGGCTTTCCACCTCACACAATTGAAACACATAAACGTTACACTCCTTTATCCTATCAGGAGTAAATAAGCAGCACTTAGCACATTAATTTGTGTATATGAGCATACATGTGTATAAAGTGTATAATATATATATAATATATATATATATATATATATATATATATATATATAAATAGACTCATCAGATATATATATATATATATATATATATATATATACATATATATAGACTCATCAGATATATATATACACACACACATATATATATATATATAATATACTCATCATATACTCAACAGATATACATATATATACATATATATACATATTTATATATATACATATATATACATATATTATTTGTGTATATATATATATACATGTATATAAATGGACTCATCAGATATGTATATATATATATATATATATATACATATATATATATATATATATATATACACACACAACATATATATATGTATGTATGTATATATATATATATATATATATAAATACACTCACAAATAAATATACTATACTACAGAATATTTCAATTGTATATGCTATTGATAAGCATATGTATATATATATATATATATATATATATATATATATATATACTATTTTCAATATATATATACAGCTTATATCTTTCCTTCTACTTTAAAAACAACCTTTGAAAATTTTCTAATCAAGTTGTGTATATATATATATATATATATATAATATATATATATATATATATATATGATCCTTTTTTGGTGAATCTTCAGTTTCATATATATATATATATATATATATATATATATATATATATATAATTTCCTTCACATGCAGCAACAAAAGTACCTTAAAAGAAAAACAACTTTTTTCTAGAACAAAGCCTTTATCAAATAATGACTGCCGTTAGGTGTGGATTTAGGGCTGAAATATCATTACCATTAATCCACTAACAACCTGTACCTTACTATACTATCAACTATATATATATATATATATATATATATATATATATATAATATATATATATATATATATATATAACAGCAGCTTGGCAGCCCAGTCGTCTCTGACTTTCCCTTGCCACTGGACTAACTGTGGGACTGCCAAGATAGTGGACTGGGGTCTGTGGAGCTCTTTACACTTAAAATATCTCGCGCACAAGTTTCACCTCACTTCATATATATATATATATATATATATATATATATATATGTGTGTGTGTGTGTGTGTGTGTGTGTGTGTGAGTGCGTGTGTGTGTGTGTGTGTGGAGAGAGAGAGAGAGAGAGAGAGAGAGAGAGTGAGTGTGAGAGTGAGAAAGACAGACAGACATATCATTACTACTGATCCACTAAAAAATTGTACCTCACGATACCATCAAATATAATTATATATATATATATATATATATATATATATATAGAGAGAGAGAGAGAGGAGAGAAGAGAGGGAGGGGGAAGAGAAGAGAAGAAGAAGAAGAAGAAGAAGAAGTGTATGAAGAGTTTAAAAGATGCTATGAGCTGGAGTTACTCCTTCCATTACATTGAGTTTCATGTGTCACCACAATTACCAGATGGAAAATAACTGAGATGATACATAAAACTGTATTAACAGAAAGAGAAATGGGAGATAATTATATATATATATATATATATATATATATATATTCTCATATCAACTAACCCCTCCGTATGAGCAGAATGTAACACAAGATCAATGGAGGCAGTGTAGTTGGATGCATACCTTTCCCAATGGTATTAGCATTATGTGAAATGTAAACAGCCTCGTCTGATATTTGAACTCAGTTCGACAAGTCCATTTCCTACGACTCTAGCCATTACACCATGCACCTCTACTTATGGCCGGGTTAGCTCAGTCGGTAGAGTGTTCGGCTAGAAACCACAAGGTTCCTAGTTCGATACCGGCCCTCACCAACTCAGCATATTAGTAGCACAGGGATCTGTGCGGTAAAGTGAGGAGCTGATGGTTGGTGTGGCGCTCCACCTCAGATGCTAAAATAATCTCCTTGGTCTAGTGCTAGTGAAAAGAGGATAGGCTCCCTCATACACGTGGCTGATACCGACATTAGGCCGCCCCGACGACTTTACTTACTTATAATTGTTAAACTGACTTTGGCATAAAATAACCCAACAAGGGTTGACATGCCACAAAACCTACCAGAATTTTGGGTCAATGAACTCTTTAACTAGACAGAAACAGAAGAAAGAGAAAAAAAGTATCATCCAATGAGATTTGAATATGCATATCACACCTCTTTTTGTTTTTCACAAATGTTTCTTCAACCACTTCAGTCATGGAAGCTTCAAGACTTAAGTAGGCACAAATCTGGAGTCATTTAACCACAGATTCTTTTCTGATTCTTTTAGATATTTTTTTAGAATCTAACAACATTTCACTCATAAAATTTTCTTGAAAATAGCAACACGACTTCATCTATGTGTAGTGTAATTATTTGGGGTCTACCGGGAATTTGGGATTGAATATAAAACTGTATTTGGATTTCTAGAGAAAGACGGGGAAGAAGAAGTAAGAACAAACAAAGGTTAAAATTTGGAAGAGTAAACGCACAATGGGGTGCCTGTAATTTGGCCAAAGAATGGCCCCAGAAGTGGATTTAGAAGTAAGAACTGAAGTACCAGGTGTTGACTGGAACCGGATGTGACACCAGGACGAAAAACGTGAAAAGAGAAAATCTGCCTTTTTCCCTTTCAGCTCTGGTGGGAGTCAGACGTGGCTCATGGTTTTCGGAATGGTCAAACATATTAGTAGTGAACATGATTTACGACAGAGTAATTTGACCATACCCTCTCTCTCTCTCTCTCTTTCTCTTTGTCTTTCCTTCTCTCCGAAAAAGAGCTCACGAGCCTAGAAATAAATACAAAGCCCCTTGTGACTATACAACTTGCATGTATGTTGTTTCTGACCTAACGGCTACTAATAACGACGACTACTACTAAAACTTGAGTTTGCCTATGTGACATGTATCGCCCTGTTACACTATGGGAAGTGATTGGTTGTTTGTTCTATGTGATTTAAGCTTGCTCGTAGTCGTGTCTAAACCCTAATAAAGTTGGTTCTTTCTTCTTGTGGGATTGTAAGCTGAAAGGGAATTCAGGAAAAGAAGCAAAAGGAACAAAAATGAGTATAACTTTAGGGTAAGACTTTTATTCGTTGATTCACACTATTTCTTTAAGAAGACATATTTTCTCGAACAAGCCAATAGGTGTTTCTCCTTCAAAGTCTTGGAGTTAAAAAGGATCGAGAGTCCTTTTTTGGCACCAAGAATTTAGGGATTTTCTGCACATGCCCAGAGGGCTCTTCTGGTCTGAGGCCTTCTGGGAGATTGTCACCTTTTGTGTCTTTTTATTTTTTCTATATTTAATTTAATTTTGTTTATTTGTTGGTTTATTTTTATTTGGTCTAATTTTATTTTCATTAATCCTCACACATCCAAAGAATTTATAAAAGATATAACTTAAAAAATAATTGGACACATAGCATAGTGGATAAAGGTGTTGGGTTAAGACAGTTCTAAGTGACAATTATCTCTAGGCTGCAGGTTCAATCCTGGTCATGGGCAACAGTAACATAGAATAATAATTAACTCAGCATAACACCTGTACCCAGCTATGGTTAGTGGAATGAGAATAGGATAACCCCGTGGATTGAATAAAGGGTTAGGTTCAAAGTTCCATGATGGCTCCCGATTATGACAAGAAAGTTTCCAAGTCCGACAAGAAATACCTGAAGAAAGGGCACATTGTACAGATAACAATAAAGATGAGGACAATAGTCTGAATAATCCAAATAATACTAATTATCAAGCCTCATCTCCAAAAAGTCAGAGAAATAGTGTAGATAACAATAAAGATGAGGACAATAGTCTGAATAATCCAAATAATACTAATTATCAAGCCTCATCTCCAAAAAGTCAGAGAAATAGTGTAGATAACAATAAAGATGAGGACAATAGTCTGAATAATCCAAATAGTACTAATTATCAAGCCTCATCTCCAAAAGTCAGAGAAAATAGTGTAGATAACAATAAAGATGAGAACAATAGTCTGAATAATCCAAATAATACTAATTATTAAGCCTCATCTCCAAAAAGTCAGAGAATAGTGTAGATAACAATAAAGATGAGGACAATAGTCTGAATAATCCAAATAATACTAATTATCAAGCCTCATCTCCAAAAAGTCAGAGAAATAGTGTAGATACAATAAAGATGAGGACAATAGTCGAATAATCCAAATAATACTAATATCAAGCCTCATCTCCAAAAAAGTCAAATAGTTAGATAAAATAAAGATGAGGACAATAGTCTGAATAATCCTCATAATACTAATTATCAAAGCCTCATCTCAAAAGTCAGAGAAATAGCAAATAAAATTGACTACAATTCAGAAAATAACAGGATTTTGGTATAGTTTCTGTATGTCCTGAGTTTGAGAAGGTTTTTGAAAAGCCACTCAGTTGTGTAGATAACGTTATGTAGATAACAATAGAGATGAGAATGATACTCCAAATAATCTAAATAATCCAAATTATCAAGCCTTATCTCAAAAATACAGAGAAATAGTGGAGAAAAAAAACTTCAGAGAAAGCTGCAGGTTCAATCCTGGTCAAGGGCAACAGTAACATAGAATAATAATTAACACAGCATAACACATGTACCCAGCTATGGTTAGTGGAATGAGAATAGGATAACCCCGTGGATTGAATAAAGAGTTGGGTTCAAAGTTCCTTGATGGCTCCTGTTTACAACAAGAAGGTTCCCAAGTTCGAAAAGAAGGTTCCCGAGTTCAAGAACGTTCCCAAGGCTGAAACGTTGTAAAGATAACAATAAAGATGTGGACAATAGTTCAAATAGTCCAAATAATACTAATTATCAAGTTTCATCTAAAAAATTCAGAGAAATAGATTATATATTTGTTGAACTAGTAAGAATATACACTCTAAGTAAGTATTTAAGTTTTAATGTAATGAAATTAGATTAGAAAGATTAGTGACCCTTGATACTTAAGGATGGAATCCTGGTGGCTGAGCAATTCATGACATGCAACATTCCACTTTGGCCCTTACTTAGGCTGGATGGACAGTTGGAAAGGCCCCCTCCGATCAATCAGCTGGTCACGTCAAGTCCTAACAACTATATGATTGTCCCAATCTTATTGCCCTTATGGCAAGCCCAAATATCTTCATCATATATGTGCTAGAAGGCGTCCTGGGTGTAATGTTAAACTCTATCTGATGGCGAAGTTCCAGATTTAGAGCTTTGGTAATGTGAAGTACCCCTTCATTACCATTACTCCCAGGTCCACTCTGACCCAGAGTGGTAGCACTTGTTAGTGTTCCATCTATGGATAAAATAGAATCAAATGAGTCCTAAAAATGTGTTTAAAAATTATGTTTCAAAAAGAAATTGAGTACCCATCAAGAATGAATAAACGTCTTCGGCATAAAATGACCCAACAAGGGTTGACATGCCATAAAACCAAACCAACCAACCAACCAACCAACCAACAATCTTTCCACACCATCCAACTATGTTATAAATGGTATCTCACACATGCACGGAAAGGTCTCCTATCATTACATAAATAAATAAACTGAAATAGATCACTAAATAGGCCTAAGCCTATTCTAGTAGTGACCACCCCAAGTTGGGTTTTAAGAGGTTTGAATTCAGAGTTTTCCTTCTCCTAGACTGGTTGCATAACCAAGGTTAAAGAGCCCAGTCTGCCATACTATTTACCCAAAGCTGGAGGGAGAATAGTTGGATTCATACCTTTCCCAAGGATAGTTTAGGAGAAGGAAAACTCTGAATTCAAACTTTTTAAATCTCAGTTTGGAGTGGTCACTACTCGAATAGGCTCAGGCCTACTTAGTGATCTATTTCAATTTAAAAAAAGAAAATTCATTTTTTAACTCCATCAGAGAATCAGTTTTGGTTTGGTTTGATTTGGTTTGTTTTACGGCATATCAACCTCAGTGGGTCATTTAATGCCGATGAAGTTTTGAAATAAATTAATTCTTAATGCATACATAAAAACTTTTAAATAAATACATTTTTCTATTTAACCCATAGATGGGACCCTAACAGGTACTACCACTCCGGTCAGAGTGGACCAGGGAGCAATGGTGATGAAGGAGTGCTCCACATTCCCCAAACCTCCAAAACTGGAACCTCACCATCAGATAGAGTTTAACGTCATTCCCAGGACATGTAGACCCTCAGCCACCGCCTTCTAGCACCCATATGATAACAAGGGTTGGGGCTTGCCATAAGAGCAATAGGGTTGGAGCAATCATATAGGTGCTAGGGCTTGACGGGACCAGCCGATTGATCGGAGGAGGCCTCTCCGACCGCTCATCTAGCCTAAGTAAGGTTCTAAGTGGAGTGTTGCAGGTCATCGACTGCTCATCCACAAAGACTCCATCCTTAAGCATCACGTGTGGCCACCCATGGCCAATATGTGGCCCCATTTCGGGGAGTCTTACCCCTCTGTAGAGGTGTAGTCGGTACATTCTAATGCCCCACCCAACAGGGCAGAGAGAATCGGTTCCCACATACACAGCAAGGTCTCCTATGATTGCCTGGTTACATAAAATTCATTGAAGTAGCTCTCAAGATAACCAAGATGGCTGTAAATCTTCCAGGCAGGTTTTCTATGTACAACATTTGATAAGACTATTATTTATTTTTGTTTTATTTTGGAAGATGCCCCCAGCCCATCACCACCCCCCAAAAAAAATAAAAATAAAACAAAAACAAATAAATGAATAAGAAGAAAAAAATGGCCAAAGAAGAATTAAAAATAGGACAAGTGAGATCCCTGCAATGAACACAAACCAACCAACCAACCAACCAACCTAACCAACCTCTTCTTCACTCTATTGACTGGGGCTGTAGAATACGCCGACCGCACCTCTGCAGAGAGATAAGGTCCCCACCCCAAATAAACACCGACCAAGCAGCCAATCAACTTCTTTCTTATCCTTTCTTTAGCTTCTAATGTTTCCTGAGAAGGTATTTACGCAACCCATTCACTATGGGTAGGATGTGACACAAGGTCGCAAGGATGTAGGATCTAGCGAGGATCAAACTCGCTATTCAGTAGTAATGGATCTGCGAAACAAAATATCATTGCACTTCTCCGCCTTTTTTTTTTTCTAGAGATTTGTCCTATTTCTAATTCTTCTTTGGCCTTTTTTTTTATTATTATTTATTTTGTTTTATTTTTTTTTGGGGGGGGGTGATGGGCTGGAGCATCTTTTTTTTTTTTTTTTAGAGATTCGTCCGATTTTTAATTCTTCTTTGGCCTTTTTCTTTTCTTATTATTTATTTTGTTTTATATTGGGGGGGGGCATTTTTTTTTCTAGAGATTTGTCCTATTTTTAATTCTTCTTTGGCCCTTCTTTTTTCTTATTATTCATTTATTTATTTTATTTTATTTTTTTCTACTTATTTATTTATTTATTTTATTTATTTTCCTCTCCATTTTCTCTGTCTTCCTTCTCATTTATTTTCCCCATTTTTGCTATTATCCCTTACCAAAATTCTTTCTAATTTTTCTAGGCCATCCTCTAAGTGTAAGCTCCCTTTTCAGTTTCTTGCATGATAGTAAGGGACTTCAGGGCTTAAAATAGACCCTCCTTATTTCCACCATTTTCCACTTTTGGATGCTTATTCTTTGCAACTAACAGACCATATCAGCCACAAGAAATTAACGCCTTCTTCAGATGCCATCAACAGCCGTTCCTAGAACCACAAACAGAACCAAAGTACCCAAAGAGTAGAACAACTCCTGCATATATATGTATATATAAAAATATATATATATAAGTTGGGGCGGCCTAACGTCAGTATCAACCAGACAGCGAGGGAGTCTATCCCCTTTTCACTTGCGCTAGACCAAGGAGATTATTTTAGCATCTGAGGTGGAGTGCCACAGCTACCATCAGCTCCTTACTTTACTACACAGATCCCTGTGCTACTCATATGCTGAGTTGGCGGGGGGCCAATATCGAACTAGGAACCTTGTGGTTTTTAGCCGAACACTCTACCGACTGAGCTAAACCGGCCCCTTTACTTGTGTTCCTTAAAAGTGCATCCTTTATCATCTTGCAACACCCTCTGATTAAAGATGAGACCATTCAAATTCTCTAAATGCAAAAATGTAAATCCTGATTATCTGGTGTTGCTTATCCACCGAATTCTTATTTCTTATGAGTGTTGTTCCCTAAATAAATAGAACAACTCCTGTATCTATCTACAAGGTGTGTCAAAAAAGTATCGAGATTTTTTGTACTTTTTGACACATCTTTTATTCTGGAAAAAAAACAAAAATTCCATTTCTTCATTTCTATCTTGGTGAATACAGCTTTAAACTTGGTACCTTGTATTCTGAAAAAAATTTATGAATGGAACGTTATTTTTTTAGAATACAAGGTAAGTCAAAAACTACAAAAAAATCTCAATACTTTTTTTGACAGGCCTTTTATATATTATATATATATATATATATATATATATATATGTACTCGTGTTCCTTAAAATTACACCCATTATCATCTTGCAATATCCTCTTGTTAAAGATGAGATCATTCAAATCCTCTAAGATGAAATGGAAAAATGTAAATCCTGATCATCTGGTATTGCTTATCCTCTGAATTCTTATTTCTTATGAGTGTTGTTCCCTAAATAATGGACCATTCCGTTTTGATTATAAAAGAAGAAAGGGAAGTAAGAGGACATGCTACACAAAAAAAATATGATAAGAAAGAGAGAAAGAAAGAGAGTAGGGGAAAGATAGAAAGAGGGGATGAGAGCGTGGAAGCGATAGCGCTAATCTGTTTCTAATGAAAAGAAGGAAAGAAAAAAAGTGGAAGAGAGAGAGAGAGAGAGAGAGAGAGAGAGAGAGAGAGAGAAAGAGAGAGAGTTAAATCAAAATGATTATACTTTTTTAAAATATTGTTGGCATCCTTCGGTCTGCTAGGGATGATGACATGGTCTCCTTTTTTTTTTTAAACTACATCTGCGCGAGTGGTTGAACAGGCCAATTTTTCAATGGCAATCTCTGGTGCAGTCACCTCAAACAAAAAGTGATGCTTGCTGGAGTTGCTGTTGTCTCTCCTTCCTTCTGGCTCTCTTGTCTGTGGCAGCTTCTTTCCTCTCTTTTTCACTCCTTTTTGTGTCTTGTTTGACAAGGAGGAACCATATTAAACTATACTGCCATAACGAGATATAAAACATTGTAATAATTAAATTATCATACTGTAGTATATCCATGGGTCCTTCTAGTAAAAATAGTTAGGGAAGTGTTTGTTTGTCTGTCCTCCTCTACTGATAGCCGATTTGATATTGCTTCCTATTTTGGTATGCATACATTTTCAACTGCGGATCTAATCCTCTTCTTAAATCAACCTCTATCATGTTTCGGTTTTTCTAATGTCTGCTACTATCGGATTACTGATTATTCTTTTGGGTTGGGGTTCTTCTTTGTATCATGTTGGACATTTTCTATCAGTGGGGGGGGGGGGTCTTTCCTTGTGTCAAGCACCTTTCTCATTCTGGGAGTGTCTCTTTCCGTTTTCCATGTTCTGTTGTATGAGTAATGTTGGTTGGCTGGTTGGATTTTACGGCATTTCAACCCTTGTTGGCTTATTTCATGCTGAAGATGTTTTGTTTCATTCATTTGCTGGATATTCAATTTGTTTTCAAACTCAATTTTTAATTATATGTTTAAACTGCATATAGTGGTGAGGATTTGGATTTGTTTTGTTTTACGGCATATTAACCTCAGTGGGTCATTTAATGCCGATAAAGTTTTGAAATAAATCAATTCTTAATGGATAATACAATTTTTTTATAAATACATTTTTCTATTTAACCCATAGATGGGACCCTAACAGGTACTACCACTCCGGGTCAGAGTGGACCAGGGAGCAATGGTGATGAAGGGGTGCTCCACATTCCCCAAACCTCCAAAACTGAACCTCACCATCAGATAGAGTTTAACGTCATTCCCAGGACATGTAGACCCTCAGTCACCACCTTCTAGCACCCATATGATAAAAAGGGGTTGTGGCTTGCCATAAGGGCAATAGGGTTGGGAAAATCATATAGGTGCTAGGGCTTGACGTGACCAGCCGATTGATCGGGGAGATTCTCTCCGACCGCCTGTCTAGCCCAAGATAGGGCCAAAGTGGAGTATTGCAAGTCATGAACTGCTCATCCACCTGGGTTCTATCCTTAAGCATCACGGGTCGCCACCCACGGCCAACAGGTGGCCCCTTTGGGGGAGTCTTACCCCTCTGCAGAGGTGCAGTCGGTGCATTCTAACGCCCCAGCCGACAGGGCAGGTAGTGGTGAAGTTCGAATTCTGGAGCTCTGGGGAGTGTGGAGTACCTCTTCATAATTTGAGGTAATCAAGAAATACATAGAGGGGAAAAGTGATTGTAAAGTAAGAGATTGGTCAGTTTTTTTACTTAATTGCAAATTACGACTAATTAGAACCAATTCGAAAGGGAATTTTTTTCAAACATAATTCAATCCTAAAAGTAAGGAATAATTTAGTATAATTTGTGTGTCATTAAACTAAACAATAAAAAAAGCCTTTAGGAGACAAAATTTGATTTGCTCAGCTTCAGCATAATAATGATAATATCTCTCTCTCTCTTCCTCTCTCTCTCTCTCTCTCTCTCTCTCTCTCTCTCTCTCTCTCTATCTATCTATCTATCTATATATATATATATATATAAAAAAATGTTGTTCTGGTTCCAATGGGAGAAAATGTAATATTTTATAAAAAAAGAAGAAGGTCCGCAAAATGTATCGTTCTCAGAAAAAATGTTTTATTCTTTTTATTTCACATATGCAACACGTATTTCAGATATTCTGGTATCTTCTTCAGGCTTTGATCAATACATATTTTGATATACATATATATATATATATATATACACATATACACATATATATATACATAGGTTATGCGTGTTTCTGTAATTTTTCTGTTATATATATATATATATATATATGGTAATCAAAAGATGACATTATTGGACAGGATTTTTCTCTTTACAGAAAAAAGTTAACAACAACATTAAAAAAAAATTTAAATTATACTTTTAAAAGCTGTTTTTATGTAAGTTTATACAATGCCTATGTCCATATCTACACAGTGTCTATATCCATAAAAAAACGTAGCAAAATAAAACAAATGTATTGGTGTTGACCCATGATGCTTGGGGATGGAAGCCTAGTTGTTGAGCAGTCCATGACATGCAACACTCCACTTTGGCCCTTACTTAGGCTAAATGGGCAGTTGGAGTGACCCCTCCCAATCAATTGACTGGTCATGTCAAGCTCTAGCATCTATATGATTGTCCCAACCCCATTGCTCTTATGGCAATCCACAACCCTCTTTATCATATATGTGCTAGAAGGCTGTGGCTGAGGGTGTTATTGTCCTGAGTATGATGTTAAACTCTAATCTAATGGTGAAGTTCCAATTCTTGAGCTCTGGGGAATGTGTAGTACGACTTCATCACCATTACTCCCAGGTCAACTCTGACCCTTAGTGGTAATAGCTATTATGGTTCCATCTATGGGTTAAATCAATGGTTCTCAACCTTTTTTTTACCCATACATCCCTTTTAATTCTATTTTACGGTGGTGGACCCTCCCATAGCCATTCGATGTTTAAAAATCCCATTGTATTTTATAGTTAAATACATTTTGCTTGCCTGGGTCCCCCAAAGAATTTTATATGGTCCCCAGGGGGCCACATGGACTCCTGTTGAGAACAACTGGGTTAAATAGAACAAAACGAGTTCTTAAAAATATGTTTTTTAAAAAAATGAGTTTATAAAAGAAAAATTGAGCACCCATCAAGAATGGGTAAAACAACGCAATTTCGGCATAAAATTACCCAACAAGGTTTGGCATGCCTTAAAAACCCAACCAACTAACTAGCCAGCCAGTGGTAATGATTGATAGGGTCAGTTGGCATATCCGTGCTGTCAGTGTGACCTGGTGATGATGATGATGATGATGATGATGATATAGTTTGTACTTTTTATTAGAGTTAGGGGTAATTATGAACTTTTGTTTAGTAAATTAGGGTGTCCCAGAAAAAACAGAACCCACAAATTTTGTAATTAAACTGTTAATTTTAACTAGGGGGTTTAGGGTTAGGGTTAGGGTTAGGCTTTAGGGTTAGGGTAGGGATTTAGGGTTTAGGGTTAGTTTAATGGGAAAATAAATAATTTGGGTTCTATTTTTTTCTGGGTCACCCTGTACAGGGTAACCAAGAAGAAAAAAACAGAACCCAAACCCTAACCCTAACCCCAACCCCAACACTAACCCCAACCCTAAACCTAAACCTAACCCTAAACACCCCTAGTTAAAATTAACAGTTTTATTACAAAATTTGTGGGTTCTGTTTTTTCTGGGACACCCTAATTTACTAAACAAAAGTTCATAATTAGAGTTAGGTTGTTTGTCAGATACAGACCCCAAGTGTAGGTCACCCAGTGAGGATTAAAGTCACTACGGTAATTAGAAAATCTTTGGACTATCTTGTTAGTCATTCCTCCTTGTTATGTACTTCTTTGAGACACTATAAAAGAAAACGAAATCCATTGGTGCTAATGAGGAAACGCTAAACTTGTCTACACGACCGAATGAAAGCAACAGGCCACTCCCTTTTTTGTTTTACCGTGTGCACAGGCGGAACAAAAAGGAGAAAAAAACCTCACTGATATAAGAATAACATAAATGACAACTTTCAGAGATGCCATGTTTTCTAACGAAGAAACAAAATGATAGGAACGTAAAAAAAGGGATAAAAGGGACGCACAACGATCAAAAGAGAAAGGAGATTCTTAAGAATTAAAGCCAGATTAATTATAACTAGCAACAGAAACACCCTCCGGCGTCGTAAATTATTTTTTGAAAGACATTGCCTGAGAGGTGGGAGTTAAAAATTCAATGTCAGAGGGTTTGTATCATATTCATAAGTAAGAAAATCTTCATACTTATTAAAGGAGTATAATAATAATAATAATAATAATAATAATAATAATAATAATAATAATAATAATAATAATAATAATAATAATAGTGTTGATAAACAAAAAAGAAAGAACTTGTCAACTGGTGGATTTTGCAGTGCCAGCAGATCACAGGGTGAAGTTAAAGGAAAATGAAAAAATAGACAAATATCTGGACCTTGCCAGAGAACTGAAAAAGTTATGGAATATGAATATGAAAGTGAAAGTGATACCAATTGTGGTTGGTGCACTTGGAACAGTCCCAAAAGGATTAGAAAAGGGTTTGGAAAGTTTGGAAATCAGAGGAAGGATTGATACCATTCAGAACACTGCACTGCTGCAATCTGCCATAATACTCAGAAGAGTCCTGGAGACCTGGGGAGACTTGCTGTCACTCAGACTCCAGTGAAAGACCATCAGCTAATGCTGATGTGAAAACTCAAAAGGAGCAAATAATAATAATAATAATAATAAAACAATTTGAAATGAAAACTGAGCCCCGTCCCTCTCAAATAAAATGTTGCGTGCATGTAATAATCAAACAATTATTTTGAATGTTTTCCACCAAAATCGTAGGTATTTATTTATTTGTAAACTTTTTTAGTTAACTTCTTGTTACTGTAAAAAAAAAAAAAAGGACGAGAGTAAAAAACAATTTTTAAAATTGCTTACTCAAATTTTGGGTGTATATAGCATAAGAATATGTGACGTAAAGCTGTGACGTAGAGCTATGACGTAGTTTTTGTTACAGACATTAAATACAGACAATTCTCCATTATTAATAGATAGATTACCGTATTTGACGGCATATAGGACGCACTTTTTTCCCAAAATTTTGGCTCAAAATATTGCCCCGCGTCTTATACATCCTAGGTGAAGTTTGAGACCCCCGTGGGCCTAGGCTAATCTTATTATTATTTCCTGCTATTGAGATGTCTTGTGTAGGCTTATTGCTTGCCTGTACTCCCAAATTGCTTTTATACAGCTATGTTTCTGCTTGTGTAATGCACAGCATGATGTTTTTATATATATGCTTAAACACTAAAAACTTTTTGTCCTGAATCTGACCTGCTGAAATGGGAGTGCTCTTATATGCCGTCAAATACCTAGACAAAACGGGACCCGGTCTGGAATTGAAAAAAAATCTAATTCCCGTTTCTGGCCAAAAAACCACCGCCACCTATCGACCGAACCAACCACGGTAAGGAAGATAACTCATTGGACATGTCCACAGCAGGGTTTATTGCCCCTGAGGAATTCCCAAAGGGGACCACGCAATTTTTTTCACTGGCCACATGATTAAACATTGGGTGCTTAGGCGCCTTGCACTTTCTAAGCCTTTACCGGGCTTTGTCCCCTACCTACCAACCAGCTACCGTTAATGTGACATTCTCTACGACGTGAATCGTACACCTATTTCCTCATAATACTTATGATCTGTTGTGTATATCTTTCTCTTAAATGTATTTCCCGTTCCCTTACGGGACATTAAAATATGTTATTCTTTACACTTTGTCGGAATGTTTTATGCAGTTACATTGTACCCACGCGTGAGACGTTTAAGCCTTCGCAACTGTAATTATAACACCTCCATATGTATAAAACAAGAGGCAGATTTGCTTGAGCGGGAGGGGGGGTTCCCTGGGATCACGCCTGATAATAATCTCTGACCGTCAATGGTCGAATCTTAGACACCACAGTTCCGGTAAAAAAAAAACGGTTAAGGTGTGTACATATTTTCAATGTCTATCGTCTCTCTT
>CM042157.1:68055275-68067775 GCA_023376005.1 Doryteuthis pealeii
GAGGGCAAGTTTTGAAGAAAAATGTTTTGTGTGGTAATTCTTTATGTTAATTTGCAACTTTCGCCACATGGGAGATGTTACAGTTCAAAAATCGACCTACCCTACCCAACACAAGCTTTCAGATCTATAAACCAATCTCCTGTATATATGTATATATTCACCAACCCCTCCGCATGAGCAGGATATGACACAAAGTCAATTTCTTAAACGAATTTTAACAGGTTTGAATTCAAAGTTTTCCATTTCCTAGACTGGTTACCTATCCAAGGTTACAGAGCACAGTCTGCTCTACTATTTACCCATATGTAGAGGGAGAATAGCTGAATTCATATCTTTCCTAAGGGTATTAGCCTTATGTGATATGCAAACATCCAGGATTTGAACTTAATTCAATTTACAACTTTCGTCACATGGGATATGTTACAGTTCTAAAATCAACCTACCCTAATGAACAGACATGTCACTCATACTTTCTACTTATTTGATTTTTCTAAACAATGTTTATTTAACCATAACGAATGGTTTGAGGAAGTAAAACTATTTTTTGAATTTCAGAGAGAGGGCCATGGATAACAGCACTTCCACCTTGAAATATAATGCACTAGGTGAGGGTTCAGAACTTTTCAAAAGCTAATTTTGTTTTCTCAGGTAATTTATGTGGGCACATGCTCACAATAGACCCATGGGAAGTAGGGTGTGCAATAACAACAAAAAATATGATGTTAGAATAATATTCAGAACAGGTGGGTGTCATCTGAAGGTGTATATTATTACCTCTTATGTCAACGCAGTGCAAAAAAGGGGGTTATAAGTAAACTTGTCTTGTGTGTGTGTATGTGTGTGTGTGTGTGTGTGTGTGTATGTTTGTGTAAGTGTGTGTGTGTATGTATGTGAGTGTGTGTTTCTGTAAGTGTGTACATGTGTGAGTGAGTGTGAGTGTGTGTGAGTGTGTGTGTGTGTGTGAGTGTGTGTGTGTTTGAGTGTGTGTGAGTGTGTGTGTGTGTATGCACGCGTCTGTGTGTATACGTGTGTGTGTGAGAGTGTGAGTGTGTGTGCTAGAATGTGTGTATGTGTGTGTGTGTGTGTGTGTGTGTGTGTATGTGAGTGAGTGAGTGTGTGTGTATGCGCGTGTCTGTGTGTATACGTGTGTGAGAGTGTGTGTATGTACGTGTACGTGTGTGTGTGAGAGTGTGTGTGTACATGGTAGTATGTTGAGTAAATATTTGTGGATGGTCTGCAGAGAAGAAAGCTGATTACGTCTGAGGACACTCTTTCTGGCTTTTCTTTCCGTTGGGCGGCATTATTTAGAGTGCCAATCACAGAGTCCAGGCGGAGAGACAGGAAGTGAAGAGGTGATAAAGTTTGCTAAATGAAACATCAGTCTGGGGTGGGGGTGGGGTAAAGGAGATGAGGTGTATTTTATTGACACACAGACACCATAATACAACAGAATACTAAATAGGCAAATTTATTGGGGGGGGGGGGTAATGTGAGAGCAGAACCAGGGGCATGTGGATTCACCCAAAAAAATTTGGCTAACACTTCAGATTATTTCCTTAATATTTCTTTAAAATATTAATGAAAATCTAAGAATTGAAATTCAAAAATAAAAAATAACCTGCTATGGTTTTAAGTAAGTAAAGTAGTCGGGGTGGCCTAAAGTCGGTATCAGCCAGACAGCGAGGGAGACTATCCCCTTTTCACTAATGCTAGAAGTGGCTACCTAGCATCAACTGGGTAGAGTGGGGTAAAAATCTAGTGTATTGATTTGTTTACTATTGAGGTTTACAAATGATGGACATTTTTAAGTAGAATTTCAATGCTATTTCTATGTATATTTTGGTTTTCAAATATCTTTGAATGTAAGTCAAATCTTCATAATTTTTGCACAAAAAGCAGGAACTGTTGATATTTAATGTGTGTATATATTTAAGTAAAAAGTAAAGTCGTCGGGATGGCTTAAAGTCGGTATCAGCCAGACAGCGAGGGAGACTATCCCCTTTTCACTAACGCTAGACCAAGGAGATTGTTTTTTGCATTTGAGGTGGAGTGCCACATCTACCATCAGCTCCTCACTTTACCACACAGATTCCTGTGCTACTCATGTGTTGAGTTGGTATCGAACCCGGCACCTTTTGGTTCCTAGCCGAACACTCTACCGACTGAGCTAAAGTTACCCTCAATTTTTATGCATTTTCACCTCAACCTCTATTTCATTCACTGACATGTAACACTCCCCTTTGGCCCTTACTTAGACTAGACGGGCGGGCGGAGAAGCCCCCTCCAATCAATCAGCTAGTCACATCAATAATAATAATAATAATAATAATAATAATAATAATGATAATAATATCTTGAGTGTTGGGGTGTTTACAAATCAAAATGAATTTGATTGTCTTTTTTATAATAATAATAATAATAATATCTTTTCAGCTAGTATATTAGGTCTGAGACCTGTCAGCTGTTCCTTATAAACATGCATCTTAATTCCACAGAATATTTATAATCTTTCCACAGATTATCTAACATTGCCTTAAAGGAGTTTAGAGATGGAGCATTCACTATTGATGATGGTAGTTTATTCCATGTATTCACCAATCTGTTACTAAAATAATTTTGTCTTGCATTTGCTTTACAAAATTTTTAAGAGTTTTAATTTATGACCCCTGGTATTGATATTTTGAGCAATGTTTAGTAGATCAAAGTTCGCTGAATAAAATCCATGTGTATATTTGTAGACTTCAATCATATCCCCTCTTGTTTGTCGATAAACCAAACTTGGTAAGTCAATGTTTCTAAGTCTTTCTTCATACAAAAGATCTTTTGAATCATTCATTACTTTAGGTCTCCTTTGAACTCCCTCAATGGGTTTTATGTCCTTGATTAGTCTTGGACTCCAAACCACATTAGCAAATTCCAAATGAGGTCTTACCAATGCAATGAATAAATTTTTCAGCATTTCTTTATCCATGTATTCATATGACCTCTGTTTTCATCCTAATATCTTGTTTGCTTTATTTACTTGTATTTCTATGTGTTTGGAAAATTTTAATTCAGGGTCCACATTCACACTAAGGTCTTTTTCTAACTCTGTATCTTTTAGTATTTCTCTTTCAATAGAGAAATTTTTTCTCATAGAGTATATATGTCTTGAATTACTTCTTCCTACGTGAAGTACCTTATATCTAAATGTATGTGCGTTGGCATCCTTCCGTCTACTAAAGACAATGGCGTAGTGTCCATTTTTTTTATGTGCAACTCCGTGAATGGCTGAACAGACCAATTTTTGAATGGCAATCTCTGGTGCAGTGACTGCAAACAAACAGTGATGCTTGCTGGAGTTGCTTTTGGCTCTCCTTCCTTTTGGCTCTCTTTTCTGTAGCAGTTACTTTCCTCTCTTTCTCACTATTGAATCTCATTTGCCATTTATCAGACCAATCTACAAGATTGTTAATGTCAGTTTAGATTTTATCAGTATCATTTTGATCATTAACAGTAGAATATATTTTTGTTTCATCTGCAAATATTTGTGTGTCACCAAGTTGTAATCAAGCCCTAGCACCTATATGATTGTCCCAACCCTATTGCTCTTATGGTAACCCCTACCCTTTTTATCATATATGCGCTAGAAAGCGGTGGCTGAGGGTCTTATTGTCCTGGTTATGACATTAAACTCTATCTGATGGTGAAGTGCCAGTTCTCGAGCTTGGGGAATGTGGAGTACCCCTTCATCCCTATTACTCCCAGGTCCACTCTGACCAGTAGAAGTGGTATTTGATCGGAACCCATCAAGGGGTTAAATAGAAAATGAGTTCTAAAAAATGTGTTTAAAAAAGAAATTGAGATTTTTTTTTAAATTGAGTACCCAATTTTTAAAAATAGAATTTGTACAAATTTCAATAAATAAAAAAACCCAGAAACACAGCACCATAAATATTTAAAATTTGAGTTTACTGAAAGTTGTACAAATTCAGTCGAAAAGTAGTAACATAATGAGCATCAGTAAAAAAAGCAAAATAATATTACACATGTAATTTATTTTTAATACATTTTAAACTATTTTTTTGGTCAATTTTGCTTAAATATGGCCGTAAACGCTGTCTAATTTTACATAAAATCCATATTTTACAAAACAAATTTAACCCCAAGATTGAAAAAAATTACCAAAAATCAGGGAATTATCCAATTTTAATGAAATTTTCTGTGTTGATTTATCAATGAATGAATTTTATTATGCATTAATTATTTTATTTTAGAACTTTGTTTTTTGGGGGTTTTTTTGGGGTTTTTTTTTTGGGGGGTCAGGTCACTTAACTCCCCCACACACACACACACTTAATTTTGGGGAATATATAAAGTTAAAACTAATTACAACATAAAATGACAAAAGATGGAAGGTGTGAATAGAAGAAGAAAAAATTAAGGGAGCTCTCCTGGTAGAAAATAAGGGTAATTTATGAGGAAGTGCGTCCCGGTCTCCTGCCTCAAAATTGCTACCCAGTGACTATTAAAATAACGACCCCAGCTCAGTCTATTCAAAACTATCCATCTTCATATCTATCTATCTCAATTTGTTCATATCTATCTATATTATTTTGTTTGTTTATTTATCTCAGTCTATTCCAAACTATATATCCATCTTCATATCTAAACAAGAATTACGACAAATTATGATAAATTAACAAGAATTACGACAAGCTGGGGTTGTTATTTTGATAGACACCGGGTAGCAATTTTTGAGGCAGGAGACCGAGACGCACTTCCTCATAAATTACTAAAATAAGTACCGAAAATCAGAAAATAAATTTAAAATTAAAAAATTAAAAAATAAAACATAGATTTTTCGGCAACTTTGGCAGTGCCTACTATAGCATAAATTAGGGCATGAGTTCGGGATGACAAAACATTAAAATTACCATTCATTCATTCATTCATTCAAGTTTGTTTTTCATTGATAAGACCCAATCAGTTTCTCATTATACATCAGAGCTACCTGACCTCTCCGCAACAAAGATGGGGTTGGGTTCGTTTCATGTCACATGACTAAGACCCACAATGCATCACAACTCACCCATTCATAAGTCAGTAAGTTAAGGATCTATACTCATTCAAAGTCTGTGTCTGCTTCCCTTTCAACCGCGGAGCTTTTTACTCTGATTACCAAATGTGCGAGAGGAGGCGGTGATGAATGTTCTTTGTGTGGCAAGGTAAGATTTAGTCTCCCTCTCCCATTTGAAAAAAACAAAAAACAAAGCAGACAGCCATTGCTGGGTTGGCTTTCCACCTCACACAATTGAAACACATAAATGTTACACTCCTTTATCCTATCAGGAGTAAATAAGCAGCACTTAACACATTAATTTGTGTATATGTGCATACATGTGTATAAAATGTGTATAATATATATATATATATATATATATATATATATATATATATATATATATAAATAAACTCATCAGATATATATATATATATATATATATAGACTCATCAGATATATATATATATATATATATATATATAATATATATAATATACTCATCATATACTCAATATATATACATATATACATATATACATATATATATACATATATATACATATATATACATATATTATATGTGTATATATATATACATGTATATAATGTACTCATCAGATATGTATATATATATATATATATACATATATATATATATACACACGCATACATATGTTATGTATGTATATATATATATATATATATATATATATATATATATATATATATATATGCACGTTTAAATATAAAAATACTCACAAATAAATATACTATACTACAGAATATTTCAATTGTATATGCTATTCATAAGCATATATATATATATATATATATATATATATATATATATATATATATATATATATATACTATTTTCAATATATATATACAGCTTATATCTTTCCTTCTACTTTAAAAACAACCTTTGAAAATTTTCTAATCAAGTTGTGTGTATAATATATATATATAATATATATATATATATATATATACACAACTTGATTAGAAAATATATATATATATGATCCTTATTTGGTGAAACTTCAGTTTCATATATATATATATATATATATATATATATAATTTCCTCCACATGCAGCAACAAAAGTACCTTAAAAGAAAAACAACTTTTTTCTAGAACAAAGCCTTTATCAAATAATGACTGCCGTTAGGTGTGGATTTAGGGCTGAAATATCATTACCATTAATCCACTAACAACCTGTACCTTACTATACTATCAAATATATATATATATATATATATATATATATATATATATATATATATATATATAACAACAGTTTGGCAGCCCAGTCGTCTCTGACTTTCCCCTGACACTGGACTAACTGTGGGACTGCCAAGATAGTGGACTGGGGTCTGTGCAGCCTCTTTACACTTTACACTTAAAATATCTCACGCACAAGTTTCACCTCACTTCATATATATAATATATATATATATATATATATATATACATATGTGTGTGTTGTGTGTGGAAGAGAGAGAGAGAGAGAGAGAGAGAGAGAGAGAGAGAGTGAGAGTGAGAGTGAGAGTGAGAAAGACAGACAGATAGACAGACAGACTGACAGAGACAGAAATATCATTACCACTGATCCACTAAAAATTGTACCTCACAATACCATCAAATATATATATATATATAATATATATATATATAATATATATATAGAGAGAGAGAGAGAGAGAGAGAGAGAGAGAGAGAGAGAGGGGGAAGAGAAGAAGAAGAAGAAGAAGAAGAAGAAGAAGAAGAAGAAGTGTATGAAGAGTTAAAAGATGCTATGAGCTGGAGTTACTACTTCCATTACATTGAGTTTCATGTGTCGCCACAATTACCAGATGGAAAATAACTGAGATGATACATAAAACTGTATTAACAGAAAGAGAAATGGGAGATAATTATATATATATATATATATATTCTCATATCAACTAACCCCTCCATATGAGCAGAATGTAACACAAGATCAATGGAGGCAGTGTAGTTGGATGCATACCTTTCCCAATGGTATTAGCATTATGTGAAATGTAAACAGCCTCGTCTGATATTTGAACTCAGTTCGACAAGTCCATTTCCTACGACTCTAGCCATTACACCATGCACCTCTACTTAGGGCCGGGTTAGCTCAGTCGGTAGAGTGTTTGGCTAGAAACCACAAGGTTCCTAGTTCGATACCGGCCCTCACCAACTCAGCATATGAGTAGCACAGGGATCTGTGCGGTAAAGTGAGGAGCTGATGGTTGGTGTGGCGCTCCACCTCAGACGCTAAAATAATCTCCTTGGTCTAGTGCTAGTGAAAAGGGGATAGACTCCCTCACACGCGTGGCTGATACCAACAATAGGCCACCCCGACAACTTTACTTACTTATAATTATAAAAAAGTTAAACTGACTTTGGCATAAAATAACCCAACAAGGGTTGACATGCCACAAAACCTACCAGCATTTTGGGTCAGTGAACTCTTTAACTAGACAGAAACAGAAGAAAGAGAAAAAAAAGTATCATCCAATGAGATTTGAATATGCATATCACACCTCTTTTTTGTTTTTCACAAATGTTTCTTCAACCACTTCAGTCATGGAAGCTTCAAGACTTAAGTAGGCACAAATCTGGAGTCATTTAACCACAGATTCTTTTCTGATTCTTTTAGCTATTCTTTTAGAATCTTATAACATTTCACTCATAAAATTTTCTTGAAAATAGCAACACGACTTCATCTATGTGTAGCGTAATTATTTGGGGTCTACCGGGAATTTGGGATTGAATATAAAACTGTATTTGGATTTCTAGAGAAAGAAGGGAAGAATAAATAAGAACAAATAAAGGTTAAAATTTGGAAGAGTAAACGCATAATGGGGTGCCAGTAATTTGGCCAAAGAATGGCCCCGGAAGTAAGAACGAAAGTACCGGGTGTTGACTGGAACCGGATGTGACACCAGGACGAAAAACGTGAAAAGAGAAAATCTGCCTTTTTCCCTTTCAGCTCTGGTTGGAGTCAGACATGACTCATGGTTCCCGGAGTAGTCTGACATAGTAGTAGTGAACATGATTTACGACAGAGTAATTTGACCGTACCCTCTCTCTCTTTCTCTCTGTTTTTCCTTCTCTCCCAAAAAATGGACTAGCAAGCCTAGAAATAAATACAAAGCCCCTTGTGACTATACAACTTGCATGTATGTTGTTTCTGACCTAACGGCTACTAATAACGACGACTACTACTAAAACTTGAGTTTGCCTATGTGACATGTATCGCCCTGTTACACTATGGGAAGTGATTGGTTGTTTGTTCTATGTGGTTTAAGCTTGCTCGTAGTCGTGTCTAAACCCTAATAAAGTTGGTTCTTTCTTCTTGTGGGTTGGTAAGCTGAAAGGGAATTCAGGAAAAGAAGCAAAAGGAACAAAAATGAGTATAACTTTAGGGTAAGACTTTTATTCATTGATTCACACTATTTCTTTAAGGGGACATATTTTCTCGAGCAAGCCAATAGGTGTTTCTCCTTCAAAGTCTTGGAGTTAAAAAGGATCGATAGTCCTTTTTTGGCACCAAGAATTTAGGGGTTTTCTGCACATGCCCAGAGGGCTCTTCTGGTCTGAGGCCTTCTGGGAGATTGTCACCTTTTGTGTCTTTTTATTTTTTTCTATATTTAATTTAATTTTGTTTATTTGTTGATTTATTTTTATTTGGTCTAATTTTATTTTTTATTAATCCTCACACATCCAAAGAATTAATAAAAAATATAACTTAAAAAATAATTAGACACATAGCATAGTGGATAAAGGTGTTGGGTTAAGACAGTTCTAAGTGACAGTTATCTCTAGGCTGCAGGTTCAATCCTGGTCAAGGGCAACAGTAACATAGAATAATAATTAACACAGCATAACACCTGTACCCAGCTATGGTTAGTGGAATGAGAATAGGATAACCCCGTGGATTGAATAAAGGGTTAGGTTCAAAGTTCCATGATGGCTCCCGATTATGACAAGAAAGTTCCCAAGTCCGACAAGAAATACCTGAAGAAAGGGCACATTGTACAGATAACAATAAAGATGAGGACAATAGTCTGAATAATCCAAATAATACTAATTATCAAGCCTCATTTCAAAAAGTCAGAGAAATAGTGTAGATAACAATAAAGATGAGGACAATAGTCTGAATAATCCAAATAATACTAATTATCAAGCCTCATCTCCAAAAAGTCAGAGAAATAGTGTAGATAACAATAAAGATGAGGACAATAGTCTGAATAATCAAATAATACTAATTATCAAGCCTCATCTCCAAAAGTCAGAGAAATAGTGTAGATAACAATAAAGATGAGGAACAATAGTCTGATAATCCTCATAATACTAATTATCAAGCCTCATCTCAAAAAGTCAGAGAAATAGCAAATAAAAATTGACTACAATTTAGAAAATAACAACAGGATTTTGGTATAGTTTCTGTATGTCCTGAGTTTGAGAAGGTTTTTGAAAAGCCACTCAGTTGTGTAGATAACGTTATGTAGATAACAATAGAGATGAGAACGATACTCCAAATAATCCAAATAATCCAAATTATCAAGCCTTATCTCAAAAATACAGAGAAATAGTGTAGAAAAAAAACTTCAGAGAAAGCTGCAGGTTCAATCCTGGTCAAGGGCAACAGTAACATAGAATAATAATTAACACAGCATAACACCTGTACCCAGCTATGGTTAGTGGAATGAGAATAGGATAACACCGTGGATTGAATAAAGGGTTAGGTTCAATGTTATGTAATGGCTCATGATTATAACAAGAAGGTTCCCAAGTTCAAAAAGTTTGCCGAGTTCGAGAACATTCCCAAGTCCAACAAGAAATATCTGAAGAAGGCCAGAGGGCACATTGGCTGAAACGTTGTACAGATAACAATAAAGATGTGGACAATAGTTCAAATAGTCCAAATAATACTAATTATCAAGTTTCATCTAAAAAATTCAGAGAAATAGATTATATATTTGTTGAACTAGTAAGAATATACACTCTAAGTAAGTATTTAAGTTTTAATGTAATGAAATTAGATTAGAAAGATTAGTGACCCTTGATACTTAAGGATGGAATCCTGGTGGCTGAGCAATTCATGACATGCAACACTCCACTTTGGCTCTTACTTAGGCTGGATGGACAGTTGGAAAGGCCCCCTCTGATCAATCCGCTGGTCATGTCAAGTCCTAACAACTATGATTGTCCCAACCCTATTGCCCTTATGGCAAGCCCAAATATCTTCATCATATATGTGCTAGAAGGCGTCCTGGGTATGATGTTAAACTCTATCTGATGGCGAAGTTCCAGATTTAGAGCTTTGGTAATGTGAAGTACCCCTTCATTACCATTACTCCCAGGTCCACTCTGACCCCGAGTGGTAGCACTTGTTAGTGTTCCATCTATGGATAAAATAGAATCAAATGAGTCCTAAAAATGTGTTTAAAAATTATGTTTCAAAAAGGAATTGAGTACCCATCAAGAATGAATAAATTCTTCGGCATAAAATGACCCAACAAGGGTTGACATGCCATAAAACCAAACCAACCAACCAACCAACCAACCAACAATCTTTCCACACCATCCAACTAATGTTATAAATGGTATCTCACACATGCACGGAAAGGTCTCCTATCATTAATAAATAAATATAACTGAAATAGATCACTAAATAGGCCTAAGCTATTCTAGTAGTGACCACCAATGGGTTTTTAAGAGGTTTGAATCAGAGTTTTCCTTCTCCTAGACTGGTTGCATAACCAAGGTTAAAAGAGCCCAGTCTGCCATACTATTTACCCTAAGCTGGAGGGAGAATAGTTGGATTCATACCTTTCCCAAGGATAGTTTAGGAGAAAGAAAACTCTGAATTCAAACTTTTTAAATCTCAGCTTGGAGTGGTCACTACTAGAATAGGCTCAGGCCTACTTAGTGATCTATTTCAATTTAAAAAAAGAAAATTCATTTTTTAACTCCATCAGAGAATCAGTTTTGGTTTGGTTTGATTTGGTTTGTTTTACGGCATATCAACCTCAGTGGGTCATTTAATGCCGATAAAGTTTTGAAATAAATTAATTCTTAATGCATACACAAAATTTTTTTAAATAAATACATTTTTCTATTTAACCCATAGATGGGACCCTAACAGGTACTACCACTCCGGGTCAGAGTGGACCAGGGAGCAATGGTGATGAAGGGGTGCTCTACATTCCCCAAACCTCCAAAACTTGAACCTCACCATCAGATAGAGTTTAACGTCATTCCCAGGACATGTAGACCCTCAGCCACCGCCTTCTAGCACCCATTTGATAAAAAGGGTTGGGGCTTGCCATAAGAGCAATAGGGTTGGAGCAATCATATAGGTGCTAGGGCTTGACGGGACCAGCCGATTGATCGGAGGAGGCCTCTCCGACCGCTCATCTAGCCTAAGTAAGGTTCTAAGTGGAATGTTGCAGGTCATGGACTGCTCATCCACTAAGACTCCATCATTAAGCATCACATGTGGCCACCCATGGCCAATATGTGGCCCATCTGGGGAAGTCTTACCCCTTGTAGAGATGCAGTCAGTACATTCTAAGCCGCCCCCCGACAGGGCGGAGAGAATCGGTTCACACATGCACAGCAAGGTTCCTATGATTGCCTGGTTACATAAACTTCATTGAAGTAGCTCTCAAGATAACCCAGATGGCTGTAAATCTTCCAGGCAGGTTTTCTATGTAAACATTTGATAAGACTATTATTATTCCCCCCCCCCTAAAAAAAATTTTTTTTTTAAATAAATAATAGTCTTCTGAAGAGAGCTTAGATCCCTGCAATGAACACAAACCAATCAAACAACTTCCTGGTCCACTTTGACCCAAAGTGGTAGTACCTATTAGGGTCCCATCTATGGGTTAAATAGAAAAATGTATTTATTTAAAAAAATTTTGTGTATGCATTAAGAATTAATTTATTTCAAAACTTTATCGGCATTAAATGACCCACTGAGGTTGATATGCCATAAAACAAACCAAATCAAACCAAACCAAAACTGATTCTCTGATGGAGTTAAAAAATGAATTTTCTTTTTTTAAATTGAAATAGATCACTAAGTAGTAACCAACCTCTTCTCCACTCTGTTGGCTGGGGCTGTAGAATACGCCGACCGCACCTCTGCAGAGAGATAAGGTCCCCACCCCAAATAAACACCAACCAAGCAACCAATCAACTTCTTTCTTATCCTTTCTTTAGCTTCTAATGTTTACAATTGTCCTCAGTAGGTATTTGCACAACCCATTCGCTACGGGTAGGATGTGACACAAGGTCACCAGGATGTGGGTTCCAGCGAGGATCGAACTCGCTATTCAGTAGTAATGGATCAGCGAAACAAAATATCATTGCCCTCTCTTTTTTATTTCTAGAGATTTGTCCTATTTTTAATTTTCTTTGGCTTTTCTTTTC
>CM042157.1:68072775-68087775 GCA_023376005.1 Doryteuthis pealeii
GGTGATGATGATGATGATGATGAGGATATAGTTTGTACTTTTTATTAGAGTTAGGGGTAATTATGAACTTTTGTTTAGTAAATTAGGGTGTCCCAGAAAAAACAGAACCCACAAATTTTGTAATAAAACTGTTAATTTTAACTAGGGGGGTTTAGGGTTAGGTTTAGGGTTAGGCTTTAGGGTTAGGGTAGGGATTCAGGGTTTAGCGTTAGTTTAATGGGAAAATAAATAATTTGGGTTCTATTTTTTCTGGGTCACCCTGTACAGGGTAACCCAGAAAAAAACAGAACCCAAACCTTAACCTAACCCTAACCCCAACACTAACCCTAACCCTAACCCCAACCCCAACCCTAAACCTAAACCTAACCCTAAACACCCCTAGTTAAAATTAACAGTTTTATTACAAAATTTGTGGGTTCTGTTTTTTTCTGGGACACCCTAATTTACTAAACAAAAGTTCATAATTACCGAGTTAGATTGTTTGTCAGATACAGAGCCCCAAGTGTAGGTCACCCAGTGAGGATTAAAGTCACTACAGTAATAAGAAAATCTTTTGAGACTATCTTGTTAGTCATTCCTCCTTGTTATGTACTTCTTTGAGACACTATAAAAAGAAAACGAAATCCATTGGTGCTAATGAGGAAACGCTAAACTTGTCTACACGACCGAATGAAAGCAAACAGGCCACTCCCTTTTTTGTTTTACCGTGTGCACAGGCGGAACAAAAAGGAGAAAAAAAACCTCACTGATATAAGAATAACATAAACGACAACTTTTAGAGATGCCATGTTTCTAACGGAGAAACAAAAATGATAGGAACGTAAAAAAAAGGGATAAAAGGGATGTACAACGATCAAAAGAGAAAAGGAGATTCTTAAGAATTAAAGCCAGATTAATTATAACTAGCAACAGAAAACACACTCCGGGCGTCGTAAAAATTAGTTTTTGAAAGACATTGCCTGAGAGGGTGGGAGTTAAAAATTCAATGTCAGAGGGTTTGTATCATATTCATAAGTAAGACAAATCTTCATACTTATTAAAGGAGTAAAAAAATAAAAATAAAAATAATAATAATAATAATAATAATAATAATTATAATAATAATAATAATAATAAGGGGAAGAAAAACGATTATATGGACACTTCAAACGACAAATAGAAGAGGTTGCACATAAAAAGACTTGGACATGGTTAAGAAAAGGAAACCTCAAAAGAGAAACTGAATCACTTATAATTGCTGCACAAAATAATGCCATAAGGACAAACTATATGAAAGCGAAAATTGATAAGACCCAACAAAATAGTAAATGTAGACTTTGCGGTAATAGAGATGAGACTGTAAACCATATACTCTGCGAATGTAGCAAACTAGCATAACGGGAGTACAAAACTAGACACGACTGGGTTGGGAAGGTGATCCACTGGGAATTATGCAAAAAATTAAATTTTGACCATACATCAAAATGGTATATGCATAAACCAGAATCTGTTCTTGAGAACGAAACGCATAAAATTCTCTGGGACTTTGAAATAAAACCGGATCACCTTATCCCAGCAAGAAGACCAGACCTAGTGTTGATAAACAAAAAAGAAAGAACTTGTCAACTGGTGGATTTTGCAGTGCCAGCAGATCACAGGGTGAAGTTAAAGGAAAATGAAAAAATAGACAAATATCTGGACCTTGCCAGAGAACTGAAAAAGTTATGGAATATGAATATGAAAGTGAAAGTGATACCAATTGTGGTTGGTGCACTTGGGACAGTCCCAAAAGGATTGGAAAAGGGTTTGGAAAGTTTGGATATCAGAGGAAGGATTGAAACCATTCAGAACACTACACTGCTGCAATCTGCCAGAATACTCAGAAGAGTCCTGGAGTCCTGAGGAGACTTGCTGTCACTCAGACTCCAGTGAAAGACCATCAGCTAACACGGATGTGAAAACTCAAAAGGAGTAAAAATAATAATAATAATAATAATAATAATAATAATAATAATAATAATAATAATAATAATAATAAGGGGAAGAAAAACAATTATATGGACGCTTCAAACGACAAATAGAAGAGGTTGCACATAAAAAGACTTGGACATGGTTAAGAAAGGGAAACCTCATAAGAGAAACTGAATCACTTATAATTGGTGCACAAAATAATGCCATAAGGACAAACTATATGAAAGCGAAAATTGATAAGACCCAACAAATAGTAAATGTAGACTTTGCGGGAATAGAGATGAGACTGTAAACCATATACTTTGCGAATGTAGCAAACTAGCATAACGAGAATACAAAACTAGACATGACTGGGTTGGGAAGGTGATCCACTGGGAATTATGCAAAAAATTAAATTTTGACCATACATCAAAATGGTATATGCATAAACCAGAATCTGTTCTTGAGAACGAAACGCATAAAATTCTCTGGGACTTTGAAATAAAAACGGATCACCTTATCCCAGCAAGAAGACCAGACCTAGTGTTGATAAACAAAAAAGAAAGAACTTGTCAACTGGTGGATTTTGCAGTGCCAGCAGATCACAGGGTGAAGCTAAAGGAAAATGAAAAAATGGACAAATATCCAGACATTGCCAGAGAACTGAAAAAGTTATGGAATATGAAAATCAAAGTGATACCAATTGCAGTTGGAGCACTTGGAACAGTCCCAAAAGGATTAGAAAAGGGTTTGGAAAGTTTGGAAATCAGAGGAAGGATTGAAACCATTCAGAACACTGCACTGCTGCAATCTGCCAGAATACTCAGAAGAGTCCTGGAGACCTGAGGAGACTTGCTATCACTCAGACTCCAGTGAAAGACCATCAGCTAATGCTGATGTGAAAACTCAAAAGGAGCAAATAATAATAATAATAATAAAACAATTTGAAATGAAAACTGACCCCTGTCCCTCTCAAATAAAATGTTGCGTGCATGTAATAATCAAACAATTATTTTGAATATTTTCCACATCAATTTTACACAAAATCGTAGGTATTTATTTATTTGTAAACTTTTTAGTTAACTTCTTGTTACTGTAAAAAAAGAAAAGGGACGAGAGTAAAAAACAATTTTTAAAATTGCTTACTCAAATTTTGGGTGTATATAGCATAAGAATATTGTGACGTAAGCTGTGACGTAGAGCTATGACGTAGTTTTTGTTACAGACATAAATACAGACAATCTCCATTATTAATAAATAGATATACCGTATTTGACGGCATATAGGACGCACTTTTTTTCAAAAATTTTGGCTCAAAATATTGCCCCGCGTCTTATATATTCTAGGTGAAGTTCGAGGCCTCCCGTAGGCCTAGGCTAATCTTATTATTATTTCCTGCTATTGAGATGTCTTGTGTATGCTTATTGCTTGCCTGTACTCCCAAATTGCTTTTATACAGCTATGTTTCTGCTTGTGTAATGCACAGCATGACTGTTTTCAATAATATATGCTTAAATACACTAAAAACTTTTTTTTCCTGAATCTGACCTGCTGAAATGGGGAGTGCGTCTTATATGCCGTCAAATACTAGACAAAACGGGACCCGGTCTGAATGAAAAAATCATAATTCCCGTTTCTGGCCAAAAACCAACGCCACCTATCGACCGAACCAACCACGGTAAGGGAAGATAACTCATTTTGGACATGTCCACAGCAGGGTTTATTGCCCTGAGGAATTCCAAAAGGAACCACGCAATTTTTTTCACTGGCCAACGAGTTAACATGGTCTAGGCGCCTGCCACTTTCTAAGCCTTTACGGGGCTTTGTCCCCTACCTACCAAACCAGCTACCAGTAAGTGACATTCTCTACGAGGTGAATCGTACACCTATTTCCTCATAATACGTTTATGTATCTGTTGTGTATATCTTTCTCTTAAATGTATCTCCGTCACTTACGGAATAAATATGTTATCTTTTACACCTTTGTCGGAATGTTTTTATGCATACACTTGTACCCACGCTGGGAGGTTACTTTAAGCCTTCCAACGTTAATATAACACCTCCATATGTTATAAAATCAAGAGGCAGATGTTGCTTGGCGGGGAGGGGGGGTCCCTGGGATCACGCTGATAATAATCTCTGACCGGTTCAATGGCCGAAATCATTAGACACACGGTTCCGGAAAAAAAAACGGTAAGGTGTGTACATATTTTTCAATGTCTTATTGTTCTGCCTACCACTTTTTTACATTCATACTTACTTACGTACACACCTTCACACCTTCATACCACTTACATTCGTACATGCATTCATATACATACATTGACCCCTTTCCGTGGTTGACCTCTTTCTTTCTTTCCTTTTGAACTCTGTGCGACCTGCATGATATCGGTCGGATATATTGTGTTAGTATAGCATTTATTTATTTAAGGCTAACAACAACAAATAAATGAATTAATACTTCGTTTGATTCTAACAATTTATCAACCAGTACATGAAACAATGAATAACAATATAAAGTCCTTCCTGTGTATAAAGTTGAGTTTAACTCTTAACATCCTATACCACCTCATTCAGCCTGGCCAGTAGTCACATTTGTTTTCCTAATCTGCCCAAATGATAACCTTTGTTTAAATGTAATATTAAACATTTAGAAGTCTTTGATTTAAGGAAAATAACAGGTAACTTGAAATGAAAACGTAATTTTTAGCCATTTTTTGATAAATCCTTATAGGAATGGGGCTCTGGTCTTAGAAAATTCTCAACAGGATGTTAAGAGTTAAGGGACTTACCTGTGTGCTGAATAAGATATCTGGTATCTTAGAGTTGCTCTCGGAAATTTTTTTTAATTTTTTAAAATTTTTTTAATGTCGCTGCCTCCTGGAACTGCTGGTGGAATCCGTCTGTCAGGATTTTGGATTTTGCACCTAAACTTCACGTGATTGGTATATCCATTCGGTTCTGTCCAACCAAATGGACAATCACTTGCAACAACTTCAGTTCTGGAGATCTTCTGTAGAAGAGATTTTTTTATCTCGAAATATTAAGAATTAATCACAGGTTAACAAACAACACCATAGTTACCTTCTTTTTTCTTTACACTTGCATTGTGATAGCCTTCAAAACTAACCAACAAATCAATATAAACACAATGTTTCAAGCAAATTATAAAACCCTTTAATCTAATTTTGTTTTATTTATTTTTATTTGGTTTAGTTTTAGTTTTATTAATCACCACAACGTTTACTCAAAAGAAAATATTTAAAAAAAAGGAAATCCTAGGCAAAAAGATTGTTGTTTTTTCTCTCTCTATACTGAGTGAATTAATATTTATTGAAGAAAATTTTCTTTAACTTTTCGTAACAACTTTTCAATTTGTGGTAAAATTGAAGGAATTGCAAGCAATTACGAAAGAAGAAATCGGAAACAAAACAAACGATAAAACAAGAAACATGCCTGTGTGCGCGTGCGTTTATGTACGTGCGTGCGTGCGTGCGTGCGAGTGAAAATACAGCTGGCTTTTACCGGGAGGAAGGGAGGGAGGGAGGGAGGTGGTATAGTTGATAGGGATGCGGGTGGAGAGGTGCAGTCGGTTCATGACTCGTAAACAGGATACAGGATGACTCTACTCAAAACTTAACAAGACTCGTAAAAGTCCTTCTCAAACGGCTGCTGCACTCTCTCTACCTTTCCGTCGCCTCCACAAAAGCCCTCCTCCTCCTCCGCTTTCTCTGCCACGTTTTTTCACAGCACTTTATTTACCCCCTGAACACAGAAAGCAGCCAAGCACACAGGCGCAGAGGGGTGGTGCGGGGAGTCTTTACCCTCCGTCTTGTTCCACTTTCGATTCTGAATCAACTGTATCGGGTCAAAAGATGTAAGTAGAATTGTTGATCTATTGGAAACTGATGATTTGGGGGGATTTTTTATTATTTCTTCGTTTTTCCTGATTTTTCCTTTTTTTGTGCACGAGAGATCTGGAATCTTCTTTTTGCTTTTAATTCTTCTACTTCTTTCGCTCTCTTCTTTTCTTCTTCTTCTTCTTCTTCTTCTTCTTCTTCTTCTTCTTCTTCTTCTTCTTCTTCGTTTCAATTCTTCTTCTTCTTCTTCTTCTTCTTCTTCTTCTTCTTCTTCTTCTTCTTCGTTTCAATTCTTCTTCTTCTTCTTCTTCTTCTTCTTCTTCGTTTCAATTCTTCTTCTTCTTCTTCTTCTTCTTCTTCTTCTTCTTCTTCTTCTTCTTCTTGCTTTTAATTCTTCTTCTTTCGTTCTCTTCTTCTTGCTTTTAATTCTTCTTCTTCTTCTTCTTCTTCTTCTTCTTCTTCTTCTTCTTCTTCTTCTTCTTCTTCTTCTTCTTCTTCTTCTTCTTCTTCTTCTTCTTCTTCTTTCTTCTCTTCTTCTTCTTCTTCTTCTTCTTCTTCTTCTCTTCTTCTTCTTCTTCTTCTTCTTCTTCTTCTTCTTCTTCTTCTTCTTCTTCTTCTTCTTCTTCTTCTTCGTTTCTTCTTCTTCTTCTTCTTCTTCTCTTCTTCTTTCTTCTTCTTCTTTCTTCTCTTCTTCTTCTTTTAATTCTTTCTTCTTTCTTCTCTTCTTCTTCTTCTTCTTCTTCTTCTTCTTCTTCTTCTTCTTCTTCTTCTTTCTTTCTTTCTTTCTTTGAATTTTTCTTCTTCTTACTTTAAATTTCTCTTCTTTTCATTCTTCTTCTTCTTGCTTTTAATTATTCTTCTTGCTTTTAATCTTCTTCTTCTTCTTTCTTTCTTTCTTTCTTTCTTTCTTCTTCTTCTTCTTCTTCTTCTTCTTCTTCTTCTATCATGTTTCTATTCTAAACCACCACTTAATTTACAAACCTTGACATAAGGTCAGAGGTATAGAGAACCCATTAATAATTGTCTGTTCTCCTAGGTTGCCAGGGAGTGGTAGTACCTGTTAGGATCCCATCTATGGGTTAAATAGAAAAACACGAGTTTAGAAAATGTGTTTAAAAAGATTGAGTAACTATCAAGAATGAATAAAACAAAAACATCTTCGGCATAAAATAACCCAACAAAGATTGACATGCCATTAAACTCAGCCAACCAATTCAATTTGAGTTCATTTCTTATTAACCAGAGAAACTTTTAGTGAATTCTTCCCAACCAGATGAGAATGACATATGCTAAAATAATATATATATATATATATATATATATGTGTGTGTGTGTGTGTGTGTGAAAAGTGTGTGTGTGTGTGTGTGAAAAAGTGGAAGTGAATCCGACAGTATGTAATATTATGAAAGAATTGAAAAAATTGAATTCTAAAAATCCAAGAACGCTCGCGTTTTCATCAACAATTTTAAATAGACCGACTTACCATAAAAAAAAGAGACCGAAGATTTCTTATTTTCTGTGATACCTTTATTTTTTTACCTCAAACTAACAAAAGCCCTGATGAAGATCTATTGAAACAGATCGAAACACTGCAGCGTGGGCGAAATGAACATTACTCGTTTATGAACTTGTGTTTTTCAATTTTTTTATAATATTACACACACAGATATATATATAGTATCAAGGTTTATATAGAAATAACCTACACAAGTTTCACCATAAAGGATCTTCAGGGTTAATTGCAATGAATTAATCAGGATATTGATTAATTACAGGCAATCGTGGAAGTAAATAATGCAATTATGACCGTTGAAAACATTGAAGTTAAACGCTATGTAATTGATTGCGTCATTAAAAAGTTAAATGTCAAACAGGGGGGTAAAACCATGTCCACAATGTAGCCACCTGTTGACCATGTGTGGCGACCCCTGATGCTTAAGGATGGAATCTTGGTGGCTGAGCAGTCCATAACATGCAACACTCCACTTTGGCCCTTATTTGGGTTAGACGGGCGGTCGGAGAAGCCCCCTTCAATCAATTGGCTGGTTACATCAAGCCCTAGCACCTATATGATTGTCCCAACTCTATTGCCCTTATGGCAAAACCCAACCATTTTTATCATATGGTTGCTAGAAGGCGGTGGCAGAGTGTCTTATTGTCCTGAGTATGACGTTAAACTCTATCTGATGGTGAGGTTCCAGTTCTAGAGGTATGGGGAATATGGAGTACCCCTTCATCACTATTGCTCCCAGGGCCACCCTGACCCGGAATAGTAATACCTGTCAGGGTCCCATCTATGGGTTAAAAAGGAAAATGTGTTCTTATTATTTTTTTCCAGTGTAGCATGTCCTTTTCCTTCCCTTTCTTTATTTATAATAAAAACTGAATGGTATATCCACAGGTCCTGCTAGTATCTATTAAAGTTTTTAGATTTATTCTTTATAAAAATCTAAGTTGGAATTTTCAGATGGGACAGATAAATTTTTGCTTACCCCTAATGTACAAAGACTGAGATGTTCATTCCTTTTGAACAGAGTGAGTCATGGTTTTTAAAAAAGAAGAGTTTATCTTTTCACTTGTCAAACTATATAAAGAATTTACAAACTTTCACAAATTGTGATGTCATTAGCCATTTTGAGGTAGGAAAATCTAACAGTGTGTAAATATGCAAGTTCATCACTCAGGTTCTGTTTTGAGAGTTCAGCAAGATTCCCTAACAAAAAGTGACTACATTGAATTTTGGACTAAACTTGCAAATTGGTCGGAAAATTAGGGTGACCCAGAAAAAACAGAACCCACATATTTTGTAATAAAACTGATAATTTTAACTAGGGGGGTTTAGGGTTAGGGTTAGGTTGGGTTTAGGGTTAGTGTAATGGGAAAATAAATAAATAATTGGGTTCTATTTTCAGAAAAAACAGAACCCACAAATTTTGTAATAAAACTGTTAATTTTAACTAGGGGGGGTAGGATTAGGGTTAGGTTTAGGTTTAGGGTTAGGGTTGGGGTTGGGCTTTAGGGTTAGTTTAATGGGAAAATAAATAAATAATTTGGGTTCTATTTTTTCTGGGTCTCCCTGTATACAGGGTGACCAGAAAAAACAGAACCCACAAATTTTGTAATAAAATTGTTAATTTTAACTAGGGGGGGGGTAGGCTTAGGGTTAGAGTTGGGGTTGGGGTTTAGGGTTAGTTTAATGGGAAAATAAATAAATAATTTGTGTTCTGTTTTTTCTGGGTCACCCTGTATACAGGGTGACCAGAAAAAACAGAACCCACAAAATTTGTAATTTTAATTAGGGGTTTAGGGTTAGAGTTAGGGTTAGGGTTAGGGTTGGGTTGGGGTTTAGGGTTAGGTTAATAAGAAAATAAATAAATAATTTAGGTTCTGTTTTTTCTGGGTCACCCTGTAATATGTTATAATTTTCCAACTGATTTGCAAGTTTAGCCAAATTTTGTTAGGCTGGCAGGATATATCTGACTAGCAGGACCTGTAGATATACCACAGTATCATAATTTAATTATTACAATGGTTGATATGTTTACTTAGGAGCTATTGCCAAATAGTTCAATATATAAAAAAATAATTCTCTCACACTTTTTCTTAGATACTTTATTTCAAGACTAGCAGGACTTGATTTCATTTTTACATTTGATGTGTTTATTTAAGAGCTATTGCGTAATAGTTCAATATGTTTTATTTTCATAGTTCATAATTCAGACACACATACATACATACACACATATACACAACTGCCCTTTATATATGTATATATATTTACCAACCCCACTGCACAAGTAGGATGCAACACAAGGTCAGTTTCTTAAGCAGAGTTCAACAGGTTTGAATTCAGAGTTTTCCTTCTCCTAGACTGGTTACCTAGCCATAGTTAAAGAGCCCAGTCTGCCCTGCTATTTACCCATAGCTGGAAGGAGAATTGGATTCATACCTTTCCCAAGGGTATTAGTGCCATGTGAAATGCAAACCACTTCGTCTGGGAGTTTAACAGGTTTAAATTCAGAGTTTTCCTTCTCCTAGACTGGTTACCAAACCATAGTTAAAGAGCCCAGTCTGCCCTGCTATTTACCCATAGCTGGAGGAGAATTGGACATACCTTTCCCAAGGGTATTAGTGCCATGTGAAATGCAAGCAGCTACGTCTAGGAATTGAACTCGGGTCAACGTGTCCATTTCCTAGGACACTAACCATTAGTCCATGTGCCTTCAAATATATATATGTTAGATAGATGGGTGATTCAAGCTGGAAAGTTGGGCCTTGTGAATACGATATTGAGTTTTAAGGGGTTCATTTCCAGAAGGGCAATAAGGGTTAATCATGAGTCCTTTGATGATTATCCCTTGGAAATGAAAGTGAAACATTTTGTTATTCATATAGACCCTTATCTTATGGAAGCGCGTGGTGTAATGGTTAAAGTCATGGAAAATGGACTAGTCGCCCGAGTTCAAATCCTGGATGTGGTAATTGCATTTCACTTGGGAAAGGTATGAATCCTACTCTCCCTCCAGCTATGGGTAAATAGTAGGGCAGACTGGGCTCTTTAATCTTGGTTAGGCAACCAGTCTAGGAGAAGGAAAACTCTGAATTCAAACCTGTTGAACTCCGCTTAAGAAATTGACCTTGTGTCACATCCTGCTCATGCGGGGGGTGGGGGTGATAAATATATATATATTATATTCAGAACCCCCATCGCTTACAAGAAACTTGAACTTTACCCTATAAACTTATCCCTTCAACTGATTTCCAATCATATAAGCCTTTATTTTATGGAAGCACGTGGTGTAATGGTTAAAGTCATGGAAAATCGACTCGTCGCCCTGAGTTCAAATCCTGGATGTGGTAATTGCATTTCCCTTCGCACTAATACCCTTGGAAAAGGTTTGAATCCAGCTACTCTCCCTCCAGCTATGGATAAATAGCAGGGCAGACTGGGCTCTTTAACCTTGGTTAGGCAACCGGTCTGGGAGAAGGAAAACTCTGTATTCAAACCTGTTGAACTCCGCTTAAGAAATTGACCTTGTGTCACATCCTGCTCGTGCATAGGGGTTGGTAAATATATATAAGCCCTTATTTTCTTGTGATTTACTCAAGGATAAACTAGAACAAGAAAATAATTCTTCCCTAAGGCTGATAAAGGTGATAAGAGAAATATGGGTGTTTTCCTCTTTGAAATTATTAAATAAATTCCTTGCATTGCTTTTTGTTGAAGTCATTTAATAACAAATTATTTCTTTAGGTTTACTGACTGAATTTCAAAATGGCTGACACCTTTTCTTTTCGTTTCTCTTTTAATGTATTTTTTTTTTTAATGTATTTTAATGTATTTGTATTTAATGTATTTAAGTATTTAATGTATTTTAATGTATTTAAGTATTTTAATGTATTTTAATGTATTTTAATGTATTTTTTTTTTAATTTTTAAAATTTTTAAATGTATTTTAATGTATTTTTTTAATGTATTTTCAAAAGACCAAATTTCTATATCATCCATATTTGATAGCAGACATATTGAAATCCACTCTTTTTCTTTCTTTTTTTTTTCTTTCTTTTATTATATATACTAGCAACAGAAAACACCCTCCGGGTGTCATAAAAATTGATTTTTGAAAGACATTGCCTGAGAGGGTGGGAGTTAAAAATTCAATGTCAGAGGGTTTGTATCATAAGTAAGACAAATCCTCATATTTATTAAAGGAGTAAAAATAAAATAAAACAATTTGAAATAAAAACTGAGCCTCGTTCCTCTCAAATAAAATGTTGCGTGCATGTAATAATCAAACAATCATTTTGAATATTTTCTACATCAATTTTACACAAAATCGTAGGTATTTATTTATTTGTAAACTTTTTGTTAACTTCTTGTTACTGTGAAAAAAAGGACGAGAGTAAAAAACAATTTTTAAAATTGCTTACTCAAATTTTGGGTGTATATAGCATAAGAATATTGTGACGTAAGCTGTGACGTAGAGCTATGATGTAGTTTTTGTTACAGACATAAATACAGACAATCTCCATTATTAATATATATATATTTTTTTAGGTTTTGAAAACATTACAAATATTACATATATACTAGCAGGACCTGTGGATATATCACAGTATGATAATTTAATTATTACAACATTTAATATGTTTACTTAAGAGCTATTAGAAATTGTTCAAGATAAAAAAAAAGATTTAACTCTCTCTCTTTCTCTCTCTCTCTCTCACTACTTTTTCTTTCTTTCTTTCCTTCTTTTCATCTTTTCATTATGTTTGATTGAAACAGATTAGCGTTATCGCTTCTGCACACTCACCACCTCTCTCTATCTTTCCCCTACTCTCTTTCTTTCTTTCTTTCTTTTTTATTATATTTTTTTGTGTAACATGTCCTTTTTCTTCCCTTTTCCTTCTATATATTACAAACAAAATGGTCCATTATTTAGCTGAGGTGACAACCCTCTTAAGAAATAAGAATTTGGTGGATAAGCAACACCAGATTTGATTATCTGGTATCGCTTATCCACCAAAACTAAACATATATACACATTCACTATCACTTTCTTTTTGCGTTCAAAATTATAAAGATTTGATGTATATTTTAGAAGACACTTAAAATCAAATTTACGATAAAATAATATTAGAACCCTGCTTCGGCCATTTTTCGTTTCTAGCTAAATAAACAAATTAAAAATTCTCTTCAACAAGATAAGTTGCAATTTTTTTAATATTGTTAATAGAAGACATTAATTAATTGTCACTAATGAGAGAGACAGACAAAGGATAGAGAGATATGATGATGATCGTTCTTACTTTTTAATTTCTGCTTACTTCGTCTACTGGTTCTAACTCGTCGGCCATCTTCTCTGGGCTTCTTGTTTTATCCCTCTGCAGAGGTGCAGTGGGTGTATTCCAAAACCCCAGCTTTCAGGTAACTATTCCTATTTACAGTCCATAGCACCATTGAGGCCTATTTTGTGTTTTACACAGAAGATTTTACTGCTAGTTTAAACCCATTATATCATTGAATATTTTATTTCCAAATATATGGTCAATTTTCCAGCTCAAATCCTACATACACATGTTCATTTACTGCTAAAACTGTTACTAAAGAGTGACAAGTCTTGATATACATTTTCATATATATCTGAGACTGAAAACACTATTAATGTATTTACCCAACCCCTCTACATAAGGAAAATCAAAACTTTAACCCCCCACCGACCAAATAAAAAGAAAACCCCTTCAAATTAATCAAACCAAATAAACCCCAGCTATGGGTTAAATATTAACCACTATTATTGTTCTACAAGAATGGTTTTGGCATTAAATAATCCATGAAGGTTGATATGCTATTAAACAAAGAAACCAAACCAAATAAAATATCCTCTAAAATCTATTAATATTGGAGATTCGCTTCCGGTTTTTGTCTGTAACAAAAATTACGTCACTGCTTATGTCACATTACCCAAAATCGTCATAACATAGAATAAATACATTCAAAATTTGAACATGCAACATTAGACAGTCATTTTGTACTAGTATGAATAATTAACCTAAAATATAAGATGTGACATAATGTAAATTTTTAAGCAGAGTAAAATTGATTTGAATTCAGAGCTTTGCTTCTCTTAGAATGGTTACCTAACCAAGGCTAAAGAACCCAGTCTTACCAACTATTTTCCTATAGCTGGAAGGAGACCTGATGAATTGTGCCTCTCTCAAGGGCCTTAGCGTGAAACGAAATGCAAACAGTCTTGTTCAAGATTTGAACCAATTCCATTTTCTATGACAGTAACCATTACACTAAGAGCGCACCATTAATTTATTCATGGCAAGTGCTGCTACTTATTATAGCTTACTAGTACAAAATAAAAAACACCCTCCAGGCGATGTAAAAATAGATTTTTGAAACATATTGCCTGAGGGGTGGGAATAAAAAATTCAATGTCAGCGAGTTTGTACCCTAAGTAAGTAAAATCATCAAATTCATTAAAGGATTAAAAAATAAAACAATTTGAAATGTAAACTTTAAATATGTATTAAAATAAAACAAACTATATATAGATATATAATACCAGTCATGTATTTATCAAAACTTGTTTTAAAAAACAATGAGGACTGTCTAATGCTGCATGTTCAAATTTTGAGTGTATTTATTGAATAAATACACTCAAAATTTGAACATGCCAAAAATCGTAGAATAAATTTATTCTATGTTATGACGATTTTGGGTAATGTGATGTAAGCAGTGACTTAATTTTTGATACAGACAAAAACCGGAAGCGAATCTCCATTATTAATAGATAACAATAGGCTGAAATTACTAAATTTTTAAAGAATAGTTCAGGGTTGTATGTGAGAATAAAGATGCATCTCTTTAGTAAAGTTTTTTTTTTCAATTTTTTTAAGAATAACACTAAATGAAATTAAGAACACTATAGGCAACAACCTTGTAAGAAATCTACCCCCAACTTAACGTAAACATAGTAACAAACTATTCCAAAACAATTCAAAATATATTGAATAACAAACAAAAATGGGTTTCACACCCGAAGCAGGAATTTATAAAATACATTGTAAGCAATGCCCAAAAATATACACTCGTTGAAACTTACATAACTTAACCCTATACTACCAGAGTGCCCCAAAGACATTTCTGATTATGAAGTTACAATTCTGGAGGTCTGGGGAGCGTGGAGTACCTCTTCATCATCATTACTCCCAGGTTCACTCTGATCCAGAGGGATAATACCTGCTGGAGGCCTATCTATGAGTTAAGTAGATTTTTTAAAAATGAGTTTAAAAAGCAAGTTTTAAAAACTAGAATACCCAACAAGAATGAATTAAACAAAAACACCGCCCTGTCGGCTTGGGCATTAGAATGTTTGACTGCACCTTTGCAGAGGGATAAGACTCCCCCAATGGGGCCACCTGTTGGCCGTGGGTGGTGACCCGTGATGCTTAAGAATAGAACCCAGTTGGTTGAGCAGTCCATGACTTGCAATACTCCACTTTGGCCCTATCTTGGGCTAGACAGGCAGCCAGAGAGGCCCACCCCAATCAATCGGCTGGTCACATCTAGCCCTAGCAACTATATGATTGCCCCAACCCTATTGTCCTTATGGCAAGCCCCAGCCCTTTTTATCATATGGGTGCTAGAAGGCGGTGGCTGAGAGTCTACATGTCCTGGGAATGACGTTAAACTCTATCT
>CM042157.1:68090275-68117775 GCA_023376005.1 Doryteuthis pealeii
ATATATATATATATATATATATATATATATATATATAAACGTTTTATATATTTATTTATTTGACAAAGGAACAGTCACGACCATTAGGTTTCATGCACACATGATCTACCCCAATTTTACAAGCACAACCTATCATTTGATGCCGAAGATGCTTTTGTTTTATTTATTATTATAAACACATTTTTTATCTATTTAAACCATATAATGTACCCTAACAGGTACTACCATTCCAAATCAGAGTGGAACTTAGAGTAATGGCAATGAAGGGGGACTCCACACTCTCCAGAGCTCCAGAATTAGAACCTTACCTAGATGCAGTTTAACGTGATTCCAGGACACTAAGACCTTCAGCCACTGCCTTCAAGCACATATATGATAAAAAGGATTGGGGGTTGCCATAAGGGCAATAGGGTCGGGACAATCATATAGGTGCTAGGGCTTGACGTGACCAGCTGATTGCTCGGATTGGGTCTCTCCGACTGCCGGTCTAGCCCAAATATGGACCAAAGTAGAGTCACCAGTATTCCATCCTTAAGCATAACGTGTCGCCACCCACGTCCAACGGGCGGTCCCATTAGGGGGATTTTGCCCCTCTACAGGTACAGTCGGTGTATTTTACAGCCCCAGCCGACAGGGCGGACTATAAAGACATAGCACTCCCAAAATAAGGACAACCTTTCAAGGTTATTTTCCTAGTTGAGTAACGTGATATTACAGGGTGACCCATAAAAACAGAACCCAAATTATTTATTTTTCCACTAAACTAACCCTAAACCCAAAACCCTAACCCTACCCCTAACCCTAACCCCCCTAGTTGAGTAACATAATATTACAGGGTGACCAAAAAAACAGAACCATAATTGTGTAATAAAACTGTTAATTTTCATTTTCATTTTTTTTTAAAGTTTAAGTCCAACAAGGGTTAGGGTTAGGGTTTAGGGTTAGGGTTAGGGTTGGGGTTTAGGGTTAGTTTATTGGGAAAATGAATAAATAATTTGGGTTCTGTTTTTTCTGGGTCACTCATGTTATTCAACTAGGAAATAACCACCTTTCAATATATTAATAAATTTATATTCATATTAATACACTTGCTTGTAACTATGTGCGTACCTAATTACATACTTATCCATCGTTCGTGCGTATCACGCCTTCAGCTATGACTCTACATGTGGTGTCGAAAGGCATCTCATCGTGGTGTAAGAATTAGCAAGCTAGTCCCGCAGATCCATTACTATTGAAAAGCAAGTTCGATTATCACTGGATGCCCCATAGTTGCGACCTTGTGTCACATCCTATACCGTGACGGAAGAGGTGGGAAAATACCTACATTTAGTGCCGGTTGCATTTGTGAAAAGCAAACGCTTCAACAAAGGAAGTGTGGGAAGGGAAAAAAAATACCGACGGGGTGTGAAATATGGCCGACGAGGAGGAAGGAAAGAATCCGGGAAAAGACGGTAGGGTGGGGGAGTTGAGAGTAGAGTGGGGGGGGGGTGATTAAGAATTTATAATATCGATGAAAACAGCAGGATTAAAAGTCATTGTGTTTAAGAATTACATTTTTCTGTTATAATTAAAAGACTAAATAATGTTACAATTTTTTTACGTTTTTATGGGTCAGGGGTGTTGATTTCTCAGCCTGCCTTTGAACTTCAGCCGCCCTCTTGATTGGTTGTCCTGGAATTTAAAATTAGACTCATCAGATATACCAAAAAAGAAGCATACATGGACTCCACGACACACACACACACACACACATATATATATATATATATCTTATTATAATGGAGATTGTGTGTTTTTCTGTCTGTAACCGAAACTATATTACTACTCAAGTCACAATTCCCTTCGTTATTTACATCACATTCTCCATGATTTTATTTATATTTAAACCTCAATTATTAATAAAATTGCTTCACCGTTTTATTAGTGTTGTCCATATCTACATACAAATAACACGCAATTGTATTTATATATACAAAAAATAGCGGTTTACAGTGTGAATGGGAAGGCTAATTTGCATATTGATATTAAAAATGTGATTTTATTAAATATGTGCTTAGTATTATTGATTTCTAATTGTTTGGTTTTATTTTAATGAATATAAGCAAAAATCTCTTCAATGAATCTTAAATGAAATCCATTAACAAAAAAAAAATAACTGCATTTTATTCTTAATTTAACTAAATAGTTAAATAAGTAAATTCAGCAATGAAAGACGAGTGATGGAAGAGTAAGTTTCATTTCTATTTCCCCCACTCTGTTACATATCTTTTTATCTGCCTTCTTATTAGACTTTCTAATTTAATACGATATTTCATTACATTAAAACTTAAATACTTGCACCCGGAGGGTGCATATATTTGCTAGTATATATATATATATATATATATATATATATATAATATATATATATATCGGTCGAGTGTGAACGTGAATTCTTTTTTAAAAGTTCTTTTTCAAACATTTCAAAAATTCTCCGCTTTTTCCAACGAATTTCATTTCAAATAAGGATTTAATCTGATGAAGGTCGAATTTTTTTGTTTCTACATTTTTTCTATTATTATTATTTCATTTCATTTGATTATTTAAAAATAATAATACTTTGAATAATGTACACATGGATAAACTCCTGATCGAAACACGTGTAAGTAATATTGATTAAAATATCCTATATTATCCATTCTTTCCTTTATTCATTTTTTCAGCATACCGTCGGATTCACTTCCAGTTTCATTTTATATATATATATATATATATATATATATATATATATATGGTGTGTGTGTGTGTGTGTGTGTGTGGTCAGAGAGGCCCCCTCCGATCAATCGGTTGGTCACGTCAAGCCCTAGCACCTATATGATTGTCCCAACTCTTTTGACCTTATAGCAAAACCCCAACCCATTTTATCATATATATTCTAGAAGGCGGTGGCTTAGTGTCCTTGATATGACATTAAACTCTATCTGATGGTGAGGCTTCAATGCTGGTGCTCGGGTGAATGTGGAGTACCCCTTCATCACCATTACTCCCAGGTTCACTCTTACCCGGAGTGGTAGTAACTGTAAGGCTCCCATCTATGGGTTAAATAGAAAAAATGAGTTTAAAAAATGTGTTAAAAATTGAGTTTTAAAAAAACGTCTTCGGCATAAAATAACCCAATGGGTTGGACATTAGGGTAGGTTGATTTTTTACTTTTTAAACATATCATATTCTCTCAAACAACAAAAGTTTGTGTTGGTATAATGAATACTGATACCAAAAATTAAATCTCTTACTTGCACCATTGTTTGAGGAAATAGTAACAAATATCATCTACTAAAATGCACCAAAAAATCGTCATTTTTGCAACATTTAGCCTAGAAATTGGTTAGAAAATTTAGCAATTTCAATATTTAAAACAGAGAAGGTTGTCATTCTAAACGAAGCGAATTAAATCTAATTAGAATTCAAATTGAAATTATGTACCCTATCACCACCAACACCTGATATGCTGTTTTTTACCTAATAATTAAACTGTAACAGTGATAATATTTTAAAAGAATGGTATATATTTCCTCAAACGAACGCAAAGTTTTAAAGAAAAATATTTTGTGTGGTAATTCTTTATGTCAATTTACAACTTTCGCCACATGGGAGATGTTTCAGTTCTTAAATCGCCCTACCCTATTGGACAAACCCAAACAACCAACCAAACACTCCACACAACAAATTACGGGATTATTTTTGTATGGATCCTGAAATTGACCCTGGGGTATGTATTGCTTGGGGAGAATGCCTCTCGAAGCGGAGCCAACATTAGTCCCGGCCACGGATGACGCGGGTTGGATTACCTGTTTTTCTGCTAGGTAAGTATCGTGTAACGTTAGGCGCTCCTAAACAAGTTCTGTGTGTTTTGCCCCTACAAGCTGTTGCCAAAAAGGCTTCTTGAGTGTTGGGGTGTTTACAAATCAAAATAAATTTGATAGTCTTTTTTCTTTTTCTTTCTTTCTTTCTTTTTGTCCACATGTGAATATATCCTTTCTCAGATTGGTTTGGTTTGGTATGTTTTACGGCATATCAACCTCAGTGGGTCATTTAATGCCGATAAAGTTTTGAAATAAATCAATTCTTAATGGATAATACAATTTTTTATAAATGCATTTTTCTATCTAACCCATAGATAGAACCCTAACAGGTACTACAACTCCGGGTCTGAGTGGACCAGGGAGCAATGGAGATGAAGGGGTGCTCCACATTCCCCAAACCTCCAAAACTGGAACCTCACCATCAGATAGAGTTTAACGTCATTCCCAGGACATGTAGACCCGCAGCCACCGCCTTCTAGCACCCATATGATAAAAAGGGCTGGGGCTTGCCATAAGGGCAATAGGGTTGGGAAAATCATATAGGTGCTAGGGCTTGACGTGACCAGCCGATTGATCGGAGGACGCCCGTCTAGCCCAAGATAGGGCCAAAGTGGAGTATTGCAAGTCATGAACTGCTCATCCACCTGGGTTCTATCCTTAAGCATCACGGGTCGCCACCCACGGCCAACAGGTGGCTCCATTGGGAGTCTTACCCTTCTGCAGAGGTGCAGTCGGTGCATTCTAACGCCCCACCGACAGGGCGGTTTGTCCACATGTGAATATATCCGTTGTCAGGTTTGGAGGCTGTCTGGTGCTAATTTAAAGGTTTGTTTAGTGCTGGTATTTTAGTCCCATATAAAAGCTTTGGTTCTTAGTTCTTCTGGACCGGTGAGCTGAAATGGAAGGCATTCAAGGAACGAGAAAGGAAAGAGACAAAAGGCAGAAGGTGGCTTTACGACTCAGGCTTTATTGAAGGGGGCCATAGTGGCCTGTAGTGAGGGAAAAGTCTCCTGGCTAACAGGACCAACTGTCCCCATTTACGACCACAGTTAGAATGGCAGAGTGATTCTTTTTGAGGAAGGGAGTCAGTCCTTTTTGTCGGACGTGCGCAAAGCTCTTCTTCCGGTCAAGGCCTCATGGGAGTCTGTTCTTTTCATTTTATTTTTGTATAGTTTTAATCCCCACAGGTGTAATGGTTAGAGTCGTAGAAAATAGACTAGAAAATAGACTAGTTCAAATCCTGGACGAAGCTATAGTTCACATATCGCTAATACCCTTGGGAAAGGTATGAATCCAACTACTCTCCCTCTAATTATGTGTAGGGCAGACTGGGCTATTTAACCTTGGTTATGCAACCAGTTTTGGAAAAGAAAAACTGTTAAACTCCGCTTGGGGTTAAACTGTTAAACTCCGATTGGGGTGGTCACTACTAGAATAGGCTCAGTCCTAATTAGTGATATATTTTCACTGGCACTTTGTCAAATCCTGGGTCCCTACTAATATGCCAGTGCGCTCAACATGACTGACAAAAGTACAATTACATCAGTGGGTCACGTGACCAAACGAACGTCATATTCTAAAGTAGAGATAAGGTTATTATCTCAGGATAGACTGTGAATTCAGGGGCTTTACCATAGTCTACCAGAAATATGTTAGTGGAATATGAAATGAAGTCCAATATATATGTTTTTAATTTCTGAACTAACGATATTTCTATTTCAGAGTAACAATTAAATTTAAAAATATATAACAGTCCACTTTTGCAGTTCTGACGTGAAAAAATGTATAACTAAATCACTAAGCAACAACTTTAAAAGATACAACATCAATTAATGCTGTCCCTTAATTAAAAGAAGAAGAAAAAAACAACTTATAAATTAATTAACTTAAGTTACGTTTTCCTTAGTTTCATTTTTATTAAAAGTATTAACCCCAGTTGAGAAATTAAAAATATATACATTGGACTTCATTTCATATTCCACTAACATCTGTCCGGCAGACTATAGTAAACATTTATGCCCCTGAATTCATGGTCTACCTTCTTCAGTTCTCCAGGATTCTTCTGGGTATTCTTGCCGATTTTAACAATGTTGTTCTTTAAATGGCTCCGATTCTTCCTCAGATTTCCAATTCATCCAGACTCTTTTTCCAAACCTGGAAGACCGTTTCCAGCGCACCAACCACTATTGGTATTACTTTTAATTTCATGTTCTACAGTTTTCTCAGTTCTCTGGCTAGGTCGGAGTATTTGTCTATATTTTCGTTCTCTTTCATTTTCACTCTGTAATCCACCGGCACGGCAAAATCCACGAGATGAGATCTAGTCTTTAAGTTTGGATTAGACGATGCGTTTGTATCTCAAAGTCCTATTATTATTATTATTATTATTATTATTATTATTATTATTTTCACTCCTTTTGAGTTTTTCACATCAGCGTTAGCTGATGGTATTTCACTGGAGGCTGAGTGACAACAAGACTCTTCAAGTCTCCAGGACTCTTCTGAGTATTCAGGCCGATTGCAGCAGTGCAGTAATCTGGATGGTCTCAATTCTTCCTCTGATTTCCAGATCCATCAGTCTTTTTTCCAAGTTTATTGGGACCGTTCCAAGTGCATCAACTACAATTGGTATCACTTTCACTCTCATGTTCCACAGCTTTTTTCAATTCTCTGGCAAGGTCCAGATATTTGTCCATTTTTTCATTTTCCTTTAGCTTCACCCTGTGATCTGCTGGAACTGCAAAATCCACCAGTTGACACGTTCTTTCTCTTTTTTTTTTTTTTTTTTTTTTGTTAATCAACACTAGGTCTGGTCTCCTTGCTGGGATAGGGTGATCCGTCTTTATCTCAAAGTCCCAGATAATTTTATGCATTTCATTCTCAAGAACAGATTCTGGTTTATGCATATAACATTTTGTTGTATGGTCAAAATTTAATTTTTTGCATAATTCCCAGTGGATCACCTTCCCAACCCAGTCGCGCCTAACTTTGTATTCCCGTTGTGCTAGTTTGCTATATTCACTTAATACATGGTTTATAGTCTCATCTCTGTCACCGTACAGTCTACATTTACTGTTATTTTGCATCTTATCAATTTTTGCTTTGATATAATTTGTTCATAATGTTTTTCACACCTGTTGTAGCCGGTGGTTCACTGGAGGCTGAGTGACAGCAAGTCTCTTCAGGTCTCCAGGACTCTTCTAGCCGATCTTAACAGTGTTGTAGTTTGGATGATCTCGATTCTTCCTCTGATTTCCAATTCACCCAAATTCTTTTCCAGAGCTTTGGGAACCGTTCCAAGAGCACCGATTACAATTGGTACGACCTTCATGTTCCACAGTTTTCTCTGTTCTCTGGCAAGGTCCAAGTATTTGTCTTAATCAAAATTATTATATTTTTTACCTATGTTTACTAAACATAGGTAAAAAAATATAATAATTTGATTTAATTCTCTCTCTCTCTCTCTCTCTCTCTCTCTCTCTCTCTCTCTCTCTCTCTCTCTCTCTCTCTCTCTCTCTCTCTCTCATTCACTCTTTTCACGATTTCATTATGTTCGATTGAAACAGATTAGCGTTATTACTTCCGCGCATCCACCCCTCTCTCTATCTTTTCCCTACTCTCTTTCTTTCTTTCGTTCTTATTGTATTTTTTCTGTATCGCATGTCTTTTTCCTTCCCTCTCTTAAATAAACATATCAAACGTTGTAATGATTAAATTAAAATACTGTGGCATATCCACAGGTTCTACTAGTTTATCATTAATAATATAAGTCCGTGAAAGTTTTATTGTTATTCAACCGAGATTAAAATAGATTAATAATAAATAAATATCACCGTTTTTAGGATTTTAATACGATTTTTTCGTAATATGATATCTAGTAAAAAAAACTCACCTGTTTGTGTTTCTCTATGTGTGTGTTAGCGCACATGTGTGTGTGTGTGTGTGTGTGTGTGTGTGTGTGTGTATGCGTGCGTGTGTAAACGTTAATGTTAAAAAAAGTACCCTTCCCTCTTCAACATCTGCCAAAAAAACAAACAAAAAAAACCTTGACTTCTCTTTCTCTGCTTTAAAAACACAAAACACCCCTTTTCTCCATGTATCAAACATCCAGCCCCCCCCCATACACACACTTTTCATTTATTTTTTAAATTTTTCTCTCCCTTTTTTAAACTGTGAAAATGGCTTGCGTCTAGCAAGCAATTTTTTAAAATCATTTTTTATTTTTTATTTTTTTTATTCACATTTTCGTGTGCAGTAAATTGTGTGTGGAGAGAGTATAATAATTGTGTGTTGTTCACCTACCCTCCATACCTACCCACCGTTGCATACGCCTATATGTATTTTCGTTCCAGTGAGCGAAGTTTAGGGTTGGGGTTGCTGGGGTGTGTGTGCTAGGCCTTCCTTTCAGCTGTTACTGTAACGAAAAAGAAAAGAAGAAAAACACTTCTTTTCTTCATCTTTCCCTCGCATTTTAGAGTTACTCAAATAAACTGCTAAAAAGATTTTGAATTGAAAAGAATAGCTAAAAATCTCGCTTGACTCACGCGACAAATTTCACCAACTTCAAATTAAAATCAATGCCTTACTAGTTGTTAGGGCCGTCATGCCACAGGTAGGGCTCGTTTATTACACAGACTATCACAGTTCCCGTAAAATTAGGGTATTATTTACGTATAGAGCGGCACTTCTGCCTCGGGTCTCAGTATTTACCTATATTTAGTATATTATATTTGTATTATATATATATATATTTATGGAGGCGCGTGGTGTAATGGTTAAAGTCGTAGGAAATGGACTCGTCGACCCAAGTTCAAATCCTGGATACCCTTGGGAAAGGTATGAATCCAACCACTCTCCCTCCACCTATGGGTTAATTAGTAGGGCAGTATGGCTCTTTAACCTTGGTTATGCAACTAGTCTAGGAGAAGGAAAGCTAACCCCGTCTTTTTTTCTAGTAGATCAATAAATAGATAGATAATTTATCAGTCAAGAGTGGTTCCCCTTTGTTTATGTTGGACTTATAGAAAATAACCATGCGCTCTGTCTAAAATCCAAGTATCGCACAACACCCACACCCCGTTCTCTGTCCCTCCGTTTTTCAGTTTGGGATCGGAGTGTAGTACCTGTCCATTCTCATCAGCCATTTATTTTCTATATACCCGCCTCCCACGAACACATACATACAACCACATACACGCACACAAATGCTAATCTGGTCCCAGTGATTCCGACAGCACTTCCTCGTTGGACCTAGGAAGGGTTGGTTTTGTTTAATGGCATATCAACCCCTTTGAGGTCATTCAATGCCGAACCAAGTCGTTTTCACAACAAAGGACTCGGGTTTCTTACAGTACCTGCTGTTACGTAAGAAGTCACCCAATTAAATATTGAAGAGGATCATCGTTTCTTAATTTTGGTGATCTAGTGGGAACCGGTTGATTGGTCGGTTGGTCGTGTTTTACGGCATGTCAGCCCATTGGGTCATTTTACGCCACAGACATTTTTGAACTCATTTTTTTTTCTATTTAACCCATAGATGGAACCCTAACAGGCACTACCACTCCGTGTCAGAGTGGACCTGGGAGTAATGGTGATAAAGGGGTACTCCACATTCCCGATCACCAGAACTGGAAACAGTTTAACTCATACCCAGGACACTAAGACCCTCAAATACCGCCTTCTAGCACATATATAATAAAAAGGGTAGGGGTTTGCCATAAGGGTAATAAGTTTGGGACAATCATATAGGTTCTGGGCTTGACAGCCGATTTATTGGAGAGGGCCTTTCCGACCGCCCGTCTAGCCTAAGTAATGACCAAAGTGGAGTGTTGCTTGTCATAAACTACTCATCTACCTGAGTTCCATCATTAAACATCACGGGTTGCCACTGACGGTCAACTGGTGGCCCCATTACGTGAGTCTTGTCCCTCTGCAGAGGTACAGTCGGTGTATTTATTCTAAAGCCCCAACCGACAGGGCTGAGCCATTTTCTAGTCTACAGGGGAACACACACACACACACACACACACACACACACACACACACAAATGCTAGTTTGTTCCCAGGGATTCCGACAGCACTTCCTCATTGGACCAAGGAAAGGGTAGCGTGACGTCTGTGTGACATCCGTTGAAGGCGCTGGGCAATTTTCTTCCTTGCGTGTGAGCCCCATATTAAAACTGGCCCTGAGTTCATTTTATCTTCGTGGAGTGGCAACTAAATATTTAGGAAGGGTTATTTCCTATAAATCCAACCTAAAAAAGGGAAACCACCTTGACTGATTAATTATTTATTTATTTATTGATCTACTAGGAAAAAAGAAGACGGGATTAGGGTTAGGGTTAGGGTTAGTTTAATGGGAAAATAATGGGTAGATTAATTAACAGATAAAATTCATTCAGAGTGGTTCCCCTTTTTAGGTTGGAGTTATAGGAAATAACCATAGGAAGTTAATTTTATCGCACAGAAAGGATTGGCTGAGGTTCTTATTATCCTGGGTATGACATTAAACTGCATCTAATGGTGAGGTTCCAATTCTGGAGCTCTGGGGCGTGTGGAGTACCCCTTCATCGCCACTATTCCCAGGTCCACTCTGTCCTGGAGGTAAATAATAAACAAATGAGTTTTAAAAATGTGATTAAAAAATTGTGTTTAAAAAATTAATATACACCTAGAATGAACAAAGCAAAACGTCTTTGGCCTGAAATAACCCAACAAGAATTGACATGCCGTAAAATTCAAACAACCAACCAACCAACCAACCAATAACATTTCCTCTGCATTCTTTCTTTCTTTCTTCTTTCTTCATTCTTTCTTTCCTTTTTTTCTTTTTTTCCTATATATCCCTTTTTTCTGCCTCGGGTCTCAGTATTTACCTATCTTTAGTATATATATATATTTGTATTTATATATATTTACGGAGGCGAGTGGTGTAATGGTTAAAGTCGTAGGAAATGGACTCGTCGACCCAAGTTCAAATCCTGGACGAACCTACAGTTCACATAGCGCTGATATCCTTGGGAAAGGTATGAATCGAACCACTCTCCCTCCACCTATGGGTAAATAGTAGGGCAGACTGGGCTCTTTAACTTTGGTTATGTAACCAGTCTAGGAGAAGGAAAGCTCTGAATTCAAACCTCTTAAATCTCTGCTTGGGGTGGTCACTGCTAGAATAGGCTCAGTGCTAAGTATTGATCTAGTTCACTAAATAATAATAATCTTTCCTTTTTTCTTTCTTTCCCTATATATCCTTTTTTTAGAAGATGTTGCGCCACAGGGCTGGCGTCACTGGAATCGAAATTTATCATGCTCATAGATATGCTAGGTTATTGGTTCATTTATCGTCATTTCTTCTGTGGCACGTCTTTAAAAAATATCTTTAAAAAATCTTTTCTCCTGGTGATGACCTAAGTTCGAAACAGGTTGAGCAGGAATAGGTTTACTATAAATGAGTAAAGTCGTAGGGGTGGCCTAATGTCGGTATCAGCCAGACAGTCTATCCCCTTTTCACTAGCGCTAGACCAAGGATATTGTTTTAGCGTCTGAGGTAGAGCGCCATACCTACCATCAGCTCCTCACTTTAACGCACATCATCCCTGTGCTACTCATGCGCTGCGTTGGCGAGGGCTGGTATCGAACCCGAAACCGACTGAGCTAAACCGGTCTCTAGGTTTATAAAAATATCGTCAAGGTGGCCTAAAGTCGGTATCAGACAGACAGCGAGGGATTCTATCCCCTTTTCATTAGCACTAGACCAATGAGATTGTTTTGTCGTCTGAGGTGGAGCGCCACGCCTGCGATCAACTCCTCACTTTACCGCACAGGTTCCCTGTGCTACTCATACGCTGAGTTGGCGAGGGCTGGTATCGAACCCGAAACCTTGTGGTTCCTAGGCGGACGCTCTACCGATCAAATTCTGACTCTGCTTATTTTCTCTTTCTCCGCCCTGATTTTAACGGCATATCAACCCGTCTGGGGTTATGTCATGCCTAACGGTTAGGAATTAATACATATCGTGTATTCATATTTATACTTTTTAGTAATTGGCTTTTTCAATGTGTGTTACATAATCTATGCGGTTGCATAAGATTATTGTCAATCCCCTGTATTTCTAAAGGGATGGCCCTTTTCATATCACGGGCGGGACTTTCCATGGAATAGTACAGAAAGCCTGCGAAATACGTGGGACCTGGTTGGGTCCTCAGTTTCAGTTTGACGTCGGGCAGAGAGGATGTCCTGCCTTAACTGGAACTCATTGCATACGCATACGCGCGCTATGTTAGTCAGATATTTAGTTACTTGAAATGTATAGTTAAGTAAATAAAAGCTTAAGAAAATAACACGGTTTTGTGGTTGGTGAATGTCTTGGTAACAAGACTGATCAAGAAGAAGAAATGAGTTAAATGCGACCGACCACCAAGACGAAGTCTAGATGTTAGAAGTGACCTAGAAGAACAGAAGTAAGTAAAGAAGTAACGAAGGGTATACAACATGTGTTAGTATTATTGGGGATTTTAACGGCATATCAACCCGTCTGGGGTTATGTCATGCCTAAGAGTTAGGAAGTGATACATAGCGTGTATTTATATTTATACTTTTTAGTAATTGGTTTTAACAATGTGTTAGCATTATTGGGGATTATGTTGTATGGTATTGATTTGTTTCATGTCTATATTCTATGGTATAATTTTATTTCCCTTAAAAAGAAGAGAATATCCTCCATGTTGACATTTTCAAACAAATCTTTCATATTGTTTGCTTTAAAATAACGGTTTCTGATGTGAGCAAAAAACCTGGATTAAAGAAAAAAGAAAATGGCGGTCGGTAAAGAATTAAAGAAATTTGACGAACGACTGAGCAAATAAGGGTGGGTTCATTTTAGCGGTTTCTTCGAAAAGAAAAAAAAAGAAGGATTTACTGGAGTGGAATCAATTACTAGTAATTAATTAAAACTAGTGCCCCTGAGAGAGAGAGAGAGAGAGAGAGAGAGAGAGAGAGAGAGAGAGAGAGAGAGAGAGAGAGAGAGAGAGCATACTATTTAGTCAGTGAGGGTAAGGAAGAAAGACTGTGACACAGAGAGGCCAAGAAAGAGATAGTAAGGAACCAGAGAGAGAGAGAGAGAGAGAGAGAGAGAGAGAGAGAGAGAGAGAGAGAGAGAGAGAGAGAGAGACTCATTTTCTTTTTTTCTTTTTTTGCTGCATAATTGCTAGTGAACTGTTTTGTTTGTTTGCAATATTAAATATTTAAAAAAAATCTTTTAAAATGAAGCAACCTTGAACATTTTATTTATTTTAAAAGCATTTTGTACAACAACAACTACTACTACTACTACCACTAATACTACTACTACTCTTGAGTTTTTCACACCAGCGTTAACTGGTGGTCTTTCACTGGGTTCTGAGTGACAACAAGTCTCCTCAGGTCTCCAGGGCTCTTCTGAGTGTTCTAGCTGATTTCAACAATGCTGTTGTCTGGATGGTCTCAATTCTTCCTCTGATTCCCAGTTCCTCCAGTTTTTTTCCAAGTGTTTTGGGACCGTTCCAAGTGCACCAACAATAATTGGTATCACTTTCACCCTCATATTCCACAGCATTTTCAATTCTCTGGCAAGGTCCAGGTATTTGTCTATCTTTTCATTTTCCTTCATCTTCACCCTGTGATCTGCTGGTACTGTAAAGTCTACCAGTTGACAAGTTCTCTTCTTTTTTATTAATCAATACGAGGTCTGGTCTCCTGGCTGTGATTATTATTTACTCCTTTTGAGTTTTCACATCAGCATTAACTGATGGTCTTTCACTGGAGTCTGAGTGACAGCAAGTCTCCTCAGGTCTCCAGGACTCTTCTGAGTATTCTGGTAGATTGCAGCAGTGCAGTGTTCTGAATGGTTTCAATCCTTCCTCTGATTTCCAAACTTTCCAAACCCTTTTCCAATCCTTTTGGGATCGTTCGAAGTGCACCAACTACAATTGGTATCACCTTCACTTTCATATTCTTCCCATTTTTGTTTTCTAGTCTTTGTTGTTTTTCTGTTTGTCCATCTGTCACTTCTACTATTGTTGGCCGCCATAAGTAATCTGTCTTTGCTATTATTATTATTATTATTATTATTATTATTATTATTATTATTATTATTATCTCCTTTTGAGTTTTCACACCAGTGTTAGCTGATGGTCTTTCACTGGAGTCTGAGTAACAGCAAGTCACCTCAGGTCTCCAGGACCCTTCTGAGTATACTGGCAGATGACAGCAGTGCAGTGTTCTGAATGGTTTCCATTCTTCCTCTGATTTCCAAACGTTCCAAACCCTTTTCCAATCCTTTTGGGACCGTTCAAAGTGCACCAACTACAATTGGTATCACTCTGACTTTCATATTCCATAACTTTTTCAGTTCTGTGGCAAGGTCCAGATATTTGTCCATTTTTTCATTTTCCTTTAGCTTCACCCTGTGATCTGCTGGAACTGCAAAATCCACCAGTTGACAACACTCCTTGTAAGTTTTTCCCACCTGCGGAAGTTGGTGGTCTTTCACTGGAGTCTGAATGACAACAAGTCTCCTCAATTTTCCAAGACTCTTCTGAGTTTATCCTGTCTTGAAGTAAAGAGTTGTATAATCGTCGTCTGTTTGTGCTTCCTACAAGCAATTTTGGACAATTTATCAACGTTTTTAAATAGTAAATTAAATACATGTTTGGGCGCTTTTGATTGGCCGATTCAGCCACCGCTTTTTTGAACAGTCTATAAATATAAGTCTTGGTCATTAGCACACCTTATACCACAACATAATGGTTAAAGTCATGGGAAATGGACTGTCGCCCCGAGTTCAAATCCTGGACTTACTAATTGCATTTCACTTAGCGCTAATACCATTGGGAAAGGTATGAATCCTACTCTCCCTCCAGCTATGGGTAAATAGTAGGGCAGACTGGGCTCTTTAACCTTGGTTAGGCAACCGGTCTAGGTGAAGAAAAAACTCTGAATTCAAACCTGTTAAACTCCGCTCAAGCAATTGACCTTGTGTCACACACACACACATATATATATATATATATATATATATATATACCACAACATTCTGGGCACCTCATGTGGTATAATGGTTAGCAAACTGGATTTGCAGACCATTGTTAGTGAGTTCGATTCTCATTGGGCGCCCATACTTCTGGCCTTATACCACATCTAAGCTTAGTAAATATACCACAACATTCTCCAAAAGCATTTTATTGCATCTCATTTTCAAGCTCGGATTTTAGTTTGTGCATATACCATTTATCAGCATGGTCAAATTTCAGTCTTTTGCACAGTTACCAATGGATCACCTTTCCCACCCAGTAATACCTGCTTCTGTATTCCTTTAGTGCCAGTTTGCTACATTCACGTATTGTGTGATTATCTGTTTCGTCTATATCCCTACGTAGTCTACTCTTGCTGTAATGGTGTTGTTGATAAGTTTTTTTGGTAAGTAGGTTCGTAAGTTTCTAGTGTAGAAACATTAAGTATGTACGTAGGGTAGGTCGCTTTTTAACTTTTAAAAAATATCAAATTGTCCATCTATGTGAAAGTTGTGTGCTGAATACTGATACCAAAAATTAAATCTTTTAATTGTACCATTGTTTGAGGAAATAGCATCAAAGAACGTCTAGTAAAATTCACAAAAGAGATGATGGGGGGGCATTCAATTTGAATTCTGTTTATAATATTTAATTCGTTTCATTTTAATAAAATAAGATAACATTTTCTGATTTAAATATTGAAAACGGTAAATCTTTAAAACCAATTTCTATGCCTTTTAGCACGCATATAATAAAAAGGGTTAGGGCTTGCCGTAATGGCAATCGGGTCAGGAAAATCAGGGCTTAACGTGACCAGCCGATTGATCGGAGGAGGCCTCTCCGACTGCCCGTCTAGCCTAAGTAAAGACCAAAGTGTTGCATGACATTTGACTGCTCAGCCATCTGGGTTCCATCCTTAAGCATCACGGGTCGTCACCCACGACCAACAGGTGGTCCCGTTGGGTAGGGGTCTTACCCCTCTCCAGAGATGCAGTCGGTGTATTATAAAGTCCCCAGATGACAGGGCTATGGGGCAACAAGCTCATTTCTTACGACGATAACCTTACACCACGGGTGCCTCGCTTAAGTATGTCGGATGTCACTGGTTTGAGACGTATTAAACTTTTTTTTGGGTGGGGGGGGGTCTCCTTGAGTGCAAAGGGAAAGAGTTAAGGATATATGGCCAATTTGAACTTAATGATCTTTAGTGATTATATATATTTACCTAACCCCTCCACACGAGTAGGATGCGACACAAGGTCAATTTATTAAGCGGAGTTTAACAGGTTTGAATTCAGAGTTTTCCTTCTACAAGACTGGTTCCCTAACAAAAGTTAAAGAGCCCAGTCTGCCCTACTATGGGAAACAGACTGAGCCTATTCTAGTAGTGAACATCCCAAGCGGAGTTAAACTGGTTTCCATTCAGAGTTTTCCTTCTCCAAGACTGGTTTCCTAACCAAGATCAAATAGCCCAGTATGCGCTATTATTTACCCATAGTTGGAGGAAGAGTAGGATTCATACCTTTCCCAAGGGTATTAACGCTATGTAAAATCCGTCTTTGCGTTGACTCCATCGTACGGTAAAATAGACATAAAATATACTCGGTTATTTTCTTTGATGTCTGTCTTGGATGGTCAAGACAACACTCTGTTCTGTCGAGACAGTCCCTACTGCAGGAGTCGCTGACTAATTTAGAGGAGGGGGGGTCGAAGGTCTGAATTTTTCCGTCTTTGTTTTCCTGTGTTACTTTCTGTTGGTTGCACTTTTCCTTGTACCCTTTGACCTCTTCTCAAACAACATGGCGTCATCCGTTGCGGTCGTCTGCATTCAGTTCTCACTTGTCTGGCTGAGTGCATTAAACAAGAAAGAATAAGACAAAAGACAGCAAACATTCATACAAAGGAATAATCAAGAGTGTTACTAGAAATACATTATATGAAATAGAGAATGTGTACGTACGAGACTGGAATGACTAGTTACTAAGTAATATGCCATTACGATGATAAAACGCACACACACACACACACACACACACAGACACACACACACACACACACACAATAAGTATGGTATAAAAATATATCTAAGTGAGGTTATCTCCCTTGGTCGACGTACCCCTTTTTACAACCAATCCAACCAATCACAGGCTCGCAAATTTTGGCGGCATCAATTGAAGATACAAATCTTCCTCTCTTTGAGCCAGCATCTCTTGGAGTCGGACGAAAAATCATCGCTCTCGATACTTCAGCAGATGTAGGAAAGGGCCGTCGTAAGTACGATAACTTGTCTTAACCATTCCAAGGGCTCAGTTAAGTGGACTCGTATTCTTTCATAGTAATTTACTAAGCTTATAATTTGATAAAGGGCCGGGTTAGCTCAGTCGGTAGCGCGTTCGGCTAGAAATCACAAGGTTCCTAGTTCGATACCGGTCCTCGCTAACTCAGCGTTATGAGTAGCACAGGGATCTGTGCGGTAAAGTAAGGAGCTGATGGTAGGTGTGGCGCTCCATCTCAGATGCAAAAACAATCTCCTTGTTCTAGCGCTAGTGAAAAGGGGATAGACTCCCTCGCTGATTGGCTGATACCGGCATTAGGCCGCCCCGACGACGACTACTATAATTTGATACTGGTCGCAGACAATACTATCATTTGCAACAGAAATTATAACGGGTATATTTTTTTGTATGTATAAATGTAATAATACAGTGTTATTTGAAATTCCAAGTTGTGTTCATGTATTTCTTGTTTCGAACTTTTGTTAATTCCACATTGGCGGCTTATATCAACACAGTGGGACCTCTGTCACGGAGCCGATAAAGATGTTGACTCCTCTTCGTGCATTGCTTAACGCTGAGGCTCCAGATATAGATACAGTGATACAGGGGAAGCGTGTATTTTTATGTATGTATACATGTATATTTGAATACTTATATATAATTATATGGCTACTTATATACATATATATATATATATATATATTATATATATATATATATATATAAAGTAGCCATATAAGTATATATAAGTATTCAAATAATACTTATATTACTTATATAGCTACTTATATATATATATACATATATATACAGTACATATAATACTTATATATACTTATATGGCTACTTTATATATATATATATATATATATATATATATAAGTAGCCATATAAGTATATATAAGTATTCAAATATACATGTACACATACATAAAAATAAATACACGCTTCCACTCCACAGAGAAACACACACACATACATACATACACACACACACACACACACAAATCTCGGACTGGGCTATTTTCACGTACTGCTAATACCCTGAGAAAGGTATTATTCCCTCTTTTTCTCTCCAGTTATGACTAAATGATAGAGCAGAAAAGCTCTGAATTCAAACTTGTTAAACTCCGCTTAAGAATTTTACCTTAGGCTGCATCCTGTTCGCGTGAATGGGTTGTGTTAATGCATATTTACCAAAATCTCAAATTTATCTCTAGTTTACCTCGCCCTGTTCGTGGATCGGTATAGACTACCGCTTTATTGCAAATACTCCCATATCCACTCTCAATCGGAATGGTAGTATCTATTAGAACCCCATGTATGGATCAATAAATATATTTAGAAATTCTTTGTACTTGATAGGCCCGTGTTGATGCGGTCTTGCTTGTTAACTCAGCCGCCGTATTCTTCAGGGTTTACTTTCAGGGTTGATCCAGTGGGTTGCTTTCTTAGTGTTGATTCTACTTCTTTTTTGTCTTGTGTAGCGTAATTATTCTGGTCTACGGAGAATTTGGGTATTGACAGGGAAAGAGCGGAAGAAGAAATAAGAACAAACAAAGGTTAAAATTTGGAATGGTAAACACTAAGAGGGGTGCCAGTAATGTGACCGACGAATGACCCCGGAAATAGACTTTAAAAATAAAAACAGAAGTTCCGGGCTTTGACCGGAAACGGATGTGACACCAGAACGAGAAACGGGGAAAAGAAAATCTGCCTCTTTTTCGGCTGGGCTCTGGTAAGAGCAGACGTGTCGGTCGGTCCCTCGTGTGGATGTGGGACAGCAGTACACAACATGATACTATGTTAGAAGATAGAATAATTTGACAATACCCTCTCTCTTTCACTTTATCTTTCCTTCTCTCTGAAAAAGAACCCGCGAGCCTAGAAATAAATACACACCCACTTATGACTATACAACTTGCGCGTATGTTGTTTCTGAACTAACGACTATTACTACTACAAACGGCGACTACTACTAACGGTAATTACTACTACAACTTGAGTTGGCCTATGCGACAAACACCGTTCTTGTACCGTGACTTTAATTAATCAATAAGATCAAGCCTTGTTTTTCTTTTTTAGATTTTTTAAATATTTTATTTAAAACAACCCAGCCCATATTCAACTGCACGGTGAGTGCGACTCTGAGAGACGCCCGCACCCATCGAATGACTGCTCACTACTGAATCAAACTAAAACTCAGGCCTCTAATGGCGCATTTACAGAAAGGTGAAGTCGTTAAGGTTTAGCAGTCTCCACCTGCCGATGACTTTAGTAGTGGAAAATCGGTGGAAAGGTGAAGGTCGCGTATATTTTGTGCAGTATATTCGTGCCGCGATACCATACAGCCTAATGGAGACCATTTAGACCACACTTAAATCGGCTGGGATACTTAAAAGTGTATTGAGGAGACTTACTATCACTCTAAATTCAGTGAAAAACCACCTGTTATTTCTATTCCCTGCTATATTGACTCCCCGCTCTTTCTTGTTGAGATCGCAATAGTCTAAAACTAGGTCTGGTCTTCTTGCTGGGATAAGGTGATCCGTCTTTATTTCAAAGAATTTTATGCGTTTCGTTCTCAAGAACAGATTCTGGTTTATGCATATACCATTTTTTTGCATGGTCAAAATTTATTTTTTTGCATAATTCCCAGTGGATCACCTTCCCAACCCAGTCGTGTCTAGTTTTGTATTCTCGTTGTGCTAGTTTGCTACATTCGCAGAGTATATGGTTTACAGTCTCATCTCTATTCCCGCAAAGTCTACATTTACTATTTTGTTGGGTCTTTCCAATTTTCGCTTTGATATAGTTTGTCCTTATGGCATTATTTTGTGCAGCAATTATCAGTGATTCAGTTTCTCTTTTGAGGTTTCTCTTTCTTAACTATATCCAAGTCTTTCCATGTGCAACCTCTTCTATTTGTCGTTTGAAGCGTCCATATAATTGTTTTTCTTCCCTTTTTTGTTTTTTAGTCTTTGTTGTTTTTCTGTTTGTCCATCTGCCACTTCTACTATTGTTGGCCGCCATTATTATTATTATTATTATTATTATTATTATTATTATTATTAAAATGACCCTCGCATTTTAATCTACTGGCTTTTCATATAGCACTTGTATCCTTGGAAAAGGAATAAATCCAATTATTCTACCTCCAGCTATGGGTAGGGCAGACTGGGATGTTAGGCAACCAGTCTAGGAGAAGGACAACTCTATATTAAAATCTGTTAAAATCCGCCCAAGAAATTGACTTTGTGTCACATCCTGCTCGTGCGGAGGGGTTGGTAAATATGTATACTATTGACCTTATACCAGTCTAGTCTTGAGGCACGTGGTGTAATGGTCATCGCTATAGGAAATGGACTCGTCGACCCGAGTTCAAATCCTTGACAAGGCTGTTTGCAATTCCTATAGAGCTAATACCCCTGGGAAAGGTATGCATCCAATTACTCTCCCTCCAGCTATGGGTAAATAGTGAGACAGACTAGGCTCTTTAACCTTGATTAGGTAACCAGTCTAAGAGAATTAAAACTCTTAATTCTAATCTATTAAATATTTTTTTAAAAAACAACAAACAAACATAACAAACAAAGAAAAAAACAAAAATTTTTTTTGAAAGCTGAGAATTTTTATAAATGTAATTGTAATATATATATATATATATATATATATATATATATAAAGCTTGAAAGAGATGATAAATGAAAGTGCTTGTAAAAAAACGTTTGATCTACAATTTACCAATCCCTCCGCACGAGCAGATGCGACACAAGGTCAATTTTAAGTGGAGTTTAACTGGTTGAATTCATAAGCCATGGTTTAAGAGCCCAGTCTTCGCTGATATTTACCCATAGCTAGACGGAGAATTGGATTCATACCTTTCCCAAGGGTATTAGCGCCATGTGAAATCTAAACAGTAATTGAACTCGGGTCGACGAGTCCATTTCCCACGACATTAACCATTAGATCACGCGCCTCCATAAGATAATCTACAATTATAAGGTGAAGTATGTACATGAGGTTAACTAAACAGGAAGCAGTGTGTCAAACATAGGGATTAACATATAAAAGTAATTTAAAAAAAAAGTAAATGGAAAAAATAATTAAAAGAAGAAAACGTGAAAGAAACATTTCAGGGCTAAATTTACGCCCTTGAATTCACAGTCTGCCCATGGAACATCCAGTAAGGATCGAATTCGCTATTTTCAGTAGCAATGGATCTGTGAGGCTAGCTTGCTAACCATTACACCACGATGGTACGCTTTTTTTTTTTTTTTTTTTTTACTAATGCATGGTTACAATCAATGACAACATATTTTGGTTAAACTTGCAAATCGTCGTCAAAATTAAAACGGAAAATTTTGACGACGATTTGCAACACATCAAACTAAATTTTGAAATTTAATTTTAAAAATTCGATTAAAAAAATGGTAAAAAAAATTTTTTTTAAATCTCACGAACTTTTCTTCTTAAATTAAATAAAATCTTATTCTTTTTTTTATTTACTTTTATTTTATTTATTTTTTTATTTATTTTTTATTTATTTATTTTCCTACTTAACTTTTTTTGTTTTGGTAAGTCAGTTTAGTAATTGTTTTATTTCATTTATTTAACGAATCTTGATATATTTTCTAAACTGCACATAAGTATTTTAGTTTAGAAAATATTTCAAGATTCATTAAATAAATGAAATAAAACAATTACTAACCTGACTTACCAAAAAAAAAACAAAAAAGTAAAGTATTTTGAATCGGATTTTTAAAATTAATTTTAATTTCAAAATTTAGTTTGATGTGTTGCAAATCGTCGTCAAAATTTTCCGTTTTAATTTTGACGACGATTTGCAAGTTTAGCTGTATAAATGTATAATATAAAAGTAATTTTCAAAAAAGTGAATTTGTATAAAAGTACATTTTTATAAAAGTACATTTTTATAAAAGTAAATGGAAAAAATAATTAAAAGGAATAAACGTGAAAGAAATGTTTCAGATGATCGTTGTCACTCCTTGTAGCAAGGACACTAGTTTCAACCAACAATAGTAGCGACATTCTTCAGTTCTCTGTGTAGTAGTTCTTGTGCGAAAAGGCACACGACTTGCACTCTTAGCAGTTGTACATTTGTATGTGTGTAGTGGAGTGGGGGTGTGTGAAGAAATCTAACTAGTCTTCTGCCTCCTTGAGTATACGTATATATATGTATGCGTGTTTGAGTATGTGTGTGTGTGTGTGTGTATGAGAGAGAGAGAGAGAGAGAGAGAGAGAGAGAGAGAGAGAGAGAGAGAGAGAGAGAGAGAGAGATGAGCTCGTGCTCTAGAGAGTGAAAAACAGACACAGTCTGATAGATAGATATAGATAGATAGATAACAGAGAGAGAGAGAGAGAGAGAGAGAGAGAAGAGAGAGAGAGAGAGAGAGAGAGAGATAAGCCCGTGCTCTCTCGAGAGACAGAGATGAAATGGTGCACTAAAGAGAGATAGTAGATAGATAGATAGATAGAAAAGAGAGAGAGAGAGAGAGAGAGAGAGAGAGAGAGAGAGAGAGAGAGAGAGAGAGAGAGAGAGATAGAAGAACTCGTGGTCTAGAGGGAGAGAGAGGGCTCGTCCTGCAGAAAGAGAGAGAGAGAGAGAGAGAGAGAGAGAGAGAGAGAGAGAGAGAGAGAGAGAGAGAGAGAGAGTTTGTGTGTGGGAGGGGCGGGAGAGAATAGCTCGTACTCTAGAGAAACCGAACCGCATTTTGTTCGTAGCTAGCAGCATTACAAAGATTTGTATGTGCAAATCAGATGTTCGTGTTATGAGATCTTCTAAGATAAGAAAAGAAAAGCGAAAACCTTTTTTTTTTTAAAATCTTATTTGTTTGTTTTTGTTTATTGTTTTTATTTATTTATTTATTTATTTATTTAAGAATTATGAATGAAAATCGATTGATGAAGACCGGAGATTCTATCCTCAATTTCCACACTAAATGAACATCGATTAATCTATTTTTTTTATAGCTCGGTCGGTAGAGCATCCGCCTAAGAACCACAAGGTTCCGGGTTCGATACCGGCTCTCATCAATTTCAGCGCATGAGAAGCATGGCTTGGATCTGTGCGACAAAATGGGGAGCTAATGGTAGGTGTGGCGCTCCATCGGTGTGACGCTAAAACAATCTCCCTGGTATAGCGCTAGTGTAAAGATGATAGACTCCCTCGCTGTCCGGTTGATACCGTCAAAAGACTACTCCACTGGCTTTACTTAGTATCCTGTTGCCGACCAACTGGAGAGATTGCACACGCTAATACCTGCTTGGGGGGGAGGGTCGTACGCACCAACCCTGCACACACACACACACACACACACAACTTATTATAATGGAGATTCGGTGTTTGGCTGTCGGCTCTACCCCACAGATCAGATTACCCAAGCTGTGCTACTCAATCGCTGAAGTTGGTGGGGACCAATATCGAACCTGGAAACTGTTGATATTTAGGTCGATACTCTACCGACTGAGCTAACCCGGCTCCTTGAATATTACTTAATGAAAATTAACATTTAGTAGATTGGGGACCCTGTATCATATATTTGGGATGGTGGGGGGGGCTGTATGATAGATTCACGTGGGGCCCATGAGACACACCACTGGCCATGTTGGTTGGTTAGGTTTTACGGCATGTCAACCCATAGGGTCATTTTTACTTATTTATTTTTCTAAATATATCACCAATTTGGACTGAGATTATTCTAGTAGTGATAACCCCAAACAGAGTTTAACAGTTTTGAATTCAGAGTTTTCCTTCTCCTAGACTGGTTGCCTAACCAAGGTTAAAGAGCCCAGTCTGCCATACTATTTACACATAGCTGGATGTAGAGTAGTTGGATTCATACCTTTCCCAATGGTAGTAGCGCTATGTGAACTTTAGCTTCGTCCAGGGTTCGAGCTCGGGTCGACGAGTCCATTTCCTATGACTTTAACCCTTACACCACGACCTCCAATATTTATGCCGAAGACGTTTTTGTTTTATTCATTCTTAATGGGTACTCAATTAAAAAAAACAACTTTTTAAACAAAGTTTATTTGCAAAGTTTATTTAGAATAAAACTCAGGGATATGTTTAGGAAGTGTCGAAGACGTGGTCGGCTGAGCCCTTGCCTAAAAATCAGTACTTTTTCATTTATTTATTCATTCTAGCATTATCTGCGTTATCCGGACTATTGCCCTCATCTTCATTGTTATCTGTACAACGTTTCGGCCGATGTGCCCTCCGGCCTACTTCAGGTATTTCTTGTCGGGCTCGGGAACCTTCTTTTCGAACTCGGGAACCTTCTTGTCGTAATCAGGAACCTTCTTGTCTTAATCGGGAGCCATCACAAAACTTTGAACCTAACCCTTTATTCAGTCCACGGGGGTATCATGTTGTAATTCCGCTAACCACAACTGGGGTAGAGGCGTTAAGCTGTGTTAATTATTATTCTATGTTACTGCTGCCATTTATTTTGATAAAAATAATAATAATAATAATGAAATTTATTGTGTACTGTGCTCAGGTGCACCACAACTCATCAAAGTCTCGTGTCAAGGACACAGAATAATGTATTAGTGTCAGGAGCATGAACAGTTTACAGTAGTATTATGCATGTATGTGTGCGCGTGTGTGCATATGTGTGTGGAGAGGGGCATCAGGTATAGTGTCGGCGGACTACAGGAAGCATGGAGGCTTTGAAAGATTCAGTGTTTCGGCAGCCTACAACAGACGGGGGCAGCTTATTATTTGTTTTATTTGTTTTCTCCCCACCCCTACACACACACACACACACACACACACTTCACTCGCCCAAAATAACATCCATTATTTTCTCATCAGTAGAACGAGCAAACTATCACTAATTGATGGTAATTATACTCTTTACTAACAACTAATGAATTAATTCCAAGAACAGATGGAGTTTTATTTTGCCAATTTTGGTGATTTGATTGGAGAAAATTAATCCTTTTTCCCCCTTTCTTTATAGGCTAGACGGGCGGTCGGAGAGACCCCATCCGATCAATCAGCTGGTCACGTCAAGCCCTAGCACTTATATGATTGCCCCATCCCTATTGCCCTCGTGGCAATCCCCAACCCTTTTTAACATATGGGTGCTAGAAGGCGGTGACTGCTGGTCTACATGTCCTGGGAATGACGTTAAACTCTATCTGATGGTGAGGTTCCAGTTTTTGAGGTTTGGGGAATGTGGAGCACCCCTTCATCACCATTGCTCCTTGGTCCACTCAGACCCGGAGTGGTAGTACCTGTTAGGGTCCCATCTATGGGTTAAATAGAAAAGATGAGTTTATAAACAAAATTGTATTATCCATTAAAAATGAAATTATTTCAAAACTTTGTCGGCATTAAACATTTTTGAATACCAAATTACCACTAGAAGTATTCGGCATAAAATAACCCAAAGGGTTGACATGACGTAAAACCCAATTAACCAAACCTTTATTTATAAAACGCATTCCGTTTTTTTAAAGAGCTTTCTTTCTTTAAATTTTGTATTTAAATTGTTGGAAAATAATACTGCAAATATAAAAACATCATCATCCTCATGTCGCGCAATTAGCACGGATATCCATGACAATATCTCGCCAACCTTTTCTATCATTCATTGTCCCAGGGAGGTCCTCTGCGCAGCATCCAGTATCTGCGCAGATCTGATCAATGTAGGGCCTTGCTGGGGAGCCCATACTAGCATGTCCGTATGTTGGCTTCCACGGGAGAACGTCACTTATGAGTTCGTACTTGCTTCTCCAGCAGTGTCCTGCGTGTCTTGTCCGTCTCACTCGGATGATTTGTGAAATAGAGGGCAGCTGCTTCCTTGTGGGGTGCTGTTTCCACGACTTGTTCAAGATCACACGCAGCATTCTTGTGCAGCTCCCGTCTCCAGGCGTTTCGTTATAGTCCGAGTGGTGCAGCCATACATCAGTACTAATACAACCACAGCTTGGAAGAATTTCCGATAAAAACATAAATACTCTAAAATCGTTGCAATTTTCGTTCCAGTAATGCTTACATATATATAACACAAGAGAATGACCCCCATACACACAAAACTCCCCCAAGAGGCCCATTTGGTTGGGGCTTTAGAATACACCGATTGCACCTCTGCAGAAGAGGGGTAAGACCCCTCCCCAAGGGGGCCACCCGTTGGCCTTGGGTGGCGACCTGAAGTCCATGAGCACTCCCTGACATGAGCAATACTCGACTTTGGCCTTTACTTAGGATAGACGGACGGTCGTAGAGGCCCCCTCTGATCAATCGGCTGGTCATGTCAATCCCTAGCACCTATACGATTGTCCCAACCCTATTGCCTTTATGGCAAGCCCCCTGTCCTTTTTATCATATATCTGCTAGAAGGCGGTGGCTGAGAGTCTTAGTGTCCTGCAGATGACGTTAAACTCTATCGAATGGTGAAATTCTAATTTTGGAGCTATGGGGAATGTGGAGTACCCCTTCATCGCTATTACTCCCAGATCCACTCTGACCGGAGTGGTAGTACCTGATAGGGTCCCATCTATAGGTTACATAGAAAAAATGAGTTTGAAAAAAATATGTTTAAAAAATTGAGTTTTATAAAAATTGAATACCCAACAAGAATGAATAAAACAAAATGTCTTCAGCATAAGATAACCCAACAAGGGTTGACGTGCCGTAAAACCCAGCCAACCAGCTATAAACATTTATAAAACACAAATTTCGTAAAACATGGCCAAAATGTGGAGATTAAACACATTAAGTGTCTGTGAAATGTGTTTATTAAACAAACATTGAGATTCGGTAAAGCCCCAACCCCTCTTTATCATATGGGTGCTAGAAGGCGGTGGCTGCGGGTCTACATGTCCTGGGAATGACGTTAAGCTCTATCTGATGGTGAGGTTCCAGTTTTGGAGGTTTGGGGAATGTGGAGCACCCCTTCATCACCATTACTCCCTGGTCCACTCTGACCCGGAGTGGTAGTACCTGTTAGGGTCCCATCTATGGGTTAAATAGAAAAATGTATTTATAAAAAAATTGTATTATCCATTAAGAATTGATTTATTTCAAAACTTTATCGGCATTAAATGACCACTGAGGTTGATATGCCGTAAAACAAAACAAAACCAAACCAAAGATTCGGTAAGGCGAATTTAAATTATCTGTATATTAATAGTAGTGTTCCTTAATTGTAAATTGTACCCGCCCTGTCAGTGGGGCGTTAGAATACACCGACTGCACCTCTGCAGAGAGGTAAGACTCCCCCAATGGGGCCACCTGTTGGCCGTGGATGGCGACTCGTGATGCTAAAGGATGGAACCCAGGTGGCTGAGCAGTC
>CM042157.1:68122775-68178483 GCA_023376005.1 Doryteuthis pealeii
CTTCTCTTCTCTTTTCCCTTTTCTTTTTCTTTGTCTTTTCTTTCCCCCTTCTACTTTGACGCTTACTTAGGCTAGACCAGCAGTCGGAGAGACTCCCTATAATCAATCGGCTAGTCACGACAAGCCCTAGCACCTATATGATTGTCCCAACCCTATTACCCTTATGGCAAAACCCAACCCTTTTTATCATATATGTACTAGAAGAGAGTTGCTGGGGTCTTCTTGTCCTGCGTGGGTATGACGTTAAACTTTACTGATGGTGAGGTTCCAGTTCTGGAGCTCTGGGGAATGTGGAGTACCCCTTGATCACCATTACTTCAAGGTCCACATTGAACTGGAGTGGTAGTACCTGTTAGGGTCCCATCTACGGATTAAATAAAACAAAATGAGTTCTAAAAGAATGTGTCTAACAGAATTGAGTTAAAAAAAATTTCTTCCTTTTTTCTTTCTTTTTTTCTTCCTTTTCGCTTTCTTTTTTTTCTTCTTTCTTTTTCTTCCTTTTCCTCCCTGTCTTTCCTTTCCTACTTCTTCCTTTCCTACTTTCTTCTTCTTCTTCTTCTTCTTCTTCTTCTTCTTCTTCTTCTTCTTCTTCTTCTACTTTCTTCTTCCTTTCCTACTTTCTTCTCTTTCTTCCTACTTTCTTCTTCTTCTTTCTTCTTCTCTTCTTCTTCTTCTTCTTCTTCTTCTTCTTCTTCTTCTTCTTCTTCTTCTTCTTCTTCTTCTTCTTCTTCTTTCTTTTTCCTACTTTCTTCTTCTCTTCTTTCTTTCCTACTTTCTTTCTTCTTCTTCTTTCTTTCCTACTTTCTTCTTCTTCTTTCTTTCTACTTTCTTCTTCTTCTTCTTCTTCTTCTTCTTCTTCTTCTTCTTCTTCTTCTTCTTCTTCTTTCTTCTTCTTCTTCTTCACCCTTTCCTACTTTCTTCTTCTTCTTTTTCTTTATTATCACCATTGTTATCTCTTTTTCTTTCTTTCTATTAAAACAACTCACACCCAAAGCAACACTGACCGTCTGGCCAGTTTTCCCTTTTATTGTTAAATCTAGGTTCATCTTCCTAACCAGATGACGTTAGCTTAACAACAACAATCTTTGTGCAGGGAATAAAACCTCAATCCTCTCGACTTTCAATCATAAATCCTACCACTTTGAGCAGAAACCGGCAAGTAAGTATCCTAAGGCGACCTCATAGATTTTTTATGACTCAATAAGATTGTTCTCTAAGGATAAAGACGACTTTGATACGTATATATATACAAAATCAGTTCTGTACCTACACACCTTTTTTTTGTTCTTTTTTTTTTGTAATCCGACCGGTGGTAAAATATGTTATGATTTATTCAGTAGACTGTGAATTCAGGGACGTAATTTTTTACCAGAGTCTACCAGACAGATATTAGTGGAATATGAAATGAAGTCCAAAGGTAGACTGTGAATTCAGGGGCGTAAATTTTTACTATAGTCCACTGGATAGATGTTAGTGAAATATGAAATGAAGTCCTATGTATATATTTTTAATTTCTCAACTGGGATTAATACATTTAAGAAAAATTAAACTCTAAGGAAAACATAACTTAATAATTAAACGACAGCATAATTGATGAATTTAATTGAATCACGACGCAACAAACTTTAAATTTATACAACATCAATTAATGCTGTCCTTTAATTAAAAACAAAAGCTTCTAAATGAATTAACATATCAAGTTATGTTTTCCTTAGGGTTTGATTTTTATCAAAAGTATTAATACCAGTTGAGAAATTAAAATATATACATTGGACTTCATTTCATATTTCACTACATCTGTCTGATATACTAGTAAAAATTTACGCCCCTGAATTCACAGTCTACCTTAAAGATATATATATACATTGGACTTCATTTCATATCCACTAACACCTGTCTGGTAGACTATAGTAAAAATTTACGCCTCTGAATTCACAGTCTACCTTTTATTCACTATTGGTGTTGCTAGCAGTTTAGTCCATCAAAAAAACTATTTTATCTCGAATAAAATGAATGAATGAATAAATAAATAAATGTTATACTTACTCAAGTTTCATTAATTATTTAGGTATTGATTGATCATGTGTTTGTGTGTGTAGATTAGAGTGTTGTATTTTTATTGAGTATCGAATTCAGTTCAGATTTATTGAATGACTCGTTGACCATAGCAGCAGTTACGAGTCAAAGTTCCAGATTTAGTAGATAGATACTAAAACAACCAGTGGACACGTTGGGTTCCTGTTGTGATATTAGTCCATGAATAATACTTATTTAAGTAGAAGTAAAAAATTCAGTATTTCATAGTTTAGTTATCTATTATTATTATTATTATTATTATTATTATTGTTGTTATATAATAACTGATGCACAATAAAATTTATTTATTGATAAATCAACACTGAAAATTTCATTAAAATCGGATAATTCCCTGATTTTCAGTAATTTTTTTCAAACAGGGGGGTTAAATTTGTTTTGTAAAACACGGATTTTTCGACAAATTGGTTTGAACGATAAAAAAAGACATTTATTATGAATGAATACAAACCTCACAAAATTATCATTCATTTGCTAAAAATGCATTAAGACAAGAAGTTGGTTTATATATTCTCAAGGGGGTAGGTTTATGTTACATGTATATTGCTCTGATAGAGATCTAGTTATGACATGCCGTTTTTTTGCTGAGTTACGATTACGATAGAGACATATACATTACCTTTATTTACTATACAAGTTTGTATAAAACATAATGAGAATTTTAGTTATAGATTGGAAGATTTAGAAAATAAAATAAGCTTTATATAATTTAGAGAAACATTAGCTGACATAACGACCCGAACTCGATATCAAGGGTTATTATTGGATCGGCTCGCTAACCACTCCATCATGACGGCTCTATTGAAATGCATAAAGAAAAGAGAAAACTGCGATATAGTATAATTCGAAGCGTTTTATGCCTTTAAATCATAACTTATCCCTGTACCATTTTTAGTAGTATAGATTCTAGGTTTCTTTAAATGCAGCTGTGAGAGTAGAAAGCAGCAGCGCTAGTAGTAAGACTACAAACAGTAGTAGTTATACTAGCTGATATAGCAGCTGCCTGTCAGTGCCTTGTAGTAGTTTCTTTCACACTGTAGAATGTGTACGACAGATGGGTTAGAGAAGAAGGGAGAAGCCAAAAATGCCTGGCACTGTACGCCAGATCTCTGCTAGAGAGACGTAATGGATCACTGGAGGTTCATATAACGACTAAAAAAAACCAAAAACGACACATAATTATTATTTCATAATCGACATCCGCATTTTTTGATACCCCCTTGTCAAACCTTTTGTTCTTTCCTTGCAACCGCAATTGTATTTTTACCGAGGATAAGCCAATATTAAAAAGAAAAAGAAAGAAAAGAAAAAAAAATCTATCATTCATCATCATCATTATTATTATTATTATTATGCGATCATTATTTTTATTAAAAATGCTGGGGGTTGAAAACGGCACCGCATCAGCATTTTCATCGTCTTCATTGTCACCACAACCATCATACAATAATAATAATTATTATTGCTATAATTATTATTGTGAAAATATCAGATTTTATAAAGATATCCTCATGTCAACAGCAAAAATCCAGTCGTCTCTCTACATCTGATGTTCAACTAAATATATATGTATATGCATGTATATATTAATTTGTTAAGAGCTAAACCAGTTAAAACGATCTCCTAAAGGAAAATTAAAAAAAAAAAAAGGAAGGAAGATACAGACAAGGAATTTAAGTATGGAATTACAGGGATATTCTACGGAGGTTGGGTAAGTAATTGTTATTTGATTCCTTTCCTTACTTACATACATTGACGATAGGTAGTTGTTTTATACAATCCTTTATTTTCCTTTTAAATTATTCAAAGCGTTTTTTGTTTTAATCTAGTCGTTTAAAAACGCACGCACCTTAGTGATCCTAAAATGCAACATTTGTTTAAGGAAGCTTGTAACGTCTGTCTTGTGCACTAGTATCTATATCTCTCTATATTATATATATAGAGAGATACAGATGTATATATGTAGGTATATTTGACAGAGTGTATGTAAAATAGTCGCGTGTTTATCATTAATTTATTTGACAGTTCAGTGACAAAAAAATATCGGTTGCTTTTTTGTGGGGTATCTTAAGGTTTTTTTTTCAGGGTAAGAAATGGGGGATCAATATCCAATTATCTTCTTTATATAATATGGACCCCCTGTTTCTTTAAAAATATCATTTTTTGCATCAAGAACTATTTTTTTTCATCCTATAATATTAATAACTAATTACCGAAACCAAAACAGAGAACCGAATTCCTTGTTGATAAAAATGTTTTTACAGCATTTTTTTTATGTGACACAAGAGAAAAAATTGTCGTCTGATATTTTGGAGCTAAAATATTAACATAAATAAATGCCGATTAAGCTACAGGTAAAAAATTAAAACAAAAAACAGAAAGACGCGCGCACTTCATTATTTAAGATTATTTTAAAAGGTATCTTACGAGTTTATACACCTGTAAAAATGTATTTTAACATTTTCTCATGACTGTCATATATTAAAACATAAAATTCTTTATTTTCATTAATTAAAAAAAAATTTTTTTCTTTAGCACAAAATTTCAACCTCACTTTAAAAAAAATATCTTTTACGTTTTATTCATAAAAAAAGAAAGAAATATAAATAAATAGATAAATAGATAAAAAGACAAAATATTAAAACACGCGCCGCTCAGACGAATTTTGCCAGGAGCAGAAAGACCCGAAAAAATTTACCCCCCTGCTTTTCTACAGTACGTTTTACAGTGTAACTGGTCACGTGACCACAAGCGCATCTTGTCTCCCGTATTTTAATGAGAAGCTGGGTTTTTTTTTCTTCCTTTGCTGCCACAGATGTTAAAAGTGATCAACACCCTCCATCTATCCACCTCCCGGCTGTTGAATTATATATATATATATATATATATATATATATTTATATAGTATCCAATTGAGGCTTTAACCTTTCCGTTGCAGTGGCATTAGTATATGTTGTGACCATCAATTATGGTCACCACAGTAAATTATCCAAAAGTGTTCAATATATTAAAAACATAGGGCAATAATAATAATGATAATAATAATAATATTATTATTATTATAATTATTACTATTATTATTATAATTAGTAACAGTAGTAGAGAAAAAGAGTTAAGGGTCTACCATGGTTTCAATCCATATGATTTCATCAGGACCCTACCTAGTAGACCCTTATCTCTTTTCCTCTACTACTATCACTAATATATATATATATATATATATATATATATATATATATATATATATTTCAAATGTCGTCAAAAGATCTCTAAACAAGTCATCATGACTTGTTTAAAGTCGTGTCTTTCTTTAGTTTTGGTTTTAACTTAGAAATTCAAATTAATTATGATTCACGTTTTCTACGTGAAGAAAGGAAGTAGGGAGAGAAACAAGGTATCATTTCTCACCTGTAATTAATTCTGTGCCCTTCCCCCCACACCAACACGTAATAGAAATTGAAGAACCCTTAACATTTAAAGCAAAGCCCATTCTTGGATATTCAATTCAATTCACCCTCGATATTTTTTTTTTGTTAATTTATATGTAATATATATATTATATCATGCCTAGTCTCTTATTAAAACCACAACTTATCTGAAACTTTTGAAAAAGAAAAAAACATCGTTAAACTTTGACAAAGAAGAAGAAAACATATAAAGACATTAAAGTATTATCTTCAAATTGTAACTTATAGCCCAAGGTGTGTATATATAGCTAGGTATATGTTTTATCACGTGACTGTCTTATCATAAAGTGTACTGAAGGCAAGCTTGGAAAGGGAGCAGTGTGAACTGTTTTTTTTTTTCTTTTTCTTTTTTTTTTCAAGGTCTGACGAAAAAACCTATTGTTGTCAAAATGGTTATTTTGAAATATAAAGAATGAAACCAGTTTCTTTAATTAAACAACGCTTTTATTTAAAAAAAAAAGGGGGGGAGACACCCCCTCTCTCCCACTATAGCAAGGAAATAATATTTTAGGTATATAAATAAAACAAGAACCTAGTGAAATTTAAAATTTTCCTATTTCTGACCCTCCTTTGTGTTTCGTCCTGCCTGACCCGAACCAACAACAAGTTTACCTTAAAAAGGCTAAAAGCAACAAAGGTTCAGCTTTTCAAAATTTACGAATGCCCAATCTTGCCATAATAATTGGTGGCAGTTATGGTTGGTTGAACGTTGTTATTGAGTGGGCGGTGATTTTGTCGAAAGAAATGGAAATGCATCCATATATTCCTTAAAATTCTTGAAACTTAAACAAAATCATAGCTTTCTCTTAAAAATGTAAGTATACACTTAAATTATAGATTTTCCTCAATAGATGAGTTAACTCTCGCCTTGTTACGGTAAATCATAATAAACTAATTTATTGCTCTGTTGGCCATCCGTAGTTCTCGAACACGGAATAAATCAGGGTTTGGTTGCTATCATTCTTATTGTTTTCCATCGTGATTGCAACAAGATGTTTTTTTAACCTGTTTCATAATTAGAATATGTCTTTATATGATAAGTAAATATCGTTAACCTATTCAGAATGTCTCCTTATTAATTTTTAAAATTCGGTGATTATTATAGAATAGTAAAGTTCAATAAAGAAAATTTCTGCGGTAATATTATATAATAATATGTAACATATTACCGCAGAATTTGTGTGTGTGTGTGTGTGTGTGTGTGTGTGATACGTACATTCACCATGCAAAAGAGTTTCAGTCATTCGCTTAATTTTTTTCTGTTCAATTGAAATCCCAAAAGTACGTCTCCAAGTCGATAGAATTCACACATCGACCATATTTCTTAAGTCTTTCCGTTCACCAACCATTAAAGACACCGATATGGCATTCATTCAGTTATACTTTTTTTCTTTTTTTTTTTTTTTTCTTTTTTTTTTTTTTTACCCCAGAACTGCAAAAGTGAACAGTTTTAAGTTTTAATTTTTTTGTTTGTTTTATTGTTACTACTCTGAAATAGAAATATCGTTGAATACTGGGCAAAATTATCAGCGAATAGTAATTTTCAGTTTATTTCAGTATCAGACTTGATAAGTTTATAATCTCAATTCCCTTAAAATAACAACACTGAAGTAAAAAAAACAAAAAAAGAAAAAGTGTATAACTGAATGACTACGCAACACCTTTGATTCTATACAACATCAATTAATGATGTGGTTTAATTTTTTTTAAAACTTCTAAATGAATTAACGTTAGGATGTATTTTCCTTAAGTTTTATTTTTTTTATTAAGTATTAATCTTAATTAAGAAATTAGAAAATATATGCATTGGACCACATTTCAATATTCCACTAACATCTATCCAGTAGACTATGGTAAAAATTTACGCCCCTGAATTCACAGCCTACCCGATCATGTTGTTGTCAGTCCATTTGTCAACTTATACGCCGATTTCTAATGATGTCGTTTAAGTGCTTTTATCTTTGTTTAAACGAAATTCGCTTTCTTATAGCTTTTTATCATTTGTTCAAGATTCAGGAAGAAAAGACTCAAAAGTGATGTCAAACATTTTAAATAAGATATATCGACAATATATGTATTGTAATGTATTTACCTGGTAAATAGGTATACCCAATTTGTCGTCTGCTTTTCGTTTTAAAAACGTATTAAAATTAATTAAATCGATTACTTAGGTCAAATTTTTGTCTCAGTCGAAAACTAGTAACATAATGAGCATCAGTAAAAAAAAAAAAAGCAAAATAATATTACACATTAATTTATTTTTAATACATTTTAAGCTGTTTTTTCGGTCAGTTTTGCTCAAATCTATCTTAAACATGGTCACCAAGGTTGCCGTAAAATCCGTGTTTACAAAATAAATTTACCCACCCCCCGATTGAAAAACAAAAAAAAAACAAAAAAAAAAAATCAGGGAATTATACGAGTTTAATGAAAATTTCAGTGTTGTTTTATCAATGGATGAATTTTATAATGCATCAGTTATTTTATTTCAAAACTTTCTGATTTAATTAGGTATTTCTGCAATGATAAATTAATATATAAAATTCATTTAAAATATGAATCGCATGATGTTAAGTTTAAAATGTCATATTTTTTAGATTCTGAAAACAAATATTCATTTAATAACTACTTTACTTTATTATCGTTTTCTAATAATTTTTTGTCGAAAACTCTACTGAAAATTTCATTCGTCCGATCGAGCAGGATGTAACACAAGGTCAATTTTTAAGCGGAGTTTACCAGGTTTCTTCCTTCTCTTAGATCAGTTGCCGGTACCAAGGTTGTTAACCTTACGCTGAAAAGCTTAGTCCGCCCTACTATGTACCCATAGTTGAATGGAAAATAATTGGATTCGTACCTTTAGGGCTGAACTTGCATAAAGGTGTCAAAATTAGAGTGACCCCGAAAAAACAGAACCCAGATTATTTATTCATTTTCCCATTAAACTAACCCTAAACCGCAACTTCAAACCCTAACCCCTAACCCAAACCCCCATAGTTAAAATTAAAGTTTTATTACAAAATTTGTGGGTTCTGTTTTTTCTGGGTCACCCTAATTTTGACACCTTTGTGCAAGTTCAGCCACCTTTAGTAGTGCCATATGAAATGCAACCAGTTTCGTCTAGGATTTGAACTCGTATCGCCGAGTCCATTTACTTCAACGACAACCAATGCACCACGGGCACCTCATATCGACAACATATGAAAGCGCATGGTGTAATGGTTAAATTCATGGGAAATGGACTCGTCGCCCCGAGTTCAAATCCTGGATGTGGTAATTGCATTTCACTTAGCGCTAATACCCTTGGGAAAGGTATGAATCCTACTCTCCCACCAGCTATGGGTAAATAGTAGAGCAGATTGGGCTCTTTAACCTTGGTTAGGCAACTGGCCTAGGAGAAGGAAAACTCTGAATCCAAACCTGTTGAACTCTGCTTAAGAAATTGACCTTGTGTCGCATCCTGCTCGTGCGGAAGTGTTGGTAAATATATATCGACAACATACGATTTTTTCTTTAAACTGCTGACCAGTCGTCATTCCCTTTACTGTATGTTGTTAATGTTCTTATAATAATTAATAATTAATATCAATAAAATAATCATCACTATCATTAGTGGTTATTATTTTATTCGACTCGTATATCAACATTTTTTTTTTTTTTTTTACATCACTGACTAAACATGTTTTTTGCAAGGTCGTTAAAGAAAACTGTGGGAGAGAAGGGGATAGATGGAGTTTACGGTTTTGGGGATGACGACAAGGAGGACAGCCTTACAGGTTTCTGTAACAAAAGGTCAGTTCACTACACTCTGCAAAATCACCGGGTACACGCTATGAAAATAAATAAATAGATAAGAATAAAAATAAAGATAAATAAAATAAAAAGGTTAGTTGTGCAAGTGCTAAGTCAGTCAAGGCCAATTTTTTTTTGCTTTTTTTTTGTAATTAATTCAGGTAGTCGAGCACCAGTTTGTTAGGTCACGTGAGAGATAGTGTATTATCGTAGGTAGTTCCGTTCAGAAGTTGGTAGGTTTTCCGAGCGATTTCCATTATATCTTTCGTTTCAGCTTCGTTCTTTATTTCCTAACAACAGCTATCGTTTAGAAAGATGCAATTTAAGGATAAATAAACGGACCATTTGACCTTTAGGCACCTCTTTTGCGATCTCGTTTCATAAGGACATTTTTTTTTCATTTACACCATCAAAATACAGTTGTTTGTTAGGGGTTAGTTTTATAATTAAAAAAAAAAAAACTCTAAAAATCATCTGTTAACAGGATTTTGACGGTGTAAATGAAAAAATGTCCTTATGAAACGACATCGCAAAAGGGGTGCCTAAAGGTCATATAGTCCAAATAAACTTAAGATACATGTTGTTGTTGTTGTTGTTTTCACCAAACAATTCGATTTTTCAACTTTTTGCGTCTCACTCAAAATATAAGGTTCCCTTGACATTCGGCTGTTTTGTAAGACGATTACAATATCTTCTACCTTAACTTAAAAAAAATGAGGTGTGTGATGTACTAGTTAGATCGTAGGAAATGGACTCGTCGACCCGAGTTCAAATCCTAGACGAAGCCACAGTTCACATAGCGCTAATACCCTCGGGAAAGGTATGAATCTAACTACTCTCCCTCCAGCTATGGGTAAATAGTAGGGCAGACTGGGCTCTTTAACCTTGGTTAAGCAACCAGTCCAGGAGAAGGAAAACTCTGAATTCAAGCCTGTTAAATCCGCTTGGGGGTGGTCACTACTAGAATCTTTTTTTTATTTTTTATTTCAATTTTTATTTTGAATTTAAAAAAAAAGAAAAAGTACACTGTACTAGTACAGCATTCCTAAATTTAAAAGGAAATGATCGAAGTAAAAAAAAAAAAAAAAAAAAAAAAAAAGGTAAAGTAAAACCAAAACCTTATATTAAAGATATTGTAACCAGTAGACAACTTAAATGAATACTATTATAATAATAGTATTTATTTAAGTTGTCTAATGTGCAATGTGATATTATATTCAATAATAGTATTATTAATATAATATCACATTGCACCTCTCGCTCCTCGCCTACCTCCTCCTTCGAAGCGAATTCACAGGTTCCCTTAATTTTCTAATCATCATCATCATCATCACCATCATAATCGGCGTCATCTTTTGCTGGATTTTTTTAAATTCAAAAAAAAAAAAATTGTAGCTTCGAAATTCTATTATTAAATCAATAAATCCGTAGCGTGATCCGTAATTTATTAACCGAATTATTATGTTTGACAATTCCAGTGTACTGTAGCATTTTCTTTTCATATGATCAATATTTACACCGAATTAAATGCATTAGACAAGGGAGGAGATTATGTTGAAAAATAAAACGTTATAAGTTTTTACTTCATTAGACAATGCGGATTCATGGTGTACCAAACGTGCACACTAGGTAGGTCGGTTTTGGAACTGTAACATCTCCCATGTGGCGAAAGTTGCAAATTAACATAAAGAATTACAACACGAAATAGTTTTCTTCAAAACTTTGCCTTCCTCTGAGGATATAGATTTCAATCTTTAAAATGTTTTATCACTGTTACAGCTTAATTATTAGAAAAAGCAGCGTACAGCAGGTGTCGGTGATGGGCATATTTTCAATTTAAATTCTAGTTAATATATTTTATTCGCTTCGTTTAAAATGATGACATTTTCTGTTTTAAATATTGAAATTGCTACATTTTCTCACCATTTTTTTTTTTTTTGCTAAATGTTGCAAAAACGATGATTTTTTTGGTGCATTTTAGCAGATGATCGTGCAAGTAGAGAATACTTTTTGGTATCAGAATTCATTATACCAGCACACAACTTATATATATATATATATATTATAATAATATATATATATAATATATATATGACATTTTTTCGATTTGTTAGCCTTACATTTGAACATATATATGACATTTTCTCGATTTTTAGCCTTACATTTGAACATATATGCCCGCCTAAATTCATTAATTATTAACTAATTATTTTCAAAATTAGGTATGACTTCAATTAAGCACATATCTTCCAAATAAAAATATATATATATATATATATATATTACACACACACACACACATTAAATATCACCAGGCTCTGGTTTTGAGCAAAAATAATAAAGATTTGATTTATATTCATGAAGATAATTAAAAAATGAAAATTCAAATTATAACAGCATAGATTTTTTTTCATAATAATTAGATAGTACATTAACATTCTTTTCAGAGTAGCTGATCAATGCAAGTCTATTTTTTTTTTTTTTTTTTTTTACATTGGATTTAAATGGGGCATCCCACAAGGATTCAACTCACGATTCAGTTATAATGGATCTGCAGGACTAACTTAAAAAATCCCCCGACCATATGACCTTTAGGCACCTCTTTTGATCTCGATTAAGAAAGGACATGTTTTTCATTTACACCGTCAATATCCGTTTGTTTTAACAGACGATTTTTAGATTTTAAAAAAGAATATAAAACTAACCCCTAACTCTACCCTAATCCTAACCCCTAACAAAAAACTGGATATTGACGTGTAAATGAAAAACATGTTCTTTCTTAATCGAGCAAAAGGGTGCTTAAAGGTAATATGGTCCAAATCCCCCTCTACCCAGCGACGCAGGGTAACCACTGCTAGTCGTATATACGAAAATTACTGAGGGCTTGCTATGGAGGAAAACAAAGCAGGCCTGCGGAAATGGGGAGAAATTTATGCAGTAAATCAGAACAGTGAATGGCCCCCATAACCTAGTCATGGGGGTGAGGGGGCTTCGGAGAACAGATGGTTTCATTATAAGGGACATATCTGCTGACAGGCTTACAATATGCTGACAGCCTCTTCTGCAGAGAAGTAAGACCCCCCACCCCCCACCAATGGGCATCTTAGATATGACATAGTGGTGAGGCTCCAGTTCAGTGGACAACTACACATGGACATACCAGTGTAAGCAACCAGCCTACATCATTCAGCATCTGCATGGATTCTGGATGCTGTGTAGAGGATCTGCCAGGGCAATGACCGATAGGGATGTTTGGTGAGAGTCATGGTATCCATGCTGTCAGTGTGACAGGATGATGATGATGATGATGATGATGAGAAACCAGGTTGTGTCCTTTCTGCAACACTGTTTGGATTTATTTTCCTTTAATTCCAAATGAGCTCATGAATGCTTTCCTATTATGTATAATGAAATATATTGAATTACCAAGACTAATGAAATAATAAGAACACATAATAAAAGAATTACACTTGTTTTAATTATAATTTAATTGGTTTCTATATAAAATCATTCATAGATTGATTTTAGTATGTTGGAAAATAAAACATAATACTAGCGATCAATAACACCAAGTAATTATTTATTAAACTCGGTTTTGTTAAAACCAGTATGCCAATTAACCACACCATATATTTTGTAAACCTTTCTTTGAGACACTTGCAGGTTTTTAAATGCACAAATAACAGATCCGGTGGTGAAGCCACCGAACCTGTGTTTGTGATCCCAGGGGTCTTCACCCCTGGCAACACCTTGCCTCCTTGATTTAAAGGGCAGAGCTGGTTTATGTCCAGTACCCTTGAGGGGAATGCCAATGCAATTGACACATTTTTTGCATCTGCCATTCCATGAGCTGAAGCTCATGGGTGTTCCCACATTAAAAAGACCTTGTGTCATACCTGCAACATGGGATGTGAGGTAAATTTTCTAATAACAGAGCCTTTGGGTCCGCGGGTCTGTGCATTGTGAAGTTAACAGCATCATCCCAGAGGGACATCTCTCAAGGCAATACCCAACCCTGGATTTAAAGGGACAGGGTTTGGTTTATGCCAGTGCCTGAGGGGAAATGCCAATGGGATCAACATATTTTTTGCACTCGCCATCCCATGAGCTTCAGTTTGTGGGTGGTCCACATTAATAGGACCTTGGGATGTGTGATAAAATACCCGCACTAATAATATGGGCTGTTTTGAGCAAAGTCAGATTTTCATAGAGACATCGTAATTAATAAAATATATTATATATAGATTTGTCTGCAGAGCTTTTTTTAAAATCTACTTCTTCAAAGCAAAGACTAGAGCTCAAAATGTAATCAACAGAGGTGCCCCATATATATGTAAGAGAAAAATGGACGGTATGTAATATAGTGAAAAATTTGAAAAAACACAGGTTCAAATAAAATGAGTGATATTTATTCAGCCAACGCTGCATGTTTTAATCTGTTTAGTAGATCTTCTTCAGGGCTTTTGTTATTTAAGGAAAATAAAAATTTTCACAGATAATAAGGAGACTGTGAGAGTCTTTTGTTGATCAGTCTGTTTAAAAAAGTTTCAATGAAATTAGCACCCTTAGAATTGTTTGAAAATTATGAACGCTAAGTTAAACGGTTTTAAAGATGACATAAAACATTCTCTTAGGTTGTTCTCTGTGTGTGTGTGTGTGTGTGAAGAGAGAGAGAGAGAGAGAGGAGGGAGATTAATGCACTTTTTGCACTGGTACTGCATGAGCTTCAGTTTGTTCATGGCTCCATGTGTTAAAAAGTCCTTGTCAATCCAGCCTAGTGGGACGTTAGGAAAACTTACTTAATGAATAATGTAAAGCTCTATCTGTTTAACTTTGGCAATCTAGCAGGAACTGGTGCTTTTAACATGACTTGACCGTAAGCCATTTCATTCTGTGGATAATCAATTTCATAACTGATGCCACTCAAAATTGTTGAGAAGTTCATCTATTTTGGATCAACTATGACATTCAATGTATTGCTGGATCTGAAATCTCAACGAGACTGGGGAGGTATCAGCAACTTTCATCTGTCTCACAAAAAAGAATTTGGTGTTGGATCTACGCATGTTGTTGGAATTTTCTAACATATAAGGTGTGCTCTAATTCCTCACCTAGATTTATAGACTAGCCAAGGTCACGTAAGTTATTCTTGCAACCAATCACTGCAATACTGCGTGGCTGATAGACTACTTAAACCCCCCACATGGTCATAATTACAACTGCACTCACTGAAGACAGACATAGGATGGTAATTTATGAGGAAGTGCGTCCCGGTCCTCCTGCCTCAGAAATTGTTACATGGTGACTTTAAAATAAGGTCCCAGCTATGTCGTCTCGGCCGTGTTACTTGAAAGAAAACAACCAACTTAGGGCGTTAAATGTATTTTAGATGGGGTGGGGCTTCTCTTTTTTTAATGAACAAATGGAGATGTGTGATATATATATATAAACAAAAAGTTAAAAATGAACAAATTGAGAAAGATAGTAGATAGATAGATATTCCATCTTCATATCTAAACAAGAATTACGACAATTTCTATAAATAAATTTCTAAACAATTACGATAAATAAATAAGAATTACGACAAAAAAAAGAGAAGCCCCCTCTCTAAATACATTTAACGCCCTAATTGGTTGTTTCTTTCAAGTAACACCACCAAGATGACATAGCTGGGGACGTTATTTTAATAGTCACTGGGTAGCAATTCTGAGCAGGAGAACCAGGACGCACTTCCTCATTAAATTACCATAGATTACCGGATCTTTACCAATACTCAGAAGACTTATACGATTACCAGAGTAACCAAAAGGATTCATTATCGAAGGACTCTTTACAAGAACTAAGGACTCTTTACCAGAGTAACAAAGGATTCATTATCGAGGAACTCTTATCAAGGATCCAATTCACTGGATAAGCACTTCTGCTTTAAGGCCAAAGAATGGCCCTAAAAACTTAACACATGTCAACCCTTGTTGGGTCATTTTATGCCCATGTAAGAAAGGTTCAATAGTTATATATATTTTGATACAAAACTCCGACGAAGGTTAACAGACAAAAATTTATATTGACAGCACATGGATATGACGAGATACAAAGTACATGGGTAAAACAAAGTTACATATAGAACGTTAGATACACATTCATGAATGGTACAAGATAACATATAAAAGTACAACATGAGACTAGGGATAGTCATGCTGTAAGAACTTACAGTAATGTAAGTGGACCAAAAGCCCAACGAGAAGGGATAGACCGTGTCTAGCCCATGATTCTCTGGGTTACTGGAACAGGAAAAGAGGCCGAAAGGGTTTGAACCCGCGCTTAAATACTCTAGCCCCCTAGCGGGCACAAGCAAACTAAACCGGGCAGACAACTCTCCCAGGCAAATACGAAACTAACGCTACACCCAAGACACATTTTGTATTATTTATTCTTGATGGGTACTCAATTTTAAAAAATTTAATGGACATCCTTGGGAAAAGCAACTCATGGTTCAGTAATAATGGAATAAATTTTTAAAGACCCTCTACCAAGTTGATGCTGGGTAGCCGCTTCTATTTGACATAAAGTAGTTGGTTTGTGTGGTTTGTTTTACGGCATATCAACCTCAGTGGGTCATTAAGCCAATAAAGTTTTGAAATAAAGTCATTCGTAATGGATACTCAAGTTTTTTATAAAACACATTTTTCTATTTAACCATAGATGGACCCTAACAGATACTACCACTTGGTCAGATGGACCAGGAGCAATGGTGATGAAGCGGTGCTCCACATCTCTAAACCTCCAGAACTGGAACCTCACCATCAGATAGTTTAACGTCATTCCCAGGACATGTGAACCCTCAGGCACTGCATTCTAGCACCCATATGATGAAAAGGGTTGGGCTTGCTATAAGAGCAATAGGGTTGGGGCAATCATATAGGTGCTAGGCTTGACTGTATCAGCCGATTGATTGGGGGGGAGGCGTCTTCTGAACCACTCATCTCAAAGTGGAGTATTGCATGTCATGGACTGCTCAAATTCTTTTAAACACTTTTTTAAAAGTAATTTATTCTATTTGACCCCTATACGTGACTGTAGCAAGATGCTACCGCTCCGAGTTTAATGTCATACCCAGGACGATAAGATCCTCAGGCATCACTTCTAGCACAATATGATAAAAAGGTTGGGCTTACCACAAGGGCATAGGTGGGACAATATCATAAGGTGCTAGGTTTGATGTGACCAGCCGATTGATCGAGGGAAGTACTGGCCTACTGCCACCAGAAGATTGGACTGTACCTTCCATACAAGATGCCTCAAAACTATCTTGTTGTCTCCTAGGCATCTTCTGAAAGGATAAGATTGTTGAACATTTCTTATTACACTAGCAGACCTGTGATATACCACAGTATGATAATTTAACTATTACAACGTTTGATATGTTTACTTAAGAGCTATTTCTTCAATAGATGAAAGTAGAATATTCTTGATTCAATTCTCTCTCACTCTTTTTTCTTTCTTTTCTTTTCTTCTTTTCATTCAGTTGATTGAAATGGATTAGCATCATCACTTCCGTATACTCACCCTCTCATTCTTTCTTTCCCTACTCTTCTTTTTCTCTGAAGTTTGAGATGAGCTTACAGAAAGGGAAAAAAAGCACATGCTACACAGAAAAAATATGATAGAAAATAGAAAGAGTTGGTATTATCTGCATTATTGGACTATGTCCCCATCTTTATTGTTATTTGTACACGTTTCGGCCGATATGCCCTCTGGCCTTCTTCAGGTTTCTTGTCGACTCGGGAACCTTTCAGGATACCCCCGTGACTGAATAAAGGGTAGGTCAAAGTTCCATGATGCTCCCGATTATGAGCAAGAAGGTTTCCGACTATGACCTGAAAGTTCCAGAGTCGAAAAGAAGGTCCCCGAGTCGAACAAGAGTCCCCTAGTCTGACAAGAAATACTCTGAAGAAAAGCCAAGGGACATATCGGCCGGAAACGTTGTAAGATAACAATACAAAATGGGACAATAGTCCGAATAACGCAGATAATACTACTCTTTCTTTCTTTCTTCTTTCTTTCTTCTTATCATATTTTTCTGCTGTAGCATGTGCTTTTTCTTCCCTTTCTGTATAATAAAAACAGAAATGGGTCCATTTATTTAGCTGAGGTGACAACACTCATAAAAAATAAGTATTCTATATTAACACCAGATAATCAGGATTTACATTTTTCCATGCTGTCAGAACAACCTAGTGATGATGATGATGATGATGATAGCAAGGTTGTGTCCTAAATAAATCTTCTTCAATAAATCTCATCAAATCCTCATATTTTATGCATTTTTTTGAGCAAGATATCTAATAATAATCAAACTTTTGATTTAAACCTCTGGTCAGTGGTGAACCCCCACCTCCTCCCTTTTTTTGGGATGTGGGCCAAATTGGCAGTGTTTATTTTGTGTGGTGGGGATTTGTAGCCAACACAACTGAGGAAAACTGTCGATATACAGTTTTGAGGCAACCTGAGATACACAAATCTCCCCAACTCCGTGATAAGGTGTTCAATGGTCAGGATTTGGAGTAGTACCTGTTGACAGCATCTAGGACTGTTTTCTTTGTTTTAGGTGGCACTTGTATGCAACTGAATGTGACCCAATGGGGTCTCCCGTTTGCACTGGAAATTCAGGTGCTGTAATCTACAGTTCTCACGGTAATCCACAAAGAACTGAACTTAAATTTAGCCTCCCAAATTGACTTCCAATTCAAGAAATTGGGCAGAATTATTGTGAATTTTTACTTTCCAAATCTGGCAGTACAGTCTGCACAAAATTGCGCCTTTTTGTTAATCTATGTTTTGTCTGTAATTGGTTCAGTGCTTCCTACTCCGAAAAATTGGTTTATAAATGTTTTTGCCCAAGGATCCAAAAATGCTATCAAAAAAGATTTCTAAAATACAAGCTTTAAAATTTATTAATATTGTCTATTGGAAAATTTTATACTGAATGTTGTAGCTACTTGAGTTCTGGGCAAACACCAAAACTATCTTTTTGTACAACAATTTCAATATAGTGAATATAATATAGAAAAAAATAATGTTCTTCTTATTCAGTTGCCACATTCAGTCATATTATCTTGCCTATGTGAAAAAATCAGAAATCATCAAATAACTAAAAAATTGGTTAAGTTTACAACCTTTTTGATAAGCATTCTTGGATCCTCGGGCAAAAATGCTTTTATGAACCAATTTTTAGGAGTAGGGAAGCTCTAGAACTCATTTTACAGACAAAAATAGATTACAAAAATGCACCATTTTTCACCAACCCCACCAAATTTGAAGAGCTAAAAATTGACATAACTCTGCCAATTTTTGGAATTGGAAGCTCAAATTTTTGGGAATGTCTAACACAGTCCACAGAAAAATTGAAGAGGGTGGTTGACAATTTTACTTTTTTCTGGATGATTTGACATGGAATTGCCTCATTCTTTTTGGAAGTTATGAACCATTGTGCTGTGCAAATCCATAAGCATACCCATAGGTACTGGAGCTACGATACCTCTATCCATATATACTGAACACCCGACTGTTGTTTTTTTTTGAGAAGATGAATTCTTTTTCCATCTAAGAAACTTTAAATTCATCAAGGCTAACAATTGATGTAATTCTTCTTCTGTCTATTATGCAAACATTATTGGACAGAGAATGGAAGAACAAGACACTATTTGCATGTTTTTTTTTCCCATGAAGAAAGAGAGGTAATTTATGAGGAAGTCTCCGGCCTCAAAAATTGCTACCCGGTGACTATCAAAATAACGACCCCCAGCTCGTCGTATTTCTTGTTTATTTATCATAATTTGTCGTAATTCTTGTTTAGATATGAAGATGGATATATAGTTTGGAATAGACTGAGATAGATAAACAAATAAAATGATATAGATAGATATGAATAAATGGAGATAGATGGATAGATATTTTCGACAAGTAAATGTATTGGGGGGGGGCATCTTTTTTTGTCGTAATTCTTGTTTATTTAAACTAAAAACAAGACATTAAACAAACATGAATAAAAGAAAATCTTAGTATTTAAAGTAATATAGATAAATATGAACAAATTGAGATAGATAGATATGAAGATGGATAGTTTTGAATAGACTGAGCTGGGTCATTTTTTTAATAGTCATCGGTAGCAATTTTCGAGGCAAGAGACCGGGACGCACTTCTTCATAAATTACCGAAAGAGACCTGTCTTTCTTATTGCAATGCTTATTTCAATGCTACCCAATGTCAGCTGGTTGGTGATGGTGGGGGGGGGGTAGAAAAGCCCTGGTGTATTTATTTGTTTACTTTTAAGATTTACAAATGCTGGACATTTTTAAGTAGAATTTCAATGCTATTTCTATGTATATTTTAATTTTCAAATATCTTGGCACAGTGTGTATTCGGTTATGCTCTGTGCTTTCCTTTTTGTCTGGTGACTGGATGCCAGCCACGAAAAGGTGAGTATAACATTCACTCTATAGAAAACTGTGGATATACAATGTTGGTCTATTTAGTAATGATACTAAATAAGAATTTGGTGGATAAGCAACACCAGATAATCAGGATTTATATTTTTTGCATTTCATCTTGGACAATTTGGACCGTCTCATTTTTAACCAGAGGGTGTTGCAAGATGATAACGGTCAGAAGATTAAGGAACAAGAGTATTATAATAAAAAATAAGGAAAGGAAATTCAAGGAAAGAATTGAAATGTGAATGAAGGATTACAGCTTACACTCACAGACACATTCATATATATATATATATATAATGTGTGTGTGTATGTACATGGGCTTGTGTGTACATATAGGCTTGCACAAATAGATATATATGAATGTATATATTGAACAACCTCATAACCACTAAATACACACGTACAATTGACTGGAATTAATCAATATCTTGATTAATTCAGTGGATTTAACCCTGAAGATCCTTAAGGTGAAATTCTAGTAGGTTATTCCTGTGTATACCATTATATATATATATAATATATATAATATATATATAGGGCTGTTTTAGCTCAGTCGATAGAGTGTTCGGATAGGAATCACAATTTTCTTGGTTTGATACTGGCCCTCGCCAACTCAGCGTATGAGTAGCACAGGTATCTGTGTGGTAAAGTGAGGAGCTGATGGTAGGTGTAGCGCCCCACCTCAGATACTAAAATAATCTCCATGATCTAGCACTAGTGAAAATGTGATAGACTCCCTTGCTGTCTGGTTGATACTGACATTAGGCTGCCCCGGCGACTTTGCTTACTTTATAAATATATGTGGATTACTTATTTATTATATATATATACTTTGGTGGGGTACCAAGTCCTTTGGTGTTAGGATGATTCTAAGCTGGTCCTTACTTCCAACTGTACACTGTTGCAAAGTTCAGGTCCGATTTGAGAGCTCAATGTTTACTTTTATTAACATTATAAAGAAAGTGATCTGAGGAAACTCAGAGGGTGCTCAGATACCCACGGGTGGAAATGGACCATAATCGCTTAATAATTGGTCTCTTAGACTTTTTTCTTTACACATATATATATATATATATATATATATATATATATAATCCAAAAGTCCAGAGAAGAAATCTTCCTTACGACACAAGAGTTTTTTTAAACAAAACCAAGTCGCAGTTTGAGAGCTCAATGTGTGCTCTTAATGTTAGAGTCACAGAGCAAATATATGAGTAAAGAAATAACAAAAGACTTAGAGTTTAGCATTATAGTCTATTTCAGGGAGCTTAGACAAATAGTCTAAATCTCCCGATTCGCATCTGATGAGTCAGGAGATTTAGACTATTTGTCTAAGCTCCCTGAAATAGACTATAATGCTAAATCTCTAAGTCTTTTGTTATTTCTTTACTATATATATATATATATATATATAATATATTTATATTTGTGTGTGTGTATGTACATGAGCTTGTGTATACATATAGGATTACACATATAGATATATATGTATGTATATATTGAACAACATATATATATATATATATATATATATAATATATATATATATATAAAAACAACCTATTCAAGGGGAATTCAATACTTCATCTGCATTATCACTTAAGAGCAGCCATTTATTTGTTTTATAAGAAAATAAAAAAAAGAAATATGCAGAACCCATTGTTTAATCATTATTGAATACAATTAAGAAAAAATCATTGGAAAGAAAATTACTATAAACCTAATTACAGTGCAACATGACCAGCTAACCATTGTTATTTATAGAAACTATAATGTACCTTATATATATATATATATATATATATATATATATAATATATATATATATATATGACCAATTACAAGATATAATCTTTTATTCCTTTGTTCAGTAAGGAGCTGAATGGTATCTAAAAAAAAAAAAAAAAAAAAAAAATTACTGAGCGTATAATTCACCCGAGGAAAGGTGCAAAGTTAATTGACTGAAAGGACCCGTTCCTGCTAGATCACTGAAGTTAAGCAGTGATGAGCCTGTTCATTACTTAATTGGGTAACCACTCAAGCAACAGCAGCAGGTACTGTCAGCAATCTGAGTCCTTTGTTTATCAAAAATGAAATGCAGAGTTAATTGACTGAAAACATACGTTCCCACGAGATCACTGAAGTTAAGCAGTGATGAGCCTGTTCAGTACTTAATTGGGTGACTACTCAAGCAACTATATTGCAAGCAAACTGTAGTCCTTTGTTTATCAAAAATGAAGTGATTTGGCATTAAATAACCTGAAAAGGGTTGATATACTGTAAAACAAAACCACAACCAACCTTACTGGAACATAGTGATACTAGCCGAAAGGGATCATAGAATAATGGTAATACTGAAGAAGGCTGGAGAAGCTGATTGAAACATTGCAATGAGAACAAAAGGTTAGTAAAAGAGTTAAACTATTTCCTGAAATAATAAGAATTAGCAGGGCCTGTGGATATACCACAGTATGATAATTTAATTATTACAACGTTTGATATGTTTACCTAGTAGCTATTGAAAATAGTTCAATATGTAAAAAGTATAATAATCTTCATTTAACCCTGTCTAACTCTTTTTTTTCTTTCTTTACTTCTTTTAATCTTTTCATTATGTTTGATTGAAACAGATTAGTGCTATCGCTTCTGCATGCTCATCCTCTCTCTCTCTCTCTCTATCTTTTCCCTACTATCTTTTTTACTTTTTTTCTGTGAATCTGTATGTCCAGAGGAAACTTCGAAAATAAAACAATTAACGACAAATTAAATATATGTAAACATTAAATATCACCAGGGCCTGGTTTTTGAGCAAAGATAATAGAGATTTGATATATATTCATGAAGATGATTAAAAAATAAAATTTGAATGATAACAGCATGGATTTTTTTTTTTTTTTTTCATTTAATATTTTAGATAGTAGACATTTACATTTCTTTTCAGAGTAGCTGGATCAATGCAAGTCTATTTTTTTTTTTTTTACATAGGGATTTAAATGGGGCATCCCATGAGGATTCAACTCCAATTCAGTAATAATGGATCTGCGGGACTCAGTTTAAAAAATCCTGGCGACGCCGGGTAGCTGCTGCTAGTTTTATATATTTCTGAGTGCATTCAATTGCATTTTTCTTGTCTCTTCCTTTTGTCTTTAAAAATGTTTTCTTTTTTTCTCTTCCACTTTTAAACCTTTTGAAGAACTCTGAAGAATTCTTCTGTTTTCAGTTCTGTTCTCACTTGCTCTTTGAATGGGCCGCGTTTCTTTTTATATTAGTTTCCTTTTTGAAAAGTTTTCGTCTTTGTCTTCTACTTGGTAATCAAGCTTAAAGCACACTTCCACCAGAGAAACATTTTTTTCTTCTCTCCCCCCCCTGATATATAAATATTCCATCTGCACAAAAAAATGTTGCACAAAGAATTAATAGCCAAAATTCCAGCTGCCACTAAGCTTCTTTCTTCACCGAATGCAGACAAAATTTTCTTTCTAATTCTGCTGAAGACTCTATCTGTTTTTCTTTACTAAAGAGCTACCCTGATACACACCTTTCACAAAATGTCTCTATTCATATTTTTCTTGCAAGCTCTGACTTGGTGTCTGATAGCTTATCTTTTCTGTTTTGAATTTAAATTATTTTCTGCTTCTTTCTCGATGAGTCCAGATTAAAAACAAGCTCTGATGATTTTTATAAACCGAAATATTGTTCAATATTAGCTATGAATATGATATAAAATATTTTCATTTTAACAGAATTGTGTGTTTTCATATCCTTTTATCTATACATATATATATACCTTAGATTGTTTACCAGGTAAGCTGGTAAACAATCTAAGGTGTGTGTATATATATATATATATATATATATATAATCTTCATACAATGACTGCTATTTACACAGTAGCATTGCAACCAACAAAGCCTTCATCAGATGATGACTCTGGGTTCAGGCATGGTTTCGGGGCCGAAGCATCATTACCACTAACCCAGAGCGCCCCAGCAGTATCTCACGATACCACCAGACTTTGTCGGTTTGATGTCACAAAATAGGACTGCCATATCCACGCTGATGCGGTTAGAGCTTTCTCCTGGATCTTATTTAGGTATTTCCTCTTGTCTGGTAGAGAAAATATATATATATATATATACACTAATATTTAGGTATTTCCTCTTGTCTGGTAGAGAAAATATATATATATATATATACACTAATATTGATCATATATTTTGCAATATTTATAAGTAAAGAGTGCTTAATATTATTGATAGAGCATGTATGTCTAAGTTATATATATATATATATATATATATATATATATATATATACGAGGGTGTGAAAAAAAAAAAAGTAATGCCAATTTCTTTATTTTATGTGAAGTTCTTTATAAAATTATGTCACAATACCCTTGGGAATTGTGTAAGTTTATCAATTAGTATTTAATTAATAGTCACAGTCATTAATTCATAGATTAAATCTTATTTATTAACAAGGTCTCTATGAAAATCTGAGTTAGTTTTACCTCAAAACAGCCCATCTTATTAGTGCATTTAAAATCCTGCAATGTGTCTTATATATCACTAAGAAATAAAGGTTTACATTATATATGGTTTGATTAATTTGCATACTGGTTTTAACAAAACCGGGTTTGATAAATAATTACTTGGTGTCATTGATCTCTAATATGATTGTTTTATTCTCCAGTGTATTAAAATCAGTTGTATGAATGATTTTATATAGAAACCAATTAGAATATAATTGAAATAAGTGTAATCTTTTTATATGATTTCTTATCTAATTTTGTTAGTCTTTCTAATTAACATATTCATTACATTAAAACTCAAATACTTATGCCCGGTGGGGGGTGCATATTCTTCAGAGTTGAAATAATTAATAACAAAATTTTCCTTAAGTGATGTCGCTTATTTTATGGGGAACAGTATTTTTGTGAGACTTGCTGCTAATAAAAGGCTGCTCATGCCTGGTTTTAAAGTTAATTCAAACTGGGAAGAATTCTCTAAAAAGAAAAAATGTCCTTGAAAAATGAAGACGGATTTGAAGAAGCTATTTTCTCCTTCAAGTGCTGAAGAGCTCTTCTGAAAACAAGAAGCCACACTTATCCATTTTTCATGGACAGAATTATAATTCCAGATCTCTTCAAGAAATTATCAAGATGATTAGACGAGCTTAATGTTCATTGGTTATAGGGTGGGGGTGGGGGTGAATGCTAATCAATAAATTCTTGGTATAAGAACACTGATTAATCTCAGCAAATTAGGCTTCCTTAGAATTGTAGCCTGATTTAATCTACTTTGTGTGTATATATATATATATATATATATATATATATATATATGACAATCACAAAACCTGGTCCCAGTGCAAATAAATGAGAAATTCTGTTGTTATGGCAACATGATCATTTTAGAAATTCAAATATATCTATAATTTTTTTCACGGGTAATGACTAGGTAGACTGCATTACTTACTATATATATGCACACACACACGCATACACTCACATATATATATTATATATATATATTATTTATTTATTTATTTATTTTTTGTTAAAATAAAGGCTTAAAAATCAACCATTTTGCAGTTATAAATCTATTTCTACCCACAGGTCGATCTATAATAGATCTATAGAAATAGAACTATAACTGCAGATTGGCCGATTTTTAAGCCTCTTTCTTTACCAATTATATTGCTCTGTTCAATATTATTGAACATCGAGCTCTCAACTTGGACTTGAACAACTCTAACATTTCACTGTTGGAAGAAAGGTCCAACTTGGAATCATCCTAATACCAACTTACCTGGTAATCAACCTAAGGATGAATATATATATATATATATATATATATATATATATAATATATAAATAAAGTAAAGAAATAACAAATGACTTAGAGATTTAGCATTATAGTCTATTTCAAGGAGCTTAGACAAATAGTTAGACACTTTGTCTAAGTTCCCTGAAATAGACTGTAATGCTAAATCTCTAAGTCTTTTGTTATTTCATTACTTATATATTTGCTCTGTGACTCCAACATTAAGAGCACACATTGAGCTCTCAAACTGCAACAGGTTTTTTAAATAAAACTCTTGTGTCGTAAGGAAGATTTCTTCTCTGGACTTTTGGATTATATATATATATATATATAATATATATATATATATATATATATATATATATATAATGCTAGGCATCACAGTTATCATAGGAAATGAAATCAGCAACCCAAGTTCAAATCCTGGACAAGGCTGTTTCACTTTGCACCAATGCCCTTGTGAAAGGCATGAATCTCTCTCAGCTATAGTATAAATAGTAGGGCAGATTAGATTCGTAAATTTTGGTTAGGCAACCAGCCAAGGAGAGGGAAAAATCTGAATTCAAACCAGTTGTACTCTACTTAAAAATTGACTTAGTGTCATATTCTGTCCATGGTAGATTTATTGTATAAACATATCATATATATATATTTTTATATATATATATGATAAGTAATATATATATATATATTCTTCCAAAAATTGTCGGCTAAAAAAAAGCCATATCATAAACACATCGCTAATGTGTATTTACTTATCATAGTGTCGTGTAGAAGAAGTCACTATAAGAGGAATAGAAACCTACTTCTAAACAAAACGAAAAATCTGAGAAGGTACGTTTGGTGTAGGGGTTACAGTCTTCGCCTGTCAGCTTGACAGTCGGGTTTCGAATCATGCACAAGGCGGTCTTTCTATCTATAGCTCTGCTGATGAGGCCTAATAGGCCGAAATGTACATACAGAGATTGATTTTTCTAGATTTGTTTAGCCTTACATTTAAATAGGTATGCCCACCTAATTAATTAATTTATTATTAATTAACTTTCAAAAATTAGGTACGACTTCAATTAAGCCCATATTCTCAAAAAAAAAAAATATATATATATATATATATATGTGGGTGTGTGTATTTATAAGTTTTTCTTTCTTATTGAAAGTGTAAATATTGCTCTCTATATAATTAATTTATTAATTATCATTAATATTGCCACTCTGGTAGATAAGTAATCTAAGTAAAGTAGTTGGAGTGGCCTAATGTCGGTATCATGGAGAGAGCGTGGGAGTCTGTCCTCTTTTCACTAGCACTAAACAAAAGAGATTGTTTATTTGCATCTGGGTGGAACGCCACACTTACCATCGGTTCCTCCTGTGTTACTCATAAGATGAGTTGGCAAGGGCAGGTATCGAAACATGGAAACAAAATCCTAAAAATCTGCTCCTATTTCTGAGACACGATTCAAAAGAGAAATTTGTAAACACGCACACGTGTATTTTCTCCCCTGCTCGTAAATCATTGTTTCTCACCGCGGATCACTGAGTGTTACCTGTTATTTTTCAATATCTTCAGGTAGAAATCACACAGCAGCAACAGCAGCAGCAGCTTGCTTCTTTAAATCAGGTTTTCATCAGGTTTTCATCCTCCATCTTGCTCCAAGTTTTTGAGTCATGAAATTCAATGATGAGATAATGTTTCAAGGAAAGCTGAAGGGTTCATTTCTCTGGAAATGGGTAAGAAGGGGGAAAAAAAGGTGGAAGATTCAAGGGAGAGGTTATAAAAACAATAAATCAAGTCAAGTTATGCACAGCCCAATTGTTAGAACACTTGATTTGTTTGTTCATTATTTTGAGTAGCTTTATTGTTTGGTTGAGTGGAAAGATGTGCTTGATGAATTACAGTAAGGGGGGAAAAGGAGTCAAAGCTTCAGGAGACTTGCTCTAAACACCAGTTGCACCTTTATTTTGCAAGATTTAACTGTTTGTACACAATTTTTTTTTTTTATATATAATATATTTAAGGCTATCATGTAGAGCGATCTACACAATGATAACGTGTGGGAGACAAAAAGGAGGAATAGAGTGGAAAAAGTTGTTTTATTAATATAAAACTAGGGCCCTTTCATCTGGTGCTTTTCAAGTTTCACACCCGGATACGATTAAAAGTCAAATAGTAAATTAAATAAGTCGGGAATGGATAATGGATATGGAATTAGGTTAGGCAAGAGGGGGGGGGGTGAAAAAAAAAAAAAAAATTTTCAAAACCCCCATCAAGTCACACCCATTCCAAGCCCTTCAACTAGTAAAAATAGTGAGTGCTTGGGTTTTATTTGCCTTAAAAAAGTTTTTTTTAATAACTGCTAATACATTGCAAAACTGGTAGCATTGGACATTAGGGCAGGTTGATTTTTCACTTTTTAAAAAATTACAAATTCTCACAAACAGAAATTCAATGTGTAACAAAACAAAAAGACATCCTTGGACACCATTTTGTTTGTCTTTTTTTTTTTTATATAACAAAAAATGTTTATGCTTAGAGGGTGAGCCAGATCTGGAATTATAACCAGAAACTGTTGAACAGGCACACACACTTAAGCACACACACACAAATGCGACACACACAACCCCCACACACACACACACGCAAGTACATACATAAACCCCCCCCCCTCACACACACAGACAAAGAGTTTGAAAGGCATAAGACAGAACCAAATGGACAGCCACTAGCAAAACAACTTCACTTCCGGAGATCTTCTGTAGAAGAGATTTTTATCTCGAAACATTAAGAATAAATCACAAGTTAACAAACAACACCATAGTTACCTTCTTTTTCTTTACACTTGCATTGTGATAGCCTTCAAAACCAACCACCAAACCAATATAAACGCAATGCTTCAAGCAAATTATAAAACCCTTTTATCATTTTATATTTGTTGTGTTTTTATTTAACTGTTTGTACACAAGTTTGTTTTTTTTTCCTAACCGCTAATAGATAGCAAAACTGGTAGTGTTGAACATGCATTCATTAAATTGTAACATACACAATTTAAAAAAGTTTCCCAAAAGTTTCAAAAAGGAGATGTTACAATTCCAAAATCAACCTACCCTATTGGACATGCACTCATTAAATTGTAACAGACAATTTTAAAAGTTTTCCCAAAGATTTTGAGCATAGCACTTATCAAATATAGTGGGATTCTAGACTTTCTATAAACACCAGTTATTTTACTAGATTTAACTGTTTGTATACAAGTTTTTTTTTTGTGTTTTTTTTTTTTTTAATAACCGTTTATATATAGCAAGGAGATGAAGGTTGGGAAAGGTTTAAAATACGAGTTTTTAAAATTTTTTTTAAATGAATATCTCAAACAGTTATTTACTTTTATGAATGTTTGATAATATGTATTATTTTGATAATTTTTAAAAAACTGTTATCCTTATCTTTATTGCGAAATTGTCATACACAATATTTCGTGCAATCTTCAGGTGTTTCGTGTAATCCATTGGAGTAGATTAAAAATTCTCAATTTTTCAAATTGATAAGAATGCAGACACAATGACATTGTAGGATTTAATGTTCTTATTATATTTGGTTGGAAGGCTTAGATGGCCTTCAAACATGGGTACATAAAAGTACCAAAAATATTCCAACAAAGAAGAAGTGAAGTGTAACAAACAGATTTTAATACATGAGCACGTGGAGAAACATTTATACAGGAATACATATACAAATGACAGAGTAGATACATGAATAACACATATATGAATAGAAGGTATACAAAGGTGTATAAAGAACAGATACATAAATGTACTATAAAGAAGGTAGGACACAGTCTTTCGTCCTAGAGAAGTTATGGAGAGTCCATGAAGTAATGTCACTTACATAGGCTGTGTTGGGGGGCGAAGCCCCCCACATGAAAGTGTGTAGACACTGTCCCGGTGACAAGAGAGGATTCAAACTTAACGCTTCCCTGATTAAATAGTCAGGGCTCCTAGCGGTCAAAATCTGAAAACAAGGGAAGATAACGCTTCCAACCCAAACAGGGGCAGACAATCGCTACAACATCATTAATTAGATGAAGTTGACATCAATTTTATGTTTTATTTGCACAACAATCACATTCTCTCAAACAGCAAAAGTTGTGTTGGTATAATGAATACTGATACCAAAAACTAGATCTCTTACTTGCACGATTGTTTGAGGAAATAGCATCAAATATCATGTACTAAAATGCACCAAAATATTCCTCATTTTTGCAACATTTAGCCTAGAATTTAGTTAGAAAATTTAACAATTTCAATATTCAAAACAGAGAAGGTGTCATTTTAAATGAAGCGAATAAAATATAACTAGACTTCAAACTGAAAATATACCCCCATCACTACCAACACCTGACACGCTGCTTTTTACCTAATAATTAAGCTGTAACAGTGATAACATTTAAAAAGATTGAAATCTATATCCTCTAAGGAAGGAAGTTTTGAAGAAAAATATTTTAGGTGGTAATTCTTTATGTTAATTTGCAACTCTTGCCTCATGGGAGATGTTACAATTCCAAAACCGACCTACCCTATTGGACATGCACTCATTAAATTGTAACATAGACAATTTTAAAAGTTTTACCAAAGATTTTGAGCTTAACACTTATGAAATATAATGCAATTCTAGACTTTCTATAAACACCAGTTGCAATGTTATTTAACTAGATCTAAGTGTTTGTATACAAGTTTTTCACCGCCCTGTCGGCTGGGGCGTTAGAATGCACCGCTGCACCTCTGCAGAGGGGTAAGACTCCTCCAATGGGGCGACCTGTTGGCCGTGGGTGGCGACCCGTGAGGATGGAGTCTTGGTGGATGAGCAGTCCATGACCTGCAACACTCCACTTAGATTCTTACTTGATCTAGACGGGCAGTCAGAGAAGCCCCTTCCGATCAATCAGCTGGTCACGTCTAGCTCTAGCACCTATATGATTGCCCCAACCCTATTGCCCTTATGACAAGCCCCAACCCTTTTTATCATATGGGTGCTAGAAGGTGGTGGTTGAGGGTCTACATGTCCTGGGAATGATGTTAAACTCTATCTGATGGTGAGGTTCCAGTTTTGGAGGTTTGAGGAATGTGGAGCATCCCTTCATCACCATTGCTCCCTGGTCCACTCTAACCCAGTGTGGTAGTATCTGTTAGGGTACCATCTATGGGTTAAATAGAAAAACCTGAGTTTATAAAAAAAAAAAATGAGTATCCATTAAAAATGAATTCATTTCAAAACTTTATCGGCATTTAATGACCCACTGCGGTTGATATGCCATAAAATAAAACAAAACAAACCTTGTTGTGAAACACTGAGGTCTATTCTTAAAGAATTATGGAAATTATATATCTCTTTTAACATTTTTCTATAAATGGTAAAAGCTGAAATGGTAAACCAATGATTCCTTTGCCTGTTATTTGAGAATTTCTTTTTTAGTTTGGAATCAAATTCTGACTTGATTTTAAAATTATTTCTTTTTTCGGTTATTCTTTTTCTTCTTTATATTTAAGGGAATTAAAAGAACAAAAATTAATCAGTTATTTAGTATATATTTTTTTCAATCTAAAATACTTTGATGTAATATTACATATATATTAATTCTATATTTAAACTCCATTAAACTGGTTTCCTGTATTTTGTCTGAGTGTTTCAGTTCATAAATTTTATGGAAACTTAACCTATAAACTTGTTGATTATGAGTTCTTTCCCTTGGATTGTTTCAGCTGAAGGAACTCTTTAACAAAAGAGTTAGAAAGTTAGTTGGTAACAGACTACATATATGACGATTGTCCACCATTAGAGTGACTGCCATTAGATTGTCTATTGACATTGGTAGCAGAGCGTAGTTCCGATGTCAATAGGCAGTCTAATGGCACTCACTCTAATGGTGGACAATCGTCATATATGTAGCCTGTTGCTAACTAACTTTCTAAATCCTTTGCTAAAGAGTTCCTTCAGTTGAAACAATCCAAGGGAGATAACTCATAATCAACATTTCTGAGTCAGGGGCATTAGGAACATAAATCACATGGTTATAGGGAGTCGTCATCCCGGGCAGCACCTGATCTTTCCAAAAATATTAAAATACTAAGTAATTGTAATGGCAACGTGTCTAAGAATGCCAATCATTAGAGAAGTATTTATTGATATTTCTGTTTCTGTTCAAATCTATTAATTAATACTCTTGTTCCTTAATTGTACAACCGTACAGGCATTTTATCAGGCCTGCTGACAGTACATGAATTTGTAATGTTTTGAAAATAAATATGTTGGTTAAATTTGTTTTTGTGCATCTTATGCCACTCATCCATAAATATAACATAGAAAGATAAATTTTGTTTTACATTTTTTTCTCGGAGCTTTTGTTCTGGCTAGCAAGTATTAAACACAATAATAATGTGGCCTGCACTCGTTATTTTTTCAATTATCCGTGAAATATTTTGGTAATCCTTGTCATAGGCAGTTGGCAAGATGCAACCAGAGATCGAATCAAATAGAGAAAACAGATTCATATGGTGTCATTATAGGATACAATGGACAGCTAGTGATAGTAGTAGTAGTAGTAGTAGTAGTAGTATGAAATCTAATTTTTATAAGACCAAATTTTCCCAGTTAGTAGAGTCATCAGTCTTGGTTGAGAAAAGCTTAAAAGTCTTAACATCCTATACCACCTAATTCCACCCGGCCGGAAGTCACATTCATTTCCCTAATCTGCTTCAAATGATAGCCTTTGTTTAAATGTAATATTAAAGAGAAATAACAGGTAACTTTAAATGAAAAGGCCATTTTTAGGCGTTTCTTGATAAATCTTTATATGAATGGGGTTCTGGACTTGGAAAATTCTCAACAGGATGTTAAGAGTTAATGTGTATGCATACGATCAAATATCATTATTATCATAATGATTATATTATCTACATAGAAATATGGTTGTAATTACCTCTCTATTTTTCTACATAATTAGAGGTTGGTTGGTTGGTTGGTTGGTTGGTCTTTACGGCATCTCATTCATTGTTGGGTTATTTTATGCCAAAATCAGTTTTACAATTATGTTCTCTAATCTTATACAGCAATCATTTTAATCAGATAAACACTTTATTCTCTAATGATTGGCATTCCCAGACACATTGCCAAGAAAATCACTTGGACAGTTTTTCAATATTCTTTTTCCAATGAATATCTGAAGTTTGTAAATAAATGAAACTTTATATCAGATAAACAATCTACTAAATTTTCGCTTTCAAGTCATATCTCTTCCATTCTGTCAGACATTATATCCAATATATATACAAGGTGTGTCAAAAAAGTATTGAGATTTTTTGTACTTTTTGACACAGTGTTTTGAGTCTCAGTGTTTTTGAATTAAAGTTTGCCATTCAAATGAGGATTGTTTTTAATATACATATCTATACAAATATAAAGGACTTCATTTCTATCTTGGTGAATACAGCTTCAATCTCGATACTTTCATATCTAATCAAATGTATACTGGTAAGTTGTAATTAAAATAGACTGCAAATGTATATATAAACAGTTCTATAAAATGAGGCTCAGTGTTTTTAATTAAAGTTTGCCATTCAAATGATGATTTTTTTAATAGACATATTATCTATACACATATAAAAGACCGTTGGTGTGTATGTACAAGGTGTGTCAAAAAAGTATCGAGATTTTTTTGTACTTTTTGACACAGCTTCTGAAAAAAAAATAACATTCATTCATTCTTAATTTCTATCTTGGTGAATACAGCTTTAAACTTGGTACTTTTTTGACACACCTTGTATTCTGAAAAAAATTAATGAATTGAATGTTATTTTTTCCAGAATACAAGGTGTGTCAAAAAGTACAAAAAATCTTGAAACTTTTTGACACACCTTATATATATATGTGGGTGGACGGAAAATTTTTTACCTATAGGATCCAAGCACTACAACACTAATGGAAGAAGTGTGTGCACTACAATGAAGACTGTGTTAAAAAATAACCCTCATTTGGTCACATTCTTTGAGTGTATCTTGGATAGACTATGAACCTTATTATTATTATTATTTCAATTAGAAACATGGCCTAGTGGATAAAGGAGTTAGGTTAAGACAGTTCTAAGTGACAATTATCTCTAGATTGTAGGTTCAATCCTGATCAAGGGCAGCAGTAACATAGAATAATAATTAACACAGCTTAACGCCTCTACCCCAGCTATGGTTAGTGGAATGAGAACAGGATACCCCTGTGGACTGAATAAAGGGTTAGGTTCAAAATTCTGTGAAGGCTCCCAATTACGACAAGAAGGTTCCTGAGTTTGAAAAGAAGGTTCCCAAGTACGAGAAGGTTTCCGAGTCCGACAAGAAATACCTGAAGAAGGCCGGTGGGCATATTGGCCGAAACGTTGTACAGATAACAATGAAGATGAGGACAATAGTCCGAATAATGCAGATAATACTTATTATTACTTGTTTTTCGCATTAGATTTAACCTCTTCTTTATTCTTTCCACTGCCTATTGTCCTCGTTTCTTTAGTGACAAACTTCCCAATATTTTCTTTATTTCCTATCCAAAGATTTCTTTCTTATGTGGGCCTCTTTGGCTCGAGTTCAGATTCCCATTTGTATAGGTGTTCAATTTAGACACTCTATTTGAAGCGAAGCCAAACTATAGGGAAGAGAAATGTACAAATTATAGAGCCCTGTTGGCTGGGGTTTTAGAATATAATGACTGCATCTCTGAAGAGGAGGATAAGACCCCCCCCAATGGGGCCACCTGTTGGCTGTGGATGCCAACCCATGATGCTTAAGGATGGAACCCTGGTGGCTGAGCAGCCTATGACATGCAACACTACACTTTGGTCCTTAATTTTTTTTTCTTCTACACAGAGTTATATGATATCAAGTATTCCTTTCCAATACAAATAATTTGCATACAGATATATTTGACCCATAGATACAACCCTAATAGATACTACTACTCCAAATCAAAGTGGACCTGGAAGTAACGGAGAGCTTCAGAACTGAAGCCTCACTACTCAATGCAGTTTAGTGTCTACCCAGGACACCCTTATTAGGGTTGTTTTACCCCTCTGCAAAGGATGCAGTCAGTGTATTCTAAACCCCACTGACAGGGCAATGTGTGTGTGTGTGTGTGTGTGTGTGTGTGTAACAGCACAAGAGGTTGTTTCCTTTGAATTGGGTATTTACTTACTTAGGCTAGATGGGTGGTCAGAGAGGCTTCCTCTGATCAATCAGCTGCTCACGTCAAGTCCTAGCACCTATATGATTGTCCCAACCCTATTGCCGTACGGCAAGCCAGACTCTTTTATCATATATGTGCTAGAAGGCAGTGGCTGAGAGTTAATATCCTGGGTATGATGTTAAATTCTATCTGATCTTCCAATTCTTGTGAGCTGTGGGGAATGTGGAGTACCCCTTCATCACCATTACTTCCAGGTCCACTCTGACCCGGAGTGGTAGTTCCTGTTAGGTCCCATCTATGGGTTGAATAGAACATGAGTTTTAAAAAAATGTCTTTAAAAAGAATTGAGTTTAAAGAATTGAGTTTAAAAGAAAATGAGTACCCGTGAAGAATGAATAAAACAAAATGACTTCGGCATAAAATAACCCAACAAGGGTTGACATGCAGTAAAAAACAACCAACCAATTTTTGGCCACACCTGTAACCCTTACTCAATCAGTGTGGGTCACAAAATTTAGGTTCATTTACAATGTTAATAAGTAAATTGCCTGAATAGATACATTATTGAATATTAATTATATTTTAATTATCAAATATACACAAGATATTTGAGAAAAAAAAATGCATATGTTTGTTAATCGTAACTAATTAAAAGTTAATTAAACACTTTCTTTATAAAAGAAAAACAAATGTCATAGCAAAATTCAAGTAAGGTATTTTACTGCTGTGTAACAATCTCTCTCTTTTATATATATATATATATATATATATATATATATGTGTATATATATGTGTGTGTGTGTGTATTTGGGCAGCATTCTTTCATTTATACAAGTAGAATTAAACAAAAGGCACATCTCCTGTTTAACAATTTTATCTTTTCTAATTTTCTGGCCAACTTTTTAATGTTTGGGTGGAATTGGTGGATAAGTCCACCAAAGTTCAGTTCCCAAGTACTTTCGGCACTTCAAAGTGCCATCATCAGGGGTGATGTATTACAGTTTTAAAAAAATTATATTAATGTGCAGCCTCCAAATTAATATAATTTAAAAAAAACCTGTAATACATCACCCCTGATGATGGCACTTCTAAGTGCCGAAAGTACTCGGAACTGAACTTTGGTGGACTTATCCACCAATTCCACCCAAACATTAAAAAGTTGGCCAGAAAATTAGAAAAGATAAAAAATAAAATTGTTAAACAGGAGATGTGCCTTTTGTTTAATTCTACTTGTGTATATATATATATATATATATATATACACGATAAAGGGAATGACTTATCTGTAAAGAAATATTGAGTTAATCCCAATATTTGGTTGATACAAGATAAGTCAGTGTTATAACAAATATAAAGTGCTCGATATGTTAGTAGATCGGATTTAGTATTACAGTGTGTATAGAAATAACCTACTCGAGTTTCACCATAAGGATCTTCAGGGTTAATTCCAATGAATTAATCAAGATATTGATTAATTACAGTTAATGGCAGAAGTTAATATTGCAATTATCATTATTATTAATCATTATTATTGTTAATTATTACATAATTGCAATATTAACTTCCGCCATTAACTGTAATTAATCAATATTTATTAATTCATTGGAATTAACCCTAAAGATCCTTATGGTGAAACTCAAGCAGGTTATTTTTATGCACACTGTAATACTATATATATATATATATCTTGATTGCCTCCTCTTTATATATGTTACTTTCTCAGTAAGCGTTGAGAGAGAGACAGATGGGAGAGTTTAAAATTATTTGTATGTTAAATTTCATAAGCGACCAAACTGTAGCTTAAATTAGGTCAAATGTTCCCTCTCTTAGAAATCTTAAAAAATGATTTTAATGTTTTTTTTTTATATATAAAGGATATAAGTAAAATAAAAATAAAGCAGCTAAGAATCTGTTTTTTGTTTGTTTTTTTTTTTTTTTTTAATATTCCACTAAAAATAATGTTGGTTGTAATTGTAGTTTTATGCCGGATGCATTCCTAGGGGACCAAACACTGGAATTTTAAATTGAGCTCAAATATTTATTAAAAAAAAAAAAAAAAAAAAATTTTAAAGAAAAGAAACCACCCATTGAAATTGAATGGATTGGGTAGATGGCATAATAGGTTACTTATTTTCATGTTTGTAACCTCGGCTCTGGTTTCTTGTTAAACAATTTGTCTGGGTAGAGACATTTCCCTATTCTGGTGGATCCCCATGGCATAGTGGCTAATGTACTGGACTGCGATACTGTAGTAAGCAAGTTCAATCTCCAGTTGAACTATTACGTTCATTTTCAGACTAATACTCTTGGAAAGGTAAGAACCCCTCTATCCTTCGGCTACTGTTCCTCTACAAAAATAACTTTGGCATTAAATAACCCACGAAGGTTGATATACCATTAACCAGATATAAACATCACCGAAACAGTTTAAATATATACAAGGGTCATTCAATAAATATAGTGAATTCTTTTTCGAAAAAAACCAATTTTTTTCAGAATTTTTTCCATAAATGTAAACCCTGCATTGCAAAATTTATTTAAATTTTGCAAAAATATTTGTTTTGAGGCTATTCAAAATGGTGGCAAATTAAACTTTGAATAGAGGTCTGTCATCAAACTTATGGTGGCTGAGAAGTGCAAACCATTTGAAATTTTCAGAAGAATGTGTGATGTGTATGGAGAATCATGTTTTAAAAAAAAAAAAAAAAAAATGTTTACAAAAGGGCTAAATTGTTTAAAGAACGTTGAAATAGGTTCCCAAAATGTTGACGCCAGAGTAAGAACAGTGGAAACCATCAGACAGTTTGGTTGGGAACAGCTGCTACATCCTCCTTGCAATCTAGATTTGGCCCTCCCTCCCCCGATTTCCACTGGTTTGGCCTCTTCAAAGAACTTCTGCGTGGCACAAGGTTTTTGGACCATATGACCTTTAGGCACCCCTTTTTGATCTCGATTCAGAAGGACATGTTTTTCATTTACACTGTCAATATCCAATTGTTTTTTAGGGGTTAGTTTTATAATTTAAAACAAAAACTCTAAAAATCATCTCTTAACAATATTGACGGTGTAAATGAAAAACATGTCCTTTCTTAATCGAGATCAAAAAGGGTGCCTAAAGGTCATATGGTCTAAGTTTTTAAATGATGATGAAGTGAAGAGTAGCGTGAATAAATAGCTAAAAACAAGGAGGACAAAAGCTTATTTTACAATAGGAATAAGTAAGTAAAGTCGTCGGGTGGCCTAACGTCCGTATCAGCCAATCAGCGAGGGAGTCTATCCCCTTTTCACTAGTGCTAGACCAAGCAGATTCTTTTTGCATCTGAGGTAGAGCGCCACACCTACCATCAGCTCCTTACTTTACTGCACAGATCCCTATGCTACTCATATGCTGAGTTGGTGAGGGCCGGTATCGAACTAGGAACCTTGTGTTTCTAGCCAAATGCTCTACGGACTGAGCTAACCCATCCCATAATAGGAATAATGTGTTATTACGAAAACCCCTCTGAGTGGTGTAAAATAAAAGCAACACCAGATATTCAGGATTTACATTTTGCACGGCAATAGAAATAACCTACTCGAGTTTCACCATAAGGACCACACATTGATTTTTTAACCATCCTGGGGATCTTTATATATGTCAGTTTGAGACGGTTTCAGTGACCAAACTTTCAAATGGAGAGTGTGTTGCAAGATGATAACGGTTGTACAATTAAGGAACACAAATATTAATATATAAATGGGTTTTTTAAGAATCCAATGAAGTAAACAAAAAAAAAACTTTAAGAAAAGAGAATTCTTAATTTAAAGTCATCATACATAATCCCAATTTTAGTAAAGGAATTAAAGTTTTGTTTAGTTTTTTTATTTTTTATTTTTTTTCAAACAAAGGAATTCTGACATTTCAAAACTCAAACAAAGAAACTTGAAGAAAAAACTTCTGAAATAACATAAAAAATAAAGTAAAGTCGTCGGGGAGGCCTAATGTCGGTATCAGCCAGACAGCAAGGGAGTCTATCCCCTTTTCAATAGCGCTAGACCAAGGAGATTATTTTAGCGTCTGAGGTGGAGCAACACACCTACCATCAGCTCCTCATTTTACCGCACAGATCCCTGTGCTACTCATACACTGAGTTGGCGAAGGCTGGTATTGAACCAGGAACCTTGTGATTCCTAGTCGAAAAAATAATAATATAAAATGACAATATAATAAATGTAATGATATAATAATAAAAATTCTAAAATAATAATAATAATAATAATAATGATAATAATCACCCCATTCAGCAAGGAGACCAGACCTAGTATTCATCTAAAAAAAAAAGAGAATGTATCAACTGGTGGACTTTGCAGTTCCAGCAGATCACAGGGTGAAGCTGAAAGAAAATGAAAAGATGGACAAATATCTGGACATTGCCAGAGAATTGAAAAAGCTGTGGAATATGAGGGTTAAAGTGATACCAATTGTAGTTAGTGCACTTGGAACAGTTCCCAAAAAACATGGAAAAAAGACTGAAGGATCTGGAAATCAGAGGAAGAATTGAGACCATCCAGACAACTGCACTGCTGCAATCAGAAGAGTCCTGGAGACCTGAGGAGACTTGTTGATTGGAAAAGGGTCTGGAATGTTTGGAAATCAGAGGAAGGGTTGAAACCATTCAAAACACTGCACTGCTGCAATCTGCCAGAATAATCAGAAGAGTCCTGGAGACCTGAGGAGACTTGCTGTCACTCAGACTCCAGTGAAAGACCATCACCTAATGCTGATGTGAAAACTCAAAAGGAGCAAATAATAATAACAATAACTGTCCTTTAGATCAGTGGTTCCCAACCAATGGCCAAAATGGGCCACAGCAAATTTCAGGTGGGCCAAGGAAATTATAATTCTATATGATTTCAGAGCATACTTTTTATATACAAAATCCAATCATATATGTGGGAAATTTATATTTTCTAGAAAGTAAGATGTCAACTAATTCATGGTAGGGGAGAGTGGGGAGAGATTTATGCCCCTATATGCCAATTGAATAAGATAATGAACTTAGAATTGAATAAATATCTTATGTAAAATGGAAATATTTTTTTTATTATAATAATTTCATGGGCCACAAAAAAATTCTGGTTTCAAAGTGGGCCATGAGTTGAAAAAGGTTGGGAACATCTGCTGTAGATGATGTTACTCAAACTGTTTTCAGAAATGTCATTTTTTTAATTAAATTTTTATGTTTATTATCTTTTTTATATATAAATCATGTAATTAGAGATATTTTTTAAAACTTTTGTGTGTGTGTGTGTGTGTGGTATGAGAATTTTTGGTGGGGGTAAAGTTGAGTGTTTTGTGTGTAAGTGTCATATAAACTTACTTCTACTTAAGTAAATTGATTCTGTAATTTCATAATCTCAGCAAATTGTGTAGACGTGTTGATATATTTATTTGCTAAAATGTTTTTGAAGCTTTAATTCATATTACACACACACACACACTCTCTCTCTCTCTCTCTCTCTCTCTCTCTCTCTCTCTCTCTCTCACATATGTGTACAGCCATTTCGAAAATATATCTGCCTGCATCTAAATCTTTAAATAAGTGTATACACGTGCAGCTATATATATATATATATATATATATATATATATAATGAAAAGGTGTCTTATCAGGGAATATGATATCGAGTTAGTCGTAACTTCCACCGTCAATAAAATAATTAACCGAATAAGTCGGGGTTATGTCATTCTGTCTATATCATATCATATCTCTCTCTCTCTCCCTCTATCTATCTCTTCTCTCTCTCTCTCTCTCTCTCTCTCTATATATAATATATATATATATATATATATATATATATATATATATAATCAGTTTTAAAGTCAATTGCAGGACAGGAGGCCTTCCCTAATTCCTTCAATATCTCTAATTGGGATATCATATTCCCAATTTCATCATATATATATATATATATATATATATGCATTAGTCATCTGCAGACACTATGTCTCGACATATCACATCTCCTACGTATGGCTAGACTTGCAAAATAACTCCAGCTGGGATGGAAACCCAAACGATTTTTCATCAGTCAGTTCTTAAACACTTGGCCATCAGCATGAAGTGGAATTTTAACTGATCACCAGAGAGATCATGTCCTTTTAATAGGAGAGCCTTGTTTAAGCTAAATTCCCTTCAAAGAGCTCTACCAGGTTTGGGAGCATATATATATAATAATCATGATAAGCAATTTTGGTGAATACTGCATGTGATGTGTGGAACACTGGACAGCTGTTTCAACCTATATTAGGTCTCATCTTTTACAAGTGTGTGGTTGGAAGTGAAAGATGTTTTCTTGCGTCCTCAGCAGTTGGTACCTGTCTATGTTCCCAGATCTTAAAATAGTTAGTGGTTTCCACCCATTTGTTGCTTAAACCTTTTTTCATGTTCCCCAAACATCTTGTGACTCTTTTGTGGTTTGGGACAGGTCTAGGTTCCTTTTTTTGTATGTCGTATAATTAAATGTTATATTGTATTAATTGACTTGTCTTTTTCCCTACCAAATATCCTGTGTTAGGTTACCATCTTTTGGATAATAAAATAAAGAGATTATTCAATAAACTAACTGGATAGTGACTTTACAAGACTCAATGTTAACATTAGAATATGAATATGTACACACATCTGGGAAATAGAAATGAAATTTTAAACTTAAATGTTTTTTTACTATTTAAATCACCCTGTTGGCTGGGACATTAGAATACACTGACTGCACCTCTGCAGAAGGGTAAGACTCCCCCAATGGGGGCCACTTGTTGACTGTGGGTGGTGACCGGTGATACTTAAGGATGGAACCCAGGTGACTGAGCAGTCTATGACATGCAACACTCCATTTTGGCCCTATATAATATATATATATATATATATATATATATATAGTTAGGCAGCATTTCTTCTTTAAGGCATATTTTGTTGAACAACGCAGCTATTTTTTGTCTGCAAATCTTGTTCCAAGTCCTTTGAAGTTGCCGGATTGATGTGATTATATCTGGCGAAAATTGGCTGATGTATTTGCCATAACTTATTTCCCGAGTACTTTCCGCCCTATCGTGGGCCATCTTCAGGGGTAGTGCATGAACAATACAACAAGGGGTTGTTCCATTACGCTATTCTATTTATATAGGGGTTGTGTTTATTTTAGTTTATTCTAATTATTGTTGTTGTTATTATTATTAGTGTTATTATATATTCATCTCCCTTTCTCTGTTTCTTTTTATATATATTAAAGAATCTTCTGGTATGTACATGTCGACTTATAACTCCGAAAAGAGATGTCATTCTGATCTGAAATCTCGCATACACATTAATGTGTTTCTAACTAAGAAGAACACAAAATATCGTTTTTGATTTTTACTAATTAAGTAATATAATTTAATAATTAAACAAAAATCAACCAATTTCTAGAACTCTTCACAATAAGGAAAAATAAAGTTAAGGAAAAATTGGGTCAAAAAGGAAATGAATTAGACTAATACATTTCACTTTAACTCAACAGGCTAGGTACTCTCTCTCTTTCACAGTCTGTTCGTTTCTCTCTTTCTCTCTCTCTCTCTCTCTTTCTTTCTCTCTCTGTGTTCGTCTCTCTCAAATAAAATTGTTTTAAAACAAGTTTAGGATTACATTTAAGAAAATAATATTTTAAATGTAAACAAAAAAAGCATTTCCTAAAAAAAACAACAAACATTGTAATATACAAATTCTCAGTATTATCTGCGTTATTCAGACTATTGTCCCCATCTTCATTGTTATTTGTACAATGTTTCAGCCGATATGCCCTCCGGCCTTCTTCAGGTATTTCTTGTCGGACTCGGGAACCTTCTCGGACTCGGGAACCTTCTTTTCGAAATGCCGAAACGTTGTACAAATAACAATGAAGATGAGGACAATAGTCCTAATAACACAGATAATACTAATCACAAGCCTCATCTCAAACATTCAGAGAAATACAAATTCTCGGCGATTTTTAAAATTTTATAAAATATTTTAGGGGCCGGGTTAGCTCAGTCGGTAGAGTGTTCGGCTAGAAACCACGAGGTTCCTAGTTCGATACCGGTCCCCGCCAACTCAGCGTATGAGTAGCACAGGGATCTGTGCGGTAAAGTAAGGAGCTGATGGTAGGTGTGGCGCTCCACCTCAGATGCTAAAAACAATCTCCTTGGTCTAGCACTATTGAAAAGGGGATAGACTCTCTCGCTGATTAGCTGATACCGACTTTAGGCCGCCCCGTTGACTTTACTTATAAAATATTTTCCTCTTATTCTATCTTATTCCTGTTTTCTCCCTTTCTCACTGGTGTTCCTAAAAAAAAAAATTTTTACTAAAAAAAACAAACTTTTACTAGTATATTATATAGACAGAGAAAGTATACTAGTATTTACTAGTATATTATATAGACAGAGAAAGTATACTAGTATTTACTAGTATATTACATAGACAGAGAAAGTGAGACAAATGGATAGATATGATATAATGTTCTGTAAACGTGAGGTCTTTAACCTGTATATATTGAAACGAACAAGGAAGAAGTCTGCTACTCTGTAATCATCTCTACCATTTGGAGTAATGGGTCGGAGTGTGGGTCTCCAACCAAGCAGAGTTTTTAAAAAAAATGTATATCACTTTCTTCTAGGATTGGCAGGGGGTGATATTTTGGCAATAGTGAGCCGTGAATTGGAGAGAGAGGCGAGTATTATGGAGGGGGTGGTGGGGTTGGAGAGGTATAAAGTCAATAGAAATAGTTGAAAGAGTGAAGAGGGGGCTGCAGTGTCTGTTCTGGGATGGAAGGGTGTCTGTGGTAGGGTGGTGTTGGAAGTAGTGGGGATCTTCAGTTCTGGGAGAGGGACAAGCCTTCTTCACCCCCCCCACAATCACTCCTCTTTATCACCATCTCCAGGAGTCTTCTACTTTGATGTAATATTATATCAGACTTCTTCTTTTCTTTTTCTTTTCTTTCCTTCTTCTTTCTTTCTTTCTTTCTTTCTTTCTTTCTTTCTTTCTTTCTTTCTTCTCTTCTTTCTTTCGTCTCTTCTCGTTTCTTTCTTTCTTTTCGTCTCTTCTCGTTTCTTCTTTCTTTTCGTCTCTTTTCGTCTTCTTTCTTTTCGTCTCTTTCGTTTCTTTCTATCTTTTCGTCTCTTTCGTTTCTTTCTTTCTTTTCTTTTCTTTCTTTTCTTTCTTCTCGTTCTTTCTTGTGCTTTCTTCTCTTCTTTCTTTCTTTTTTTCTGTGACGGCCAATTTATGTAATATTATATAAGACTTTCTTCTTTCTTTCTTTCTTTTTCTCTTTCGTTCTTTTCTTTCTTCTTTCTTCTTCTTTTCTTTCTTTCTTCTTTTCTTTCTTCTTTCTTCTTTCGTTCTTTTCTTTCTTTCTTTCTTTCGTTCTTTCTTCTTTCTTTCTTTCTTCTTTTCTTCTTTTCTTTCTTTTTTCTTTCGTTCTTTTCTTTTCTTTTCTTTCTTTCTTTCTTCTTTCTTTCTTCTCTTTCTTTCTTTTCGTTCTTTTCTTTCTTTCTTTTCGTTCTTTTCTTTCTTTCTTTCGTTCTTTTCTTTCTTCTCCTTTCTTCTTTCTTTCGTTCTCTTCTTTATCTTCTTTTTCTTCTTCTCCTTTCTTTCTTCTTTATCTTCTTTCTTTCTTTCTTCTTTCTTTTCCCCTTCCTTTCTTTCTGTGACGGCCAATTTATGTAATATTATATTAGACTTCCTTTCTTTCTTTCTTTCTTCTTCTCCTTTCTTTCTTCTCTTTATTTTCTTCTTTCTTTCTTCTTCCCTTCCTTTCTTTCCGTGGCGGCCAATTTAACCGTCTTTTGCCAAATAGTCGCCCTTTTTTTTATCTTTATTTTTTTTAAAAAATCTTCCTTATTCGTGTCGTGTCTTTTGAGAAAAAAAGTTGGTTCATATTGTCACTCCTGATATATCTGCTGTCTTTTTTTTTTCTCTTCGTTGTTGGATGAATGATAAACTTGGATTTTATCTTCACTTTTTCTTCTTATCACAAAATGACGTTTGTAAGTTACCTCCCAACTATTTATCATGGACACATGTGAGTTTTTTCTTCTTTTGTTTATACGACTCGGAAACTTTCACTTCTTTTTGGCGCTTTTATTTCATTCATTCATTTTTTTTTTTAAATGAAGCAGAACACAAGACATTGCTATTCGAGATTTTTCTTCAATTTTGATTGTATAGGATGATCCGAAAATCTTGTCAGCCCTTACATAATTTTTAAAAGAGTTAAAATTATTACATAACTTATTATCATAATGGAGATTGTACTTTCGTCTGTCTGTAACCGAAACTATATTACTACTCATGTGGTGTAATGGTTAGCTAACAAGATTAGCTGACCATTGGTAGTGAGTTCGATTCTCAATGGGCGCCCCATACCTCTGGCCTTGTGCCACATCTAAGCTAAGCTTAGTAAATAACTATAATACTACTCAAGTCACAATTCCCTTAGTCATATGCATCACAATGTCCATGATTTTTATTTTTATTTAAACCTCAATTATTAATAAAATTGTCTTACATTATTCATACTGTTGGCCATATCTACATACTTAACTAATAACATGCAATTGTATTTATTTATATATACAACAAAATAGCGGTTTACAGTGTGAACTGAAAGGCTAATTTGCATATTGATATTAAAAATTTGATTTTGATAAATATGTGTTTAGTATTATTGATTTCTAATTGTTTGGTTTGATTTTAATGAATATGAGCTAAAATTTCGGGATAAATCTTAAAAGAAATTCATTAACAACACATAACTGTAATTTTATTCTTTTACTTCCTATTTTAACTAAGTAGTTAAATTATGAAAATTTAGCAATGAAAGACAGGAGTGATGGAAGAGTAAGTTTCAGTTGTTATATTTTTCCATTATACCCATGTCTGTTTCAAATCCTTTTATCTGCATTCTTATTTAGTTTTATTAGCCTTTCTAATGTAATATAATATTTTATTACATTAAAACTTAGATACTTGCATCCGGAGGGTGAATATATTTGCTAGTATTAATTATATTATATTATTATAATGAAAGTTAAAACTATATTTAGGTGTGACAATGCTTTCGGGTAGACTGAATTTAGGTGCGTAAATTTTATAAGTTAAAAAAAAAAATTAAGGACAGCATTCATTGATGTTGTATAGATTTAAAGTTGTTGCGTAGTCATTCAGTTATACTGCTGTACTTTAATTTTTTTAAACACTTCTTAAAGAATTAACATATTTAAGTTATGTTTTCCTTAGAGTTTGATTTTTCTTAAAAGTATTAATCCCAGTTGAGAAATTAAAAATATATACATTGTAATTCATTTCATATTCCACTAACATCTATCTGGTAGATTGTGGTGAAATTTACGCCCTTGAATCCACAGTCTGCCTATGGAACATCCAGTAAGGATCGAATTCGCTATTTTCAGTAGCAATGGATCTGTGAGACTAGCTTGTTAACCATTACACCACGATGGTACGCTTTTTAAAATTTTTTTTACTAATGCATGGTTACAATCACTGACAACACATTTTGGCTAAACTTGCAAATCGTCGTCAAAATTAAAACGGAATATTTTGACGACGATTTGCAACACATCAAACTAAATTTAGAAATTAAAATTAATTTTAAGAATCCGATTTAAAATACTTTAAATATTTTTAAACTAAAATATTTATGTGCAGTTTAGAAAATATTTCAAGATTCGTTAAATAAATGAAATAAAACAATTACTAACCTGACAAAAAAGGTCAAGTAGGAAAAAAATTTTTTTTTAATTTTAAAAATTTAAAAAATAAATAAATAAAAGAAAAGATTCTTTTTTTTAATTTAAAAAGAAAAAGTTCGTGAGATTTTTTTCTGATATTTTTTTATTTTTACCATTTTTGAATCGGATTTTTAAAATTGATTTTAATTTCAAAATTCAGTTTGATGTGTTGCCAGAATTTTCCGTTTTAATTTTGACGACGATTTGCAAGTTTAGCCGTCTCACTATGACGTAATTATCAAACTCAGTATCTTTATCCAAAGTAGACGGCTCGTCGACCTGTTGAGTTGTTTCGTAAAAGATGACATAGATGCTTTTACTTATTACTTTTACTTATTTCTATGGTGTGAAAGATTGTAATTAGCATTTCATATTTATGAGAATTTGGATGATTAAAAAAAAAAAGATGTTTACTCCGGAAGACCCACAAAGTTATCAATCAGATTTAAGCTTGGTATAGGCATACCCAATTTGTCAAAAAATCCGTGTTTTTACTAAACAAATTTACCCCCCCCCCCATTGAAATTAATTATTGAATCCAATGGTAGACACATATATTTTTCAACATTAAATGTATAGTAATTTGTTTTTTTTTAATTAAAAAATTTTTTTTTAAAGCAATACATAATTAAAAACAACCTTAATTCCCAAACCGTAACCAAATTCGCAAAAAAGTTCATTCACACACTGTAGTTAAACTGTCATGGATCACCATCAAAAAAGTTTCCGTTTTAATTTTGACGACAATTTGCAAGTTTAATCCCCCCAAAAAAAATAATGGCATTAAATAACCCACAAAGGTTGATATGCCATTAAACAAACCAACCAACCATTATTCAACTCTCAAGCAGCAAAACAGCTGGGAAGTTTAATGAGGCTTCCAAAAACAAAGAGCTGCATTTTGCCAAGAGCTTATAATTTATTTTCACTTTTCACTTTCCACTGTTTACTGATGACTGTAGAATAATTATAAGATTAATTGGCATATAAAGTAACTAAAATTAATGCAAAATAAATACTCATTAAAATAATAATAATAATAATAATGAATGATTGACAATGATTCATCTAATACAAAAAAAGTTGTGGTAACATTAAAATTTTCTGTTGGATTATTTTCTCATTAGTTCATAGTCTCAAGCAGTGAGGACAAAGAGATTTAAATTTTGTTTCCTTTTTGATTGGTTTGTTCAACAAGCGCCATCTGGTGGAAAACTTCAATAACCACAATCTACTTGGATCTACTTTTTAAGTGTAATCTTTTTATATAAAAATCCTTGTAATGAGTATATAAGTTTGCATGTACAAGAGCATAGAGTATGGTTTTCCAGTGAGATTTCAATGATCCCAAATAGAATCATCCCTTACTTACCAGTCATTTGGATTACCTTAATATATATAATATATAATATATATATATATATATGAGGTTAAGTAAACAAACAAATGTCTTTATTTTTATATGGCTTTAAGCTGACAATTTTTGGAGGATATGTGCTTAATTGAAGTCTTACCTAATTTTGAAAATTAATTAGTTAATTAATGAATTTTAGGTGGGCATATATGTTCAAATGTAAGGCTAAACAAATCGAGAAAATGTCAATCCCTGAATGTACATTTCGACCTATTAGGTCTCATCAGCAAGGTTATAGACATGGGAGACTGCTCTGTGTGTGACTCTAAACCTCGACTGGCAAGAATGTGGAATTGGCAAGCTAGTGTAACGGTTAGAGACTTCGCCTGTCAGCTTGACATTTTCTCGATTCGTTTAGCCTTACATTTGAACATATATGCCCGCCTAAAATTCATTAATTATTATTTATTAATTTTCAAAATTAGGTACGACTTCAATTAAGCACATATCCTCCAAATATATATATATATATATATATATATATGTGTGTATATATTCAAGGTACTGTATCAAGTTTCAGACTGGGTGTAATCTATTTTTATATTTAGTCAAAAGTTTGTTCTAACAACAAGCTGTCTCAATGTCCTGACGATTTACATAGAAATATTTGTAAATGTTTTATAAACTTGATGTGAAGTTAGGCATTGATTTTTTTTTTTTTGCCTTGGGTTCATTCTCTATTTATTTAAACTGAATGTTTTAAACAACACTTATGCATACATAGAAAATCTCTTTCTCTGAAGAAGAAGAATATACAGTGTGGCCCATAAACAAGTTGTCCTAGCAATTTTTTTATAGAAAGGTAATTTTACTGATAACTAGCTGGACCTATGGATATACCACAGTATGATAATTTAATTATTACTATATAGATATATTTACCTAAGTGCTATTGCAAAATAGTTCAATATATAAAAAGTACGATAATCTTGTTTCCATACTTCAGCAACTTTGAGCATGAAAACCGAAGATGAAGCGTGGGGTGTAATGGTTAAAATCATGGGAAATGGACTCGTTGCCCAGAGTTCAAATTCTGGACTTAGCTGTTTACATTTCACATAGTGCTAATACCCTTGGGAAATGTATGAATCCTACTCTCCCTCTAGCTATGGGTAAATAGTAAGGCAGACTGGGCTCTACAGCCTTAGTTAGGTAACCTGTCTAGGAGAAGGAAAACTCTGAATTCAAACCTGTTAAACTTCGCTTAATAAATTGCCCTTGTGTCACAACCTACTCGTGCAGAGGGCTTGGTAAATATATATATATATATATAGGGACATTAAAAACAACTTTAAAACTCTTGATATAAATGTTCATGAGTGGGAGAGGATAGCTTTGAATCTTGTGGTTTGGAGGAGCTTGTTTATTGTGGCTGTAACTAGTTTGAAGTAAGGCGGCTCGAGCACTCTATCCTGAATTGGGCTTTACATAGGTGGCACATGATGGACATCCTGAACACATTTCCAACATTTAAGCCTGACCATATATGTGATGTGTGTGGCAGGGCTTGCCTGTTGAGGGCTGGGCTCCTCAGTCATGTACGGTCCCATATGAGAAGAAATTTGGGGCTCATGTGTGTGACAGGGTGTGTAAAAACAAAACTGAACCCTTGAGCCATCTGTGTGCTCACAACCAAACTGCTTGCTTGTAGAAATTGCTTTCTTCTGTGAAGAAGTGGCAATCACCATATATATATAATATGGATGCTATATTTATAAACTAGCAACAGCTACCATTGCCTGGGTAGAGGGGGGATTTTTTAAAGTTAGTCCCACAGATCCATTATTACTGAATCATGAGTTGAATCCTTGTGGGATGCCTCATTTAAATCTCTATGTAAAAAAAAAAAAAAAATAGACCTTGCATTGATCCAGCTATTCTGAAAAGAAATGTTAATGTGCCATTTACCAAAAAACTTATTAAACAAGAGAAGTGAACTTGTTTCGAAATGCAGGCATTTGAACAAATTTTTATTGTTCCACTTACGACCTGATCCTAATTAATCCCTTAATTTTCGCACTCCTTTTATTCATTAAAAAAAAAAAATCATCTGGACACTGCATGCATTAAGACCAAAGCAAGTTTGTTTTATTATCATTTTTTTTAACACAGATTTAGCGTCATAACATTACATCACGTGAACACGCTCCATTTCACATAAACGCTAAACAAGCCACAGTTTTAAAAAAAACAAAACTTTAGCATTATAACATCCCATCGCGTGAAAACACTTCACATTTATATAAACGCTAAAAAAATACTGGTTTTTAAAATCTCAACCATTTGACTCATCTTAAAATTGCATAAGCATGAAACTTAAAGCTATGAGTTTAAATCATCCATAATATCATTACTATTGATTGTAAATCTGCTCTGCTTTATTAGAATTGAGCACCTTTTTATGCCAATACTTTTCTCATTTATTCTCTATTCATTATATATATATATATATATCTGTAGAGAACAGAGAAGACCACTCTACCTTGGGTCCACCATCACCGACAACCTGTCACTTGATACTGAACTCAGTTGCCGGATCAGAAAAGCTGCCTCAACTTTTGGGAAACTCACAGCAATAATGTGGGACCATAGCAAGCTCACTATCCGTACAAAGGTACAAGTGTATAGGGCATGTGTTATCAGCATCCTCATGTATGGAAGTGAAACATGGACCTTATACTCCCACCAAGAGCGGCAGCTAAATAACTTCTATCTTCGCTTGCTTTAGACGTATACTGGGCATCACCTGGAGGGACAGGATCACTAACACAGCAGTTCTAGAGAGAGCTCAACTCCCCAGCTTGTATTCTCTACTGAGGCAACATCGTCTCCGATGGCTGGGTCATGTATGTCGGATGGATGATGGACGAATCCTGAAAGACATTCTTTATGGAGAGCTTATGTCTGGTAAAAGACAGATTGATCGTCCCCAGCTGCGATTCAAGGATGTCTGCAAGAATGATCTCGGGTGCTTTGGCATTGCCCCTTCCAGCTGGGAAAATTTGGCTCAGGACCGCCAGGGCGGCAGAATCTCCATAGAGGACTGTTTATATCAGAAGTCATCCTGACACAACACCATGAAGCTAAGAGGTCTAGAAGAAAGCAGCGGCAAAAAAAACTGGAAAATTAACATGTGTGGTTGAGAATGTTTCTCAAACATCGGACTTCACAATCACAGGAGGCACTGTAACTTCAGGGGCACAAAAACTTTATTATAGTCTTCCGAGACTGAAATGTCAATACAATATATATATATATATATATGTGTATATATATATATATATATATATTGTATTGGCATTTCATATATATATATATATATATTAGACATGTTTTGTTAAACTCAACAGACAATTCTTGTTGGACAAGTTTTTCTTTGATCCTTTCTAACTGTCTGGCCATCTTTTTAATATCCGGGTGGAATTGGTGTATGAATCCACCAAAGGTTTTTTTCACCAGTGCTTTCTGCACAACTTTGTGCCATCATCAGGTGTTGAACTGGTGGGATGTTTTAAAACAAACAGTAGCAGTAGGAATTAGTAGGAGGCGGGGCTCACAAGTTTATAAGAATATATGGGGAATGGTGGGAAAATTGGCGGGAAATTATAGGCATTTGAGGACATGTTGACTGGTTTCAAAGTTTATCTTGTTTAAATATATATATATATATATATATATATATATATATATATTATATCAGGGTTTTTTTTGTTGGGGATCTTTCCAACTCATAGTTTTGGGTTGTTTTGACCAAGATAAAAAAAAAGTGTGAGGGATTATAAAAATACGTTTAATGACTCACATGTTGCAATTAAATTATATAACTTTATATTTAAAAAAGAAAAAAAAATCGTTGTGTAAGGGTTTCTATATTTCTCCTTCTCCCCCATCTGCTGGGACGTTGTTAATATTTTAAAGCTGATAACGTCATCTTTTTTTTTTTTTTTTTTTTTTTTTGCTTCGGTTAATGATTATCTGGTAATTTAAGTGTGGTGGTAAGGGTAGTCGGGAAAAGAGGAATCTCTTGGAAAGTTTTATTCTATATCGGATTTCTTCAATTTTCTTTCTCCTTTTAAACTTATCCTTTACAATGATGCCAAACGGCGTTTTTATAAGAAGTTAAACATGAAAATATTCTCTCCTCTCCGTCTCTCTTCTCTGCTCGGTTGATCGCTCTCTCTCTCTTGTATGTGAATTAAGGTTTTCTTGTGAACAAATATGGGTTATTTCCTATAAGTTGACATGATGAAAGGGTAACCACTCTTGACTGATAAATATTTAGATCAATTAGACTGATAAGATTCTTTACTCATGATGTGGTATGGGTGCTGTGTGGTGTTTGTATGTGTGTAGGCGTGTGTTTGTAGTACCATCAATTAGATCTGATATGTTCTTTACTATAAGTGTGTTGGGTTGGGTGTGTGTGTGTGTGTGTGTGCGTGTGGTGTATTTGTTGTGCTTTTGAATTTTTGAGTGATAACAAGAAGCCATATTTATGTCTCGATTGAATGGCTGTGGGGGTTTGGGGGTTTATTTCCATAATGAAAAGGGGATAAGACTCCCTCTCTGTCTGGCTGATACTGACATTAGGCCGCCCCGACGACTTTACCTTAACTTATATATATTAACCTTTATCTACCAGAGCCCCCAAATCGCTGTGATGGATCAAATGCCCAAGATCGTTAGCTCTTAGAAAGGTTTAGACTGAACGCGTCATTAAGTTCAAATGCATTCAATTTTGTTTACATCTGGGACATGTGTAAAGGCCATAAGCCGAGGGCAGGTTAGCTCAGTTGTAAGCTTCGGCTAGAAACGCTAAGGTCCTAGTTTCGATACGGTCCCGCCAACTCAGGCGTATGAATGCACAAGGGATCTGCGCGGATAAGTGAAGGAGCTGAGTGTAAGTGGTGGCACTGCACCACAGATGGCTAAAACAATCTCCTTGGTTTAGCCACTATTGAAAAGGGGATAGACTCTCTCGTCTGTATGCGCTGATACTGACCTTTAGAGCCGCCCGTAACTTTACTTTTACTTTATATAATATATGATATATATATATATAATTACTATATATATATATATAATAATATGTGTGTGTGAGTGTGAAGAAAAAGTGGAAGTGAATCTGACAGTATGTATATTATGATAAAATTGAAAACAACACAAGCTTCATAAAGTAGTGATGTTATTTCGGCCTATGCGCAGCTGTTTTCGATTTGTTTCAATAGATTTCATCGGGGCTTTGTTGATCTGAGGAAAATTACAATGTAATACAGAAAAAAAACTCTGCACATTTTTGCCATTTGTCGTGTCAGTCTCATAATAGAATTGCTGAGAAAAGGAGCGTCTTTGAAAATGAGTTTAAAAAGAGTCTGCACTGATTTTTATTTTCTGTGATACATTTTTCCCTTAAACTAACGAAGCCTGATGAAGATCTATTGAAACAACTGAAACACTGGCAGTGTAGGCGACAATAAACATTGCTGTTTATGAACTTGTGTTTTACATTTTTGTAACATTAACACAAACAAATAATCACATATATATACTATATATATAAAATATCACAGATTTTTGGATGTTTGTTTTTAAAGCATTGTTGAATAAAGTATATATATAATTTATATAAGATGAGTAATTACAATGCGTTATCTATTTAAAATTCATAATTATAGAAATAACCATGACAAGTGACAACGCAAAGATTAGCCGATGCTAGAAGCATCGAACAGATCTGTTTTCACTTTATAAGTCCATCAGATGTTACTAAGATTCCCTCTCGACAGATATGAAAACCTAGTTCCAGCAGGCAAGTTCGTGACTTTACTAGTCGCCATTCGCATTGTACAACAATCCTGGAATACTTACAATCGATAATAACAGCTTCCATATGCAAACTGAGTGATACAAAACTCAGACCCATGCCTGCGGTGAAGGAAATAAGATTTTGGAGTTGTTTTAGAACATTGTTGAAGTAAAGTATACTATTATATTTATATTTGGCTGAAGGCAATTACATATATATATATATTCAGGTACTGTATCAAGTTTCAGAGTGGGTTGTATCTATTTTTATATTCAGTCAAAGTTTGTTCTAACAACAGCTGTCTCAATTCCTGACGATTAACATAGAAATTTTGTAAATGTTTTATAAACTTGATGTGAAGTTAGGCATTGATTTTTTTTTTTGCTGGTTCATTCTGTATTTATTTAAACTGAATCTTTAAACAACACTTATGCATACATAGAAAATCTCTTTCTCCAAAGAAGAAGAATATACAGTGTGCCCATAAAACAAGTTGCCTAGCAATTTTTTTATAGAAAGGTAATTTTAACTAGCTGGACCTGTGGTATACCACAGTATGAAGACCGCTTGATCGGCTGGGAGCGTTAGAATGCACAACTGCACACCTCTGCAGAGGTTTGTAAGACTCACAATGAGCCTTGCCTGGGTGGAGACCAGTGATGCTTAAGATAAAGACCCAGGTAGTTGAGATCAAACATGACGTCAATATCTCACTTTGGTCCTTATTTGGGCTAAGGGCGGTTGGAGAGGCTCCCTCCGATCAATAGGACACTGGTTACACAGCCCTACTAATGAGCCCATCCTATTGCCCTAATGGCAAGGCCCCAACCTTTTTAATCCTAGGGTGCTGACAGATGCAGCACTTTGTCTCGAATTACGTTAACCTATCTATGGTGCAGGTTCCAGTTGGAGGTTTGGCGAATGTGGAGCACCCTTCATCACCGATTGCTCCCAGGTCCACCTGACCTGGATGGTAGTACCTGTTAGGCGTCCGACTCTATGGGTTTTATAGAAAACATGAGTTTTAAACAAAATTAATATCCATTAAGTATGATACATTCACAACTTTGTTGGCATTAAATGCCCCATGAGCGTTGCATATGCCGTAAAAAAAACAACACACACCAAACAGTTGATTTAACATCAATATTTACACATGATGATTTTACACAAGTACATGTGAAATTGATGAGTTTAAATATAAGTTTAATAGAGGTTGAGCTGAGTGTAAGTAAGAATATGTAAGCTTATATGTGGATCTACCGCCTTTTTCATTAGTGCGTAGACCAAGAAGATTGTTTTTTTTAGCATGCTGAGGTGGGGCCATACCTACCATCAGCTTTCACTTACACACAGACTCCTGTATCGTATCAACATTTGGCGAGGTCCGTATCGAATGGGAAAGCTTTTGGTTCCCAGGCGCGAATTATGTAGCAGTCCGAAAAATAGGACCCTCTTATATATAGTTCATAGTCTTTCAATGATGCTAAGGAATCACCGAGTTCCTGGTTCGATACGGCCCTCGCCGAACTCAGCATATGAGTAGCACAGGGATCTTTGCGGTGAAGTGAAGTAGCTGATGGTGGTGGTGACACCCGCATCAATGCTAAAACAATCTCCCTTGGTCTAGCGGCTATAAAAAGAGATTAGCATCCTCTGTTTGCTTATACAATGATACCTAATGATTTTATTTTGAGTTTACCTAACCTCACCAAGCAGGATGCTAATCATGGTCAACTTTTAAACAGAGTAAAGCTGGTTTGAATTCAGTTTTTCCTCTTCTAGACCCGATTTGAC
>CM042157.1:68178493-68180993 GCA_023376005.1 Doryteuthis pealeii
GTCTTAATGTGAAGTCGTACTAATTTTGAAAAATTATTAGTTAAATTAATGAATTTTAGGGACGGGCTATATGTTCAAAACTGTAAGGCTAAACAATCGAGAAAATGTCAATCCCTGAATGTAACATTTCGACCTATTAGGTCTCATCAGCAAGGTTATAGACATGGGAGACTGCTCCGTGTGTGACTCGAACCTCGACTGGCAAGAATGTGGAATTGGCAAGCTAGTGTAACGTTAGAGACTTCGCCTGTCAGCTTGACAGTCAAAGTTTCAAGTCACACACGGAGCAGTCTCCCATGTCTATAACCTTGCTGATGAGACCTAATAGGTCGAAATGTACATTCAGAGATTGAACCATTTTTCCGATTTGTTTAGCTTACATTTGAACATATATGCCCGCCTAAAATTCATTAATTATTATTAATTAATTTTCAAGAATTAGGTACGATTCAATTAAGGCACATATCCTCCAAATATATAATATAATATTATAAATATATATATTATATATATATATTATATATATATAATATTCAAGGTACTGTATCAAGTTTCAGACTGGGTGTCAATCTATTTTTATATTTCAGTCAAAAGTTTGTTCTAACAACAAGCTGTCTCAATGTCCTGACGATTTACAAGAAATATTTGTAAATGTTTTATACTTGATGTGAAGTTAGGCATTGATTTTTTTTTTTTTTTTGCCTTGGTTCATTCTGTATTTATTTAAAACTGAATCTTTTACAACACTTTATGCATACATAGAAAACTCCTTTCTCTGAAGAAGAAGAATATACGAGTGTGCCCATAAATAAGTTTCCTAGCAATTTTTTATAGAAAGGTAATTTTACTGATAACTACCTGGACCTATGGATATAACCACAGTATGATAATTTAATTATTACTATATAGAATATATTTACCTAGTGCTATTGCAAATAGTTCAATATATAAAAGTACGATAATCTTGTTGTTTCCATACTTCAGCAACTCTGAGCAGTGAAAACCGAAAGATGAAGCGTGGGGTGTAATGGTTAAAATCATGGGAAATGGACTCGTCGCCAGAGTTCAAATTCTGGACTTAGCTGTTACATTTCACATAGCGCTAATACCCTTGGGAAAGGTATGAATCCTACTCTCCCTCTAGCTATGGGTAAATAGTAGGGAAAACTAGGCTCTTCAGGCTTGGTTAGGTAACCTGTCTAGGAGAAGGAAAACTCTGAATTCAAAACCTGTTAAACTTTGCTTAATAAATTGCCCTTGTGTCACAACCTACTGTGCGGAAGGGTTGGTAAATATATATATATATATAATATTATATATATATATATTATATATTATATATATATATTATATATATATATAGGGACATCAAAACAACCTTAAAACTCTCAATATAAATGTTCATGAGTGGGAGAGGATAGCTATGAATCGTGTGATTTGGAGGAGACTTGTTCATGGTGGCTGTAACTAGTTTGAAGTAAGGCGGCTCGAGCACTCTATCCTGAATTGGGCTTTAATGGTGGCACATGATGGACATCCTGAACACATTTCCAACATTTAAGCCTGACCATATATGTGATGTGTGTGGCAGGGCTTGCCTGTTGAGGGCTGGGCTCCTCAGTCATGTACGGTCCCATATGAGAAGAAATTTGGGGCTCATGTGTGTGACAGGGTGTGTAAAAACAAAACTGAACCCTTGAGCCATCTGTGTGCTCACAACCAAACTGCTTGCTTGTAGAAATTGCTTTCTTCTGTGAAGAAGTGGCAATCACCATATATAATTATATATATATATATATATATATATATATATATATATATATATATATATGGATGCTATATTTATAAACTAGCACAGCTACCGGCATTGCCTGGGTAGAGGGGGGATTTTTTAAAGTTAGTCCCACAGATCCATTATTACTGAATCATGAGTTGAATCCTTGTGGGATGCCTCATTTAAATCTCTGTGTAAAAAAAAAAAAAAAATAGACTTGCATTGATCCAGCTATTCTGAAAAGAAATGTTAATGTGCCATTTACCAAAAACTTATTAAACAAGAGAAGTGAACTTGTTTCGAAATGCAGGCATTTGAACAAATTTTTATTGTTCCACTTACGACCTGATCCTAATTAATCCCTTAATTTTCGCACTCCTTTTATTCATTAAAAAAAAAAGTCATCTGGACACTGCATGCATTAAGACCAAAGCAAGTTTGTTTTATTATCATTTTTTTTAACACAGATTTAGCGTCATAACATTCCATCACGTGAACACGCTCCATGTCACATAAGCGCTAAACAAGCCACAGTTTAAAAAAAACAAAAACTTTAGCATTATAACATCCCATCGCGTGAAAACACTTCACGTTTATATAAATGCTAAAAAACTACTGGTTTTTAAAATCTCAACCATTTGACTCATCTGAATATTGCATAAGCATGAAACTTAAAACTATGAGTTTAAATCATCTACAATATCATTACTATTGATTGTAAATCTG
>CM042157.1:68185993-68193493 GCA_023376005.1 Doryteuthis pealeii
CAGATGTTTGTTAGGCTTGAAGGCAGGTTTTGTGGTATTAATGTTGGTTGTTGTAGTAATGTGTGGAGGATGATCACTAATTAGGACTGAGCCTATTCTAGTAGTGACCACCTTTAAAGATATGTGAAGATACATTTTTGTTCATTATATTATTGGAAAGTATAAAACACACAAAAAACACAATTAAGTAATAATAGGTTAAGCCATCAGATGTTTGTTAGGCTTGAAGGCAGGTTTTGTGGTATTAATGTTGGTTGTTGTAGTAATGTGTGGAGGATGATCACTAATTAGGACTGAGCCTATTCTAGTAGTGACCACCTTTAAAGATATGTGAAGATACATTTTTGTTCATTATATTATTGGAAAGTATAAAACACACAAAAACACAATTAAGTAATAATAGGTTAAGCCATCAGATGTTTGTTAGGCTTGAAGGCAGGTTTTGTGGTATTAATGTTGGTTGTTGTAGTAATGTGTGGAGGATGATCACTAATTAGGACTGAGCCTATTCTAGTAGTGACCACCTCTGCTATTTCATAGGTTTTTAGATTTAGATTTGAAGAGATTGAAAGTAGTTTTAAAATGTTTTAAAAAGATTCAAATGTCTTAATAAATTAAATTTAATGTATTGTTTTTTTTTCTTTTTAGATAGATCCATTTTAATATTTTTCTGTTTTTTGTTGGTTTTTTTTGTGTAAAAAGAAAAAAAAATATTAGTAGACTACCTTGTCCTTTTTGGAGTGAGGCATTTTTTCTTTTACAAAAACAAAACATTGTGTTTGTTTGTTTTTTAAAAACCCTTCAAGAGCAGTTAAAAAATATTTCGACAGATATGTCATTCTTTAAAGAAGAACAAAGGTTATTAATTTTAAATATACAGTAGAGACTGGGGTAATTTTCACCTTTAGTTGTTAAAATTCCTAGCATAAAATTGTGCGTGCGCATTATCTGAAATGAACTTAATTGTTATTAAGAACACATTTTATGATATTTTTGTGTTAAAGCATGCAGTTGTATTGTTTTCAAAAAAGTTTTAAGATTTGTTTATTTCGCTCAGAGATTTTCAAAAGGGCTACCGGCTTGTTTCAAAGTGAAAGTCAAGGGAGGTTACTCTAATTGCCTTATTTGCTAGGAATTTTGACAAATAAACGTGAAAATTACCGAGACTGGGTCACTTTTTTGCTGGTGGATTTGGGAACATGATTTGGTAGCTGTGTAAAACTATACGTAACTTTCCCATCTTTGCAAGCAGTCATTAAATTTAGAATATTTCTGTCAATTCTTTCCCATGAGAATTCTTTGGGGAAACAAAGAACGGTATTGTAGAATCCTGGAAATAAAAATCTTAAAAGTCAAAGACTAAAAGACGTATTGTAATCAATCAGGATGAAAAACGAGCTGCAAGGGCAATCGGGTTTGGGGGACCCCTTGTGAATTTCCTATTCCCTTGTTACTCTTTTCATGAATTTACTATCTCGTTCATTCAGGATATGGGGAATTTGTTGGATAGAACCGGCTCAACGATCCCAGGGTGAATGCCGTAACAACAAGGTTAACAGAATGAAGTTGTTATATCGACTAAACTTGCAAATTGGTTGGAAAATTAAAATGGAAAGTTTTTTGGTGGTCCCCCATGACAGTTTAACTACAGTCTATGAATTAACTTTTTGCGAAATAGGTTATGGTTTAGGGGTTTGGGGATTAAGGTTGTTTTTTTATTACGTATTGCTTAAAAAACCCAAAAAAAACCCCAAATTACTATACATTTAATGTTGAAAAATATTTTTTACAAACCAAGTTTAATTGAAATTATACATTGCAATACTAACACAAACAACTGAGACTAATGTGTCTACCATTGGGTTCAATAATTAATTTCAATGGTTAATTAAATGTATAGTAATTTTGTTTTTTTTAAAAAATTTTTTAAAGCAATATGTAATTAAAAACAACCTTAATCCCCAAACCCAATTCGCAACAAGTTCATTCATAGATTGTAGTTAAACTGTCATGGGGGACCACCAAAAAACTTTGTTTTAATTTTCCGACCAATTTGCAAGTTCAGCTGTCATATCCCCTGCTTCCTGATAGACATTTAATAAACTTATTTCTTTCATTTTGGCAGGGCTATTAAACGTCTTTTATATAAATATCAACTCGTGTTTAAAGAAATAAAAGAAATCTGCAAGGTTTTTCTGAAGATAAGGAGAAAGTCCTAAAATCCATTTACAGGAAGAAAAGAAGAAGGAAAAAGGTTACAAGGTTTTTAGAGAGATTTTTGGGTGCCACTTGGGCAAACTTTTGAATTAGTTGTGGAAGGACCAAGGAAGCAAAGTCACCGCAGGGTCCATTTAAGTAAATATTGACACTCTTAGCAGTTAACAAAAGGTCAACCATTTTCTATTGAGGGGTAGGAATGAGGTTAAGTAAAAATAATAGATAGCGGGTGTGTGTGTGGGGGGGGGTGCGGAATGTTATCAGATAAATGTAGGAAATATAAAATAAAAGTACGAAATTGACCAGATGTGGTTGTTATAGATAAAAACATTTTAAAATCTAAAGTTTGAAACTTCATATCTCTTTCTCATTCAAATGTTTCTTTTATAGACTATTGTATATCTGACTAACAGGAAGGAGACTTTGTTTGTCAGAGGTGGACTTCCGGAGTTCTTTTTTTTTTTAATGGCATATTAAACCTTTGTGGGTTATTTAATGCCCAAGCCATCCTTGTAGAAAAACAGTAGTGATACTATTTAACCTATATGTATATATATTTACCAATGGAAGTGTGTGGTGTAATGGTTAAAGTCATGGGAAATGGACTCGTTGCCCTGAGTTCAAATCCTGGACGTGGTAATTGCATTTCACTTGGTGCTAATACCCTTGGGAAAGGTGTGAATCCTACTCTCCCTCCAGTTATGGACAAATAGTAGGGCAGACCGGGCTCTTTAACCTTGGTTAGGCAACCGGTCTAGAAGAAGGAAAACTGTGAATTCAAACCTGTTGAACTCCACTTAAGAAATTGACCTTGTGTCACATCCTGCTCGGGTGGAGGGGTTGGTAAATATATACATTTACCAACCCCTCCACATGAGCAGGATGTGACACAAGGTCAATTGGGACTAAAGTAGAATGTTGCTCAGCCACCAAGTGGCCCCATGGTGGTGATGGGGGGTCTTACTCCTCGGCAGAGGTGCAGTTGGTGTATTTTAAAGCCCCAGTGGACAGGGCTCAAAGCTTAGTAAATAACAAAAAACTAGAATTTGTAGTCCTTTGTATTCTAAAAAATAGATAAATGAATAAAAATGTTTTGCCATTTTAAAAGAAATATTTGTAAACCAATGACATTTATGAAAGAGTCCATTTGAATGATATAAAATACCCAAGAATTTTCAGAGTTCAAATATCCAGTAGAATTTTAAAGTTTCAGATTATGGAGAATTTAAAAAATTTGTGTGCTTGTTTGTGTGGGTTTGCTTGTTTGTTTGTGTGTGTGTGTGTGTGTCTATTTGTCTATTTACTTGTTAGTGTGTGTTTTTGTTTGTTCATGTGTGTGTGTGTGTGTGTGCATGTATGCTTGTTTGTATGTATGTTTGTATGTATGTGTGTGTGTGTTTTTGTTTGTTCGTGTGTGTGTGTGTTTGCTTGTTTGTAAGTATGTTTGCATGTTTGCTTGTGTGTGTGTGTGTGTGTTTGTATGTGTGTTGTGTGTGTGTATGTGTGTGTGTGTGTGTGTTTGTATGTAGTTGTGTGCGTGTGTGTTTGTATGTATGTATGTGTGCGTGTGTGTTTGTATGTGTGCGTGTGAGTGTGTTTGTATGTGTGAGTGTGTTTGTATGTATGTGTGTGTGTTTGTTTGTATTGTATGTGTGTGTATGTGTTTGTTTGTATGTATGTGTGTTGTGTATGTGTGTGTTTATTTGTTTGTATGTTGTGTATGTGTGTGTGTGTGTTTATGTGTTTGTGTGTGTATTTGTTTGTATGTGTATGTATGTATGTATGTGTGTGTGTGTGCGTGTTTATGTGTGTGTGTGTGTGTTTGTATGTATGTGTGTGTGTGTGTGTGTGTGTGTATTTGTGTGTGTTTGTTTGTATGTATGTATGGGTTTGTATATATGCATGTATGTATGTTTGCGTGTCTGCTTGTTTGTATGTATGTTTGCTTGTTTGTATGTTTTTACTTGTTCATGTGTATGTGTATGTGTGTTTGTATTGGATTGTATGTGTTATTTGTTCATGTGTATGTGAGAAAAGATACAAACCCAAAATAAATGATTCCACTGGCACCCATGGTTATCAAGCTCAGATAGCGGACAAATGTTGATGACTATGTATTAATGACTTGGTAGAATTAATAAACTAGTAGTTGACCCTCAGTCACAGCCTTCTAGCACCCATATAAAAAAGAACGGTTGGGTGTTTGTCATAACACCAATTTGAAGAATATGATCAGGACAATCATATTGATGCTAGGGCTTGACATGATCAGCCAAATGATCAGATGGAGCCTCTCTGACTGCCCCTATCCAATCGATTGGATAAGGGGTCTCTTCGACTGCCCATCTCACCCAAGTGTATTGCATGTCATGGGACAGCTACCACGATCCTGTCCTCAGGCATTACATGTTGCCACCCAAAGCCAACAGGTGGCCCCATGGGTGGGTGGGGTTTTTTCTCCCCCCCTCCTCCACAGAGATGCAGTCAGCATATTTTACAGTCCTAGCCAACAGGGTGGATTTATAAGTTGTTTTCGTATAAGTTTAAGTGAATAATTAGGGTTTGGCTATTTGGACGTTTTGGGCACAAAGAACGTGAGGAAACGATTGCCTTTAGGAAGTGAATGTTATAACACACAGGGTAGCCATATGTTACGGGGCGGCGGCAAGGGAATGTCTTGGTACTGGCTGCTCTGGCAAAGTAGAGCTTCAGTCTAACACAACAAACAGAAATCTTTGTGTGAGAGGGGGGGGAACACCCCCAGGAAGGTTGTTTTAGAGTATGTCGCCACCTATATTGTAGTTTTGCTTCCCTACATTTTGCACCATGTCTCTCTCTTTCTTCTTCCTTCCCCCTCTCTCCCTCTGCCTCTCCCTCCCTCCCCCTCTCCCCCTGCCTCTCCTCCCTCCCCTATCTCCCTCCCCTCTCTCCCCTCTCCTATATCCCTCCCTCTCTCCCTCCCCTCTTCTCCTCTCTTCCTCCCCTCTCCCGCTCTTTTGATGATTTTGATTTCTCAGACTGTTGTCCTCATCTTTCTTAATAACTATCACAATAAAGATGAGGATAATGGTCTGAAAAATACAATTTTATTCACATCAAGCCTCATCTAAAAAAATACAGACAAATAAAGTCTATTTGTGTTTCATTTTATGTTGTTTTCCTTGGGAGATAAATAGTAGGGCAGACTGGACTCTCTAGCTTTGGTAGTATAAGAATTAAATGTAGTTTCGGCTTTAGTAGCTAAAACTGCTTCTTATAATACTCTAGCAGGCTTCATTGAAGTATCTAACTGTTACAATCTTATGGGCCATCCTGTAGGCTTTAAGCAAGAGTGCTTGTCCAGTGGAATTGGATCCTTGGTAATCCTCTGATAAAGAATCCTTTGGTTCTTCTGGTAAAGAATGCTGAGTATTGTAAGTCCCCCCTCAATGAGTGCTAGCAGAACTATGGCCAGTATCAGCGTTTAAGTAGTGTATCAGCTACGCATGATGGTTGTTGATTGGCTGAAGGAGTAAACCACATAACCTTGGCTAGTCTATAAATTCAGGTGGGGAATTGGAGCAAAACCTTATATACAAAAATATTCCAACACTAATGTAGGTGAGCATATACAAAGAAATCCAACAAAGAAGTACATATAACAACAATACAGACTTTATTGTCTGAGCACATGTAACATAAAATACAGATACAAAACAGTTAAGATGAACTGTATATGAGCCATGGGGTTAGGGTCTAGAAAGGGCTATGTAGATACATGGGTACAAGCTTATAGCAACCCCCCCCCAAGCCTTAATGGACAGAGACACCTTGTCTAGTGCATCTTAGTGGATGCCAGATGAAAAAGAGGCAGATAGCTACCCGGGCTGAATTTAAATAGCCAGGTAGTAATGCCATCTAGTGGGAAGTCCTGGTGACAAGGGAAGTTAACCCTTTTCCAATATCAACCTCATCCCCAAAGGGAAGACAATTACTACAGTAGGATAACTGGACAAAGGAAAAACTACAAAGCAACCTTGCTTGACTAATCATTTGGAAGCCTGTGTTATTCTTGCACCTGTTGCAAGATGCAGTAATTTATGAGGAAGTATGTCTCGGTCTCCTGCCTCAAAAATTGCTACTCAGTGACTATCAAAATAACAACCTCAGCTTGTCATAATTCTTGTTTATTTATCGTAATTTGTCATAATTCTTGTTTAGATATGAAGATGGATATATAGTTTGGAATAGACTGAGATAGATAGATAGATAAACAAAAAAAATAATATAGATAGATATGAACAAATGGAGATAGATAGATATTTTCGACAAGTAAATGTATTCGGGGGGGGGGTCGCATCCTTTTTTGTCGTAATTCTTGTTTATTTAAACTAAAAACAAGACATTAAACAAACATGAATAAAAAAAAAATCTTAGTATTTAAAGTAATATAGATAAATATGAACAAATTGAGATAGATAGATAGATATGAAGATGGATAGTTTTGAATAGACTGAGCTGGGTCGTTATTTTAATAGTCACCGGGTAGCAATTTCTGAGGCAGGAGACCGGGATGCACATCCTCATAAATTAACCAAGATGCATCCAGGAACAGTTGTTGACCCCCCCCCATTCATTCATTCTGCCACTTCCTTACCTTTCTCTGTCAGATTAGATGCTTTTTAGATTAGTTTTTAGATTTAGATTTGGTTGGGTTTTATGTATGTCAACCCATGTTGGGTCATTTTATGCTGAAGATTTTTGTTTTATTCATTCTTGATGGGTACACATTTTTCAAAACGCATTTTTTCTTTTTCTCTGAATGTTTAAGATGAGGCTTGATGATTAGTATTATCTGCGTTATTCGGACTATTGTCCTCATCTTCATTGTTATCTGTACAACATTTCGTCCGATATGCCCTCTGGCCTTCTTCAGGTATTTCTTGTCGGACTCCGGAACGTGATGGCTCCCGATTACGACAAGAAGGTTCCCAAGTCTGACAAGAAATACCTGGAGAAGTCCGGAGGGCATATTGGCCAAAACGTTGTACAGATAATAATGAAGATGAGAACAATAGTCCGAATAATGCAGATAATACTAATCATTTTTTCTTCTATTTGACCCATAGATGGGACCCTAACAGGTACTACCTCTCCAAGTCAGAGTGGACTTGGCAGTAATGGAGATGAAGGGATATTCCACATTCTCCAAACTCCAGAACTGGAACATCACCATCAGATAGTCTAATGTCATACCTAGTACAATAAGACCCTCAGTCACAGCCTCCTAGCACATATATGATA
>CM042157.1:68198493-68212653 GCA_023376005.1 Doryteuthis pealeii
ATAAAGGGCAGTTGTGTGTGTGTGTGTATGTCCGTGTGTGTGTGTGTGTATGTCCGGAGTAACCTTCAAAAATAAAACAATTATTCAAAGTAAATATATATACACATTAAATATCACCAGGGCTTAGTTTTTGAGTAAAAATAATAGAGATTTGATTTATATTCGTGAAGATAATTAAAATTTAAATAGATTGATTTTTTTTCATTTAAATATTTTAGATAGTAGGCATTAACATTTCTATTCAGAGTAGCTGGATCAATGCAAGGTCTATTTTTTAACATAGGGATTTAAATAGAGCATCCCATGAAGATTCAAATCACGATTTAGTAATAATGGATCTGCGGGACTAACTTAAGAAAAATTACCCTCTACCCAGGCGACGCCGGGTAGCTGCTTCTAGTTAAAATAATAAAGAAAAAAGACATGAACAGATCCTGAGGTTAATAATATGGGCAGTTTTGTGGCAAATCTAACTCAGCTAGATTTTAATAGAGACATTGTTAATAAATTAGATGCCAATGCTAATAATGATTAAATAATTTCCTAATAATCGTTGAGAATATAACTAAAATAACATGTAGACCCGCAGCCACCGCCTTCTAGCACCCATATGATAAAAAGGGCTGGGGCTTGCCATAAGGGCAATAGGGTTGGGAAAATCATATAGGTGCTAGGGCTTGACGTGACCAGCCGATTGATCGGAGAGGGCCTCTCCGACCGCCCGTCTAGCCCAAGATAGGGCCAAAGTGGAGTATTGCAAGTCATGAACTGCTCATCCACCTAGGCTCTATCCTTAAGCATCACAGATTGCCACCCACGGCCAACAGGTGGCCCCATTGGGGAGTCTTACCCCTCTGCAGAGGTGCAGTCGGTGCATTCTAACACCCCAACCGACAGGGCCGTTTGTTAATGGTGTAATCATGTGCAATACTGTAGTTATTTACTAAGGTTAGCTTAAGTGTGGCACAAGGCCTCATGTGTATGGCCTCCAATGAGAATCAAACTCACTAACAATGGTTTACTCTTCCAGCTGGTTAACCATTACACCATGTGAGGTGCCCTATTTATGGGCAATACTGTGTGTGTATGTTTGTGTGTAAGCATTTGTATCTGCATATGTATATATATATATTTACATATGCATATGTATGTGTCTATGTATGTAAATATTGATGAATTTTCCAGACCTTGCCGCTGCTGCTGCTGAAAATGTGATATGCCAGGTCCAAATGCTTCGGAGATTTATATCTTATCTCAACCATATTTTTATAGGTATTTTCTTCAGGGTATTTTCACGCACAAAATAACATGAAATCAAAAGTGACTTTTACTTGCCAGACTTCTTTTTCCCGCTTTTTTTCTTCCTTAAAAAAATATCTTTTAGCTTTTCTCTTTGAACCTTTAGCCCCTGGACCTCAAATAGCCCTGTACCTTCACAAAAAATATTTAGGATAAATGTACCTCAGATACCCTGTACCTTCACAAAAAATATTTAGGATAAATGTACCTCAGATACCCTGTACCTTCACAAAAAATTATTTAGGATAAATGTACCTCAGATACCCTGTACCTTCACCAAAAACATTTTAGGATAAATGTACCTCAGATACCCTGTACCTCCACAAAAAATATCTAGGATAAATGTACCTCAGATACCCTGTACCTCCACAAAAAATATCTAGGATAAATGTACCTCAGATACCCTGTACCTCCACAAAAAAATAGTTAGGATAAATGTACCTCAGATACCCTGTACCTCTGAAAAAATATTTTAGGATAAATGTACCTCAGATACCCTGTACCTTCACAAAAAATATTTAGGATGAATGAACCTCAGATACCCTGTACCTTCACAAAAAATATTTAGGATGAATGAACCTCAGATACCCTGTACCTTCACAAAAAATATTTAGGATAAATGTACATCAGATACCCTGTACCTCCACCAAAAAATATTTTAAGATGAATGTACCTCAGATACCCTGTACCTCCACAAAAATTTTTAGGATAAATGTACCTCAGATACCCTGTACCTCCACAAAATTTTTTTAGGATAAATGTACCTCAGATACCCTGTACCTTCACAAAAAAATATTTAGGATAAATGTACCTCAGATACCCTGTACCTTCACAAAAAAATATTTAGCATAAAACAGACTCAAACTTTGCTCCAAGGTGCAGAGATCTTTAAAGCTATCCCATAATTCCATTAAATGAAAGGCTGTGATTGGTCAATATTAAGTCATTTGATATTAGTATTTTATTATTATTTTATTAGATCCTTTCTGTCCGCTAAGGACGATGGTGTTGTGCCCCCTCCCCCAAATGATCTGCATCTGCGCAAATGACTCTGCAAACCAATTTTTGAGTGACAGTCTTTGGTGCACTGAATGCACACAAACTGTGATGCTTTCTGGGGATGCTGGCTTTTCTCTTTTTTCTGGTTCTCTTTGCTGTCGAGGCTACTCTCCTGACAGCCTCACCCCTCTCCGTGCCTTGCTTAATGTTGAGGCGCCAGGCCGCTCTATTTTTTGCATCTACCTCCCACGTGTTTGTGTCAATATGGCATATCCACATAGCTCTCCTGCAGACATCTTTAAATTGTAGGCATGGTCTACCAACCGATCGGGAGCCTTTTACTAATTTGCCGTGCAAAAGATCTTTTGGGATATTAGTATTATCACAATTGAAACGCATTATCATGATAGAAACACATTATCACAATAAAAAACATTATCATATGACAATAGAAAAAAAGTAAAGATGTTGGGGTGGCCTAAAGTTGGTATTAGCCAGGGAGTATATCCCCTTTTCACTAAAAGTGGTTCCCCTTTGTTTATGTTAAACTTATAGGAAATAACCAAGATGCTGATAGGTACACATCCTGCGTCCCTGGTGCACAAAAATCTAAAAGAACACAGTAAAATCATATCCATGCATCCAAGTGTTTTTCTTTTTTCTTCCCTCACCATTTCAAGCTAACTGTAAATACATTTCAATAGTTTCTTAAAAATGAATTACACAGGATAGGTTACAAGGTAGGAGTTAGACGGCTTTAGTTGTTTCCCCAGATTATAAATACAAACCCTGCAATATATTAAGAAACTTTAAAAGTTTTTATAATTTGCTTGAAGCATTGTGTTTATATTGGTTTGTTGGTTGGTTTTGAAGGCTATCACAATGAAAGTGTAAAGAAAAAAGAAGGTAACTATGGTGTTGTTTATTAACATTTTAATTTAAAAAAAAAATTTCGAGATAAAAATCTTATTGACAGAAAATTTCTGAAACTGAAGCTATTGTTAGTGATCGTCCATTCTGTTTTATGTCTTATATCTTCCAAATTCTCTGTGTGTGTGTGTATGGATGGGGTGTGTGTTTCAAAACCAACTAGCAAATTAGAAACTTTAGTTGGGACCCATAAATTTTCCGGGGACTCATTCAAAGCAACTATGTGCATCCCAGGACACACTAAATCAAAAAGCTATCAGCATCACTGCAAATCATCATATGGATGTGTGTTTTATTAATATTAAATATATGTGCATGTGTGTTTGTGTATGTGTGTGTGTCTATTGAAGTCAGTTAGTCTACTGTTGGTTTTAATAACAGCAGCTAACTAAGTACCACTCAAGCAGTGTCCAAGACAGCTGGTATGAATAGGAATCAAGAATGATCCACCCATGAATCTGGGTGATTTGGGTGATTCCACTTCTTGAGTTGTGATTGGCTGCTTGACTGCTTGATTTGAATGACATTGTGGAGTCTTATATATACTTTGTCATTTTGCAGTGGACTTTGTAGCATTCAAGTTTGTATTTGAGTTACAATCGTTTGTTGCCTTGTCTTCCCAGTTCGACAGTAATTGGAACTTTAATTATTCTTCAGTGTCCATTCTGTTTTGTGTCTTATATCTTCCAAATTCTGTGTATGTGTGTATGGATGGGGTGTGTGTTTCAAAACCAACTAGCAAATTAAGAAACTTTAGTTGGGACCCATAAATTTTCCTGGGGACTCATTCAAAGCAACTATGTGCATCCCAGGACACACTAAATCAAAAATGCTATTCAGCATCACTGCAAATTATCATATGGATGTGTATTTATTATAATATAAATATATGTGTGTTTGTGTATGTATGTGTGTGTTGTGTGTGTTTGTTTGTCTCCATTCTGCTTTGTATCTTATCTTCCAAATTCTGTGTATGGGAGGGTTGTGATTTGTTTCAATCTCTCGAAAACCACTAGCAAATAAGAAAGCTTTAGTTTGGGGGACCCATAAATTTTCCTGGGGACTCATTCAAGCAACTGTGTGGCATCCCAGGAACACTAAATCAAAAAGCTATCAGCATCACTGCAAATCATCATATGGATGTATTGGTTTGGTTTGTTTTGTTTTGCGGCATATCAACCTCAGTGGGTCATTTAATGCGATAAAGTTTTGAAATAAATCAATTCTTAATGGATAATACAATTTTTTTATAATACATTTTTTCTATTTAACCCATAGATGGGTCATATGGGATGTGTATTTTATAATATTAAATTATGTGGTTGGTATGGTGTGTTGTGTATGTATGTGTGTGTGTTTGTGTATTGTGTTTGTGTTTGCGTGCATATCAATAAAAAGAAAACAAGAAGATACTAAATGTAGGTCACGAGTGATTTTTGTCTCGTGTCTGTAGAGTTGAAGAGTGGCAGGTGCTTGTTAATTAGCTTATTAAAAAGACCTTTTAATCCTCTTTTAGGTAAAGCAGATGAGGTCAGGTTTATCGTGCGGGAGGAGGGGCTGTCCATTTTTGGTCTCTAGGTAAAAAGATAAGAGTAATGAGAGCAGATGAACGGAGCATACACATATATTTATATATATACACTTGTATAACATATATATATGTGTATACACGTGATAGACTGATAGCATTTTAATTTATTGCATCTTGGGACGCACATATTTGCTTTCAATGAGTCCCTGGGAAAATTGATGGGTCCCAACTAATTTGGAATTTATATAAGACACAAAGCAGAATGGACAGAACACAAACACAAACACGCACCATACCAAACACACTTATATTTAAATATTAATAAATACAACCATATGATGATTTGCAGTGAGGCTGATAGCTTTTTGATTTGGTGTGTCCTGGGACCAACATATTTGCTTTCAATGAGTCCCTGGGAAAATTTATGGGTCCCAACTAAAGCCGTCTAACTCCTACTGGTAACCTATGCTGTATAATCCATTTCTAAAACTATTGAATATATTTACAGTGTTAGCTTGGAAATGGTGAGGAAGAAAAAGAAAAACACTGGACGCGCATGGATATGATTTTTACTGTGTTCTTTTAGATCTTTATGTGTCAGGGACCAGGATGCGTGCCTATCAGCATCTCTTGTTATTTTCCTATAAGTCTAACATAAATAAAGGGAACCACCTCTTGACTGATAATATTTATTTATTTATTGATCTACTAGAAAAAAAGAAGACGGTTTAGGTTAAGGTTAGGGTTTAGGGTTTGTTAGTTTAATGGGAAAATAAATAAATAATTCATCAGTCAGAATGGTTCCCCCTTAGATCATGTTAGACTTATAGGAAATAACCAGCATCTCTATGTATATATAATTTACCAACCCCTCTGCACCAAGTAGGATGTGACACAAGTTTTTTTTAAGCGAGTTTAACAGGTTTAAATACAGTTTTCCTTCTCCTAGAACTGGTTACCAGCCAAGGTTAAAGTGCTCGGTCTAGCCTACTATTTACCCATAAGTGGAGAGAGGGAGTTGGATGTATACCTTTTCCAAGGGTATTAAGCGCTATGTGAAATACAAGCAGGCCTTATCCAGGATTTGAACTCGGGTCGACGGATCCATTTCCTACAACTCTTACAACACTACAAAACTTTCTACCTGGTTTTTCTCCAAAAAAGGTGGTAATACTGTATTACTTATTAGCTTTTCTTCACAAATTGTGATGGAGAACGAGAAAGGAAAAAGAGCAAGACATTGTCTTGCCTGCCGGGATCGAACTCGCGTCCTCCCGCATGCAAAAACAAATGGGATTTGGGCACTGGACGGACGCGAGGTTCGACTGATGTGCCTGGATGATTGGGTAAATATGTCCATAAATAATAAGTGAGTCGAGCGCTGGGCGGTCAGCAGAAGCAGTCGAGCAATGATAGAAGACGAAGCACTTTGAACGCCCAGTAAAGAAATGGATCTTAGTCCAACAGAAACAAAACTGAATAGGAAATGCGATTTTGAACTGCTAAAGATTATTTTGACTACGGATTTTCCAGCTGCTAGACGAAGACTAAGAATGTGTTGACCAAAAAAAGTCTGGCTTGGGAGAAGAACTGTGAACTCGCTTGTTTTTGGTCCCCCTTAGCAGGAACTTCTTGATTCGAATATTATCCCCCCCCCATATATATCCCCTTCTATACAAAATATAAATCAAAATCTTCATTGTTTTGTTCAAAAAGCAAGATCTAGTGATAATGAATGTGTATACTACAGGTGTCCAAAATGATGTATACACTCTTTAAATATTGGGGCAATGGGATTAACTGTTGAAATTTAGAGAGTGTATACATCATTTTGGGAGCACTTTGTTGTTAATTGTTTTATTTTCATAGTTTCCTCTGGAAAATACATCCAAACTGCCCTTTATATGTACTAGAAGCGGCTACCCGGCATTGCCTGGGTAGAAAGGAGATTTTTAAAAAGTTAGGCTCGCAGATCCATTGATTGTTTTGGTCTTCCATAATTGATTTGTTTATGTTTTAATCACAAACGCCACCAATGACTTTCCCATCTCTTACTATTCAAATTCTAATTTTTGAATAACTTCCTACATATATATATAATAAATCTTATTATTTTTGGCACAAAAAGCAAGATCTAGTGATATTTAATGTGTATATATATTATACTTTGTCGTTAATGTTTTTTTTATTTTTGTAGTTTCCTCAGTAGACTACAGACATACATACATATTACACACATACACCCACAACTGCCTTTGTATAGGGTATAGGAGAGAAGATTATTAATTCTGTATATAATATTATCTATGTTATCTATTAATAATGGAGATTGTCTGTTTATTTTGTCTGTAACAAAACTACGTCATAGCTTTACGTCAAGCTTACGTCACATATTCTTATGCTATATAACCCAAAATTTGAGTAAGCAATTTTAAAATTGTTTTTTACTCTCGTCCCCTTTTTTTTTTTTTTTTTTTACATAACAGAATTTAACTAAAAAGTTTACAATAAATAAATACCTACGATTTTTGTGTAAAATTGATGTGGAAAATATTCAAATAATTGTTTGATTTATTAATGCAGCAACTTTTTTGAGAGGTGGGGCTCAGTTTTCATTTCAAATTGTTTTATTGTTTTTTTACTCCTTAATAAATATGAGATTTTTCTTACTTATGATACAAACCCTCTGACATTGAATTTTTTTAACTCCCACCCTCTCAGGCAATGTCTTTCAAAAATTAATTTTACGATACCCAGGGGTGTATTCCTGTTGCTAGTATCTGTATAATATATTTATAGTATTAATGTTTTATTATAGAAATCTAAGAACAAAGCAATTGTTAGGAAGTAAGATATATTTTCTGTAATAATATCTGTATCTCTACTTAAGATTCTGCACTGACATGTATTTGATTCATAGGCATTGAAATTTGATATGTTCTCTTAGTACTATAGACAACTTTTAAGATTCTTTATCCCACCCCCATCTGCCACTGTTATCTGCGAGGGAAAAAAAAACCTTTCCCAGGCCAGTCAACAGTGACAATTGTCACTTCTTCCAATGAGGTTGAAGGTGGGTGGAAACGTTTATTTGCAGTTTCTTTTCAGTTTCTTTTCAGCCGAATCTCAAAGAAACACTCTGGATGCCAAACCAAAAGTGTAACATATATATATATATATATATATAATATATATTATATGTCAGATCTTAGCCCCTGAAGAGCATTAAGCGAAACTTTTAATAGGTTCGTCTGACTCATTAGATTTATCTTTATATATATATATATATATATATATATATATAATATTAAAGTAAAAAGTAAAAGTCGTGGTGGAGGCCCTAAAGTCGGTAATCAGCCAATCAGCAAGGGTCTATCCCCTTTTCATTAGCCGCTAGACCAAGGAGATTGTTTTTGTGCCTGAGTTGGAGCGCCACACCACCATCAGCTCCTTACTTTACGCCACAGATCCCTGTCCTACTCATATGTTGGAGTTGGGGAAGGCCGGTATCGAACTAGGAACCTTGTGGTTTCTAGGCGACAACACTCTACCAACTGAGCTAACCCGGCCCTATAATAATATATATATATAGATATAGATATAGTATATGATATATATATATATATAGTATAGATATAGATATATATATATGTAGATACTTATATATATATATATAAGATATATATAGTATATATATATATATATATATATAATATATATATGATATATATATATAATTATATATATATATAGTATATAATCATATATATATATATATATATATATATATTGATATATATATAGAATTAAAATTAATAACAAATACAGAAATGAGAACTAAGAATAAACAAACGAATAGAATAAGCCGGCACGCAATAATGAGAGAAAAAAAATATTAACTAACATAACGTTCAACCATTATTATCTGAAAAGAAGTTTATCTCAGTTTAACTAAGGAATTAACATCGACTTAGTTAAGTCTAGGGTAGGGTCCTGATGAAATCATTTGGATTGAACCCATGGTAGACCCTTTAACTCTTTTCTCTTGTTTGTTTGGCTGATTGTTTGGGTTTTTATGGCATCTCAACCCCCACACAGGAAGCAGCTGATGGTCACTTGCCCCCCATCTTCACAAACTATCTGAATGAGAGGACAAAGGCATGCAGGACACTGTTGGAGAAGCAAGGATGAACTCATAAGCGACGTTCTCCTGTGGAAGCCAACACATGGACAATGCAAATGTGGGGCGCCCCGCAAAGACACTACATTGACCAACTATGCGAGATTGCTGGTTGCTCCGGGCAGACCTTCCAGGTGAATGAATATAGGGAGGTTGGCGAGAGATTGTCATGGATATCATCGATGCATGCGCGACATGATGTGATGATCTGAAGACATTTGTCTTATTCATTCTTCATGTGTACTCATTTTTTAAACTAAATTTTTTTTCTAGTTAAACCATAGATGGAACCCTAACAGGTACTACCACTCTGCGCCAGATGGACCTGGGAGTAATGGTGATGAAGGGGTATTCCACCTTCCCAAGCTGAAAATATGGAACTTCACTATCAGATAGTTTACTTCATATCCAGGACAATAAGACCTCATGCCACAGCCTTCTAGCACACATATATGATAAAAAGGGAGGAAGCACATAGTGTAATGGTTAAAGTCATGGGAAATGGACTTGTCCGACGAGTTCAAATCCTGGACGTGGTAATTGCATTTACTTGGCGCTAATACCTTTGGAAAGTTATGAATCCTATTCTCCCTCCAGCTATGGGTAAATAGTAGGGCAGACTGGGCTCTTTAAGTTGGCTAGGCAACCAGTCTAGGAGAAGGAAAACTCTGAATTCAAACCTGTTAAAGCTCCCTTAAAAAAATTGACTTTGTGTCACATCCTGCTTTGTGCAGAGGGTAGGTAAATATATATATGATAAAAGGCCAATAGGGTTGGGATATCATATAGTGCTAGGGCTTGACATGACAAGCTGATTGATCGGAGGGGCTTCTCTGACCACCTGTCTAGCCAAAGTGGATGTTGCATGCTCTTCTCTTAGCATTACAAGCATTTAGCTGAAAAAACGCTGACATTTTCAAATTTGTGACCTAGTAGGTAATCTTTTATCATATTCTTGAAATTTTGCACTCAAATAGAAGACACCTGGAAGTACAATGGTTTTGTTTTTGTTTCTAGGTATCGTGGAAACGAAAATATGAGAGGCAAAGTTGAAGGTTTTGTTTAAAAAATATGAAAGACCAAAAAGACACACATGGTCTGTAATTTTAGAGACTTTCAAAATTATTTTCCTATAAAATTTGTGAATTTAAAGACTGCTAAGTGCTTTGGCATTTGATCCCGAAAGTTTGTGATTTGAAGAAAAACCTCGAATTTACGTGCCTTTGGTTGTAAAAACACCCTGTCAACTGACGTCACAAATCGGACTTATTGATTTAAAATCACAATTTCTCGTATATTTATTGTTCAATCTTAAAAATATTCATATGGTTGAAAATAAAATAAAACAATCTCTCTAAATATGTAATTTGTATGTGTTTTTATTATGAATATTTTTTTTACAGCATTAAACTACTTTTGCTTAAAAGAAACGAAAATGCGTGATAGGAATTTCTTTCCGAGAATACATTTTTACACTCTCATTTCTTTGAAATCTAAGTTCTCTCCTGGCAATGGGTAAAATAATAAGTAAGACTGATCCTTTGGAATAATTCTGAATTGAAAATTTAGAGAGGATCAAACTAGCAACTCTACCCATAAACCTACTTGCTAATAAAAAAAACTGCAAACCTATTGTTGACGTAGTGTAGCTGAAAGTCTTAGTGGCCACAAGGACTCTACCTGATCTAAAAAACAAAAAACAGGCCAAATAGCAGTCTGACGAAACAAGTTTATACCTGTGTACATGTAGATATTTTCTGTTATATAGCAAATTCCAAACATGCTAGTCACGTGAAAAGAAATGTCCAGGGGCTATATACACAAGTGTGTCAAAAAAAAGTACGAGATTGAAGCTGTATTTACCAAGATAGAAATGAACAATGAATGAAACGTTATTTTTTTTCCAGAATACAAGGTGTGTGGCAAAAGTACAAAAAAATCTTGATACTTTTTTGACACCACTTATATATATATATATATATATATTTATATATATAGTATATAATAGTATAATTCGATAATTATGTGAAAATAATCATGACAACCAACCCAAAACAAGGTGTGAAAAGTTACAAAAATTGAATACTTTTTTGAAACACCTATATAATATATATATATATATAGTATATATATATATATTCGATAATTATTGAAAATAATCATGACAAGCGAACTCGGCAAATATCGCCCTACGTAGAACATCGTATTTGCCGAAGTTTGCTTGTCATGATTATTTTCAATAATTATCGAATTTTATACGATATACGCATTGTACTGCCTTCAAGCAAAAAATATAAATAATATATATATCTCTATATATCTATATCTATATATCTATATATATAAATATATATATATTTCATATACATATATATATATAAATTGTTTTTCTTTTGGCCAGTATATGATCAACCGCATTATTTTCGGTTGGTCCAACTATCTGGTCTTTTATTTTTTTAAATTTTTGTATGGTAGTATATTTTTACTACCCAACTATTTCCGGGGTTTTTTCTTACCAAGGGTTTACCAAAAGTTGGTATATTATATATATATATATATATATATATATATATATATATATTATATGAATTTCTGCAGATTGATTGATAAGATTCTGCAACAGATACTCTTAATATAATCTCTTATCCAAGATCAGTTCTGAAGTAAAGAAAATAGATTATTACAGCATATTTCCTAAAAAGCAAGGATGTGTATTGCTTACCCTATAAAAATTCTTCTGTACAAGATTAGAACTATATTTATTTATTCACTTGTACATCTTACAGCATTTTTAGGAAGACTCAGTGAATTTTTATCCTATTTTAATGATACAAGTGAAATATAGAATAAATTTTGGGAAAAGAGTTGAAATCAAGTTTATTATACTATTTATATTTTTATCAATTTATCAATTTACATATTGAACCAATTATAGCTAAAGTAATTATCAGTGTATATGAAACGATACTGTGGTATATCCACTGGCCTGCTAGTATTTTTCATTATTATTTTCCTTGATTCCTTTTTTTTTTCTGATTTTTTTCTTCTCTCTCTCTCTCTCTCTTTCTCTCTCTCTCGTCTTCTATCTATATTATTTTTTTTTTATATTATCTTTCTCTCCTCTCTCTCTCCTTATATATTTTATGCTTCCCTGTCTCCGCTCTCGTCTCTTTGCTCTCTTGTCTCTCTGCATCTCTTTCTCTCACTTTGTCTTCTCTCTCTCTCTTTCTTCACTTTGTCTTGTCTCTCTTTCTCTGTCTCTCTACCCCTCCTCTCCTCTTTTTTTCTCCTCTCTCGTTTCTTTCTTTCTCCCCTTCTCCTCTTATTATATAATATTCTTCCTCTCTCTCATCTCTTTTTCTCTCTCTTTCCTCTCTCTCATCTCTCTTTTCTTCCTCTTCTTTCTTTTTCTCTGCTCTCACTTCCTCCCCTTCTCTCCTTTCCTTCTCATCCCCTCTCTTTTTCTCTCTCTCTCTCTCTCTCTCTCTCTCTCTCTCTCTCTCTCTCTCTCTCACATCTTTTTTGAAGTGTGCAAATCACAAAGTATCTCGTTTGAAAGGTGATTTCATTCTTGAAGCTTCAAAGAGAAATCCTTTGCAAAAGACAGAATTAAGAAACACAGACTACGAAAGTTTCTTGTTAACGCTTCAATGAATCGCCTCGGCCAATCATTCACACTGGGACGGATAAAAGGCAAGATAGGGAAAAAAAACAAAAAAAACAAAACAAAAAAGACAAAAAATATAATCATAATAAAAAAAGAAACAAAATAAAAATACAAGAATAAATAAATAATAAATAAATAATATTACGGAAAAAAGCAGAAATTTTTCTTTCATGTTGCTAATCGCCATTGAAAACCTGGTCCATAGAGGCCATATTTCTTGCTTGGCTTGTCTCCATAAATTTATTCAGCGATACAAGGAATATGCATAAAAAAAAAAAATGACTCAGTCTCAGCTGGTAAGTGACATTCTCTTCGAGGTTGAACAATTTGGTTGGTTGGTTGGTTGGATTTTACAGTGTCAAACCCATTAGGTCATTTTATGCCCGAGAGGTTTTATGGTTATTTCCTATAACTCCAACATAAAAAAGGGGAACCACTCTGAAATGAATTTTATTTTTAATTAATCTACCCATTATTTTCTATTAAACTAAGCCTAACCTAACACTACCCCCTAACGCCTACCTTGTCTACTTCTTTCCTAGTAGATCAATAAATAAATAAATAATTTATCAGTCAATCAGAGTGGTTCCCTTTTTTTGGTTGGAGTTATAGGAAAGTAACCAGTTTTATTTTATTACTTCTTGATTAGTACTCAATCTTTTTTTTAAAACCCAATTTTTTTTTAGAATACATTTTGTTCTATTTAACCCATAGATGGTTATTACCAACTCCGGGTCAGAGTGGACCTGGGAGTATAGTGATGAAGCAGGTACTCCCACTTCCCTGAGTCTACAACTGGAACTTTCACCATCATTTAAGTTTAAGTCATACCCAGGACAAAGTAAAACCCTCACCATCACCTCTAGCACATATATGATAAAAGGTTCTGAGCTTGCCAATAAGGGCAATAGAGTTGGGGACAATCATATAGTTACTAGGTGGCTTGATGTGACAGCCGATTTATCAGAGGAAGCCTCTCCGACTGCTCTCATCTAGGCCTAAGTAAGGACCAAAGAGAAGTGTTGATACTTCGGACTGTTTCTGTATAAACACAATGTTCAGACCACAGTAACCTCAGGCACTGTTCAGGATGTTTTTGTTTAAATCACCTTAAGATAAATAATCTAAGTCAAGCCTTAGCACCTATATGATTGTCCCAATCATATTGGCCCTTCTGGTTAACCCCAACCCATTTTATCAAAATATATGTGTGTTATGAAAGTTAGTGGCTGAGGGTCTTCATGTTCCTGGGTTTTGATGTTAAAATCTATCTGAATGGTGAGGTTCCATTCTGGAGGTCTGGGAAATATAGAGCACCCTTCATCACCATTGCTGCCCAGTTCACTCTGACCCGGAGTGGTAGTACCTGTTAGGGTCCCCATCTTGGGTTAAATAGAAAAAAATTGTTTATAAAAAAAAATTGAGTTTAGGAATTTTTCTCCAAACTATCACAACAAATCTTTCAAAACTTTGCGGCATTAAATGTGCCCACTGAGGTTGATATCCCGGTAAAACAAAACACAAACAACACTGTTGTAGAGTGAGCCTGCCCTC
>CM042157.1:68212663-68252456 GCA_023376005.1 Doryteuthis pealeii
CCTCTATTTACCCATAAGTGGAGGGAGGGTAGTTGGATGTATACCTTTTCCAAGGGTATTAGCGCTATGTGAAATACAAGCAGCCTTATCCAGGATTTGAACTCGGGTCGACGGATCCATTTCCTACAACTCTTACAACACTACAAACCTTTCTACCTGGTTTTCTCCAAAAAAGGTGGTAATACTGTATTACTTATTAGCTTTTCTTCACAAATTGTGATGGAGAACGAGAAAGGAAAAAGAGCAAGACATTGTCTTGCCTGCCGGGATCGAACTCGCGTCCTCCCGCATGCAAAAACAAATGGGATTTGGGCACTGGACGGACGCGAGGTTCGACTGATGTGCCTGGATGATTGGGTAAATATGTCCATAAATAATAAGTGAGTCGAGCGCTGGGCGGTCAGCAGAAGCAGTCGACAATGATGAAGACGAAGCGTTTTTTGAACGACCCAGTAAAGAAATGGATCTTAGTCCAACAGAAACAAAACTGAATAGGAAATGCGATTTTGAACTGCTAAAGATTATTTTGACTACGGATTTTCCAGCTGCTAGACGAAGACTAAGAATGTGTTGACCAAAAAGAAAGTCTGGCTTGGGAGAAGACTGTGAACTCGCTTGTTTTTTGTCCCCCCTTAGCAGGAACTTCTTGATTCGAATATCTATCCCCCCCCCCATATATTCCCCCCACCTTCTATACAAATATAAATCAAATCTTCATTGTTTTTGTTCAAAAAGCAAGATCTAGTGATAATGAATGTGTATCTACAAGGTGTCCCAAAATGATGTATACACTCTTTAAATATTGGGGCAATGGGATTAACTGTTGAAATTTAGAGAGTGTATACATCATTTTGGGACACTGTATTTACTTTGTCGTTAATTGTTTTATTTTCATAGTTTCCTCTGGAAAATACATCCAAACTGCCCTTTATATGTACTAGAAGCGGCTACCCGGCATTGCCTGGGTAGAAAGGAGATTTTTAAAAAGTTAGGCTCGCAGATCCATTGATTGTTTTGGTCTTCCATAATTGATTTGTTTATGTTTTAATCACAAACGCCACCAATGACTTTCCCATCTCTTACTATTCAAATTCTAATTTTTGAATAACTTCCTACATATATATAAAATCTTAATTATTTTTGCACAAAAAGCAAGATCTAGTGATATTTAATGTGTATATATATTTACTTTGTCATTAATTGTTTTATTTTTGTAGTTTCCTCACAGACATACATACATATATACACACATACATCCCAACTGCCCTTTGTATATGTATAGAGAGAAGATTATTATATCTGTATATAATATTATCTATGTTATCTCTATTAATAATGGAGATTGTCTGTATTTCTGTCTGTAACAAAACTACGTCATGGCTCTACGTCACAGCTTACGTCACAATATTCTTATGCTATATACACCCAAAATTTGAGTAAGCAATTTTAAAAATTGTTTTTACTCTCGTCCCCCTTTTTTTTTTTTTACATTAACAAGAATTTAACTAAAAAGTTTACAAATAAATAAATACCTACGATTTTGTGTAAAATTGATGTGGAAAATATTCAAAATAATTGTTTGATTATTACATGCACGCAACGTTTTGTTTGAGAGGGACGGAGCTCAGTTTTCATTTCAAATTGTTTTATTTTTTTTTTACTCCTTTAATAAATATGAGGATTTTTCTTACTTATGATACAAACCCTCTGACATTGAATTTTTAACTCCCACCCTCTCAGGCAATGTCTTTCAAAAATTAATTTTTACGATACCCAGGGGGTGTATTCTGTTGCTAGTATCTGTATAATATATTTATAGTATTAATGTTTTATTATAGAAATCAAGAACAAAGCAATTGTTAGGAAGTAAGATATATTTTCTGTAATAATATCTGTATCTCTACTTAAGATTCTGCACTGACATGTATTTGATTCATAGCATTGAAATTTGATATGTTCTCTTAGTACTATAGACAACTTTTAAGATTCTTTATCCCCACCCCCATCTGCCACTGTTATCTGCGAGGGAAAAAAAACCTTATTCCCAGGCCAGTCAACAGTGACAATTGTCACTTCTTCCCAATGAGGTTGAAGGTGGGTGGAAACGTTTATTTGCAGTTTCTTTTCAGTTTCTTTTCAGCAGAATCTCAAAGAAACACTCTGATGCCAAAACCAAAAGTGTAACATATATATATATATATATATATATATATATATATGTCAGATCTTAGCCCTGAAGAGCATTAAGCGAAACTTTTAATAGGTTCGTCTGACTCATTAGATTTATCTTTATATATATATATATATATATATATATATATATAAAGTAAAAAGTAAAGTTGTCGTGGAGGCCTAAAGTCGGTATCAGCCAATCAGCAAGGGAATCTATCCCCTTTTCATTAGCGCTAGACCAAGGAGATTGTTTTTGTGCCTGAGGTGGAGCGCCACACCAACCATCAGCTCCTTACTTTACCGCACAGATCCCTGTCCTACTCATATGTTGAGTTGGCGAAGGCCGGTATCGAACTAGGAACCTTGTGGTTTCTAGCCGAACACTCTACCAACTGAGCTAACCCGGCCCTATTATATATATATATATATAATATATATATATATATATATATATATATATATATATATATATATATATATATATATATATATATATATATATATATATATATATATATATATATATATATATATATATATTAGAATTAAATTAATAACAATACAGAAATGAGAACTAAGGAATAAACAAACGAATAGAATAAGCCGCACGCAATAATTGAGAGAAAAAAATATTAACTAACATAACGTTCAACCATTATTATCTGAAAAGAAGTTTATCTCAGTTTAACTAAGGAATTACATCGACTTAGTTAAGTCTAGGGTAGGGTCCTGATGGAATCATTTGGATTGAAACCATGGTAGACCTTAACTCTTTTCTCTTGTTTGTTTGGCTGATTGTTTGGGTTTTATGGCATCTCAACCCCCACACGGAAGCAGCTGGATGGTCACTTGCCCCCCATCTCACAAACTATCCGATTGAGACGGACAAGGCATGCAGGACACTGCTGGAGAAGTAAGGATGAACTCATAAGCGACGTTCTCCTGTGGAAGCCAACACATGGACATGCAAATGTGGGGCGCCCAGCAAGGAACTACATTGACCAACTATGCGAAGATGCTGGTTGCTCCGCAGAGGACCTTCCAGGTGTAATGAATAATAGGGAAGGTTGGCGAGAGATTGTCATGGATATCCGTGATGCGTGCGCGACATGATGCTGATGATCCTGAAGACATTTGTCTTATTCATTCTTCATGTGTACTCATTTTTTTAACTAAATTTTTTTTCTAGTTAAACCATAGATGGAACCCTAACAGGTACTACCACTCTGTGTCAGATTGGACCTGGGAGTAATGGTGATGAAGGGATATTCCACCTTCCCCAGAGCTCGAAAACTAGAACTTCACTATCAGATAGAGTTTAACATCATATCCAGGACAATAAGACCCTCATGCACAGCCTTCTAGCACATATATGATAAAAAGGGAAGGAAGCGCGTAGTGTAATGGTTAAAGTCATAGGAAATGGACTTGTCGCCCCGAGTTCAAATCCTGGACGTGGTAATTGCATTTCACTTAGCACTAATACCTTTCGGAAAGTATGAATCCTATTCTCCCTCCAGCTATGGGTAAATAGTAGGGCAGACTGGGCTCTTTAAGTTTGGCTAGGCAACCAGTCTAGGAGAAGGAAAACTCTGAATTCAAACCTGTTAAACTGCCCCTTAAAAAATTGACCTTATGTCACATCCTGCTTGTGCAGAGGGGTAGGTAAATATATATATGATAAAAGGGCCAATAGGGTTGGGATAATCATATAGGTGCTAGGGCTTGACATGACCAGCTGATTGATCAGAGGGGGCTTCTCTGACCACCTGTCTAGCCAAAGTGGAGTGTTGCATGCTCTTCTCTTAGCATTACAAGCATTTAGCTGAAAAACGCTGACATTTTCAAATTTGTGACCTAGTAGGTAATCTTTATCAATATTCTTGAAATTTTGCACTCAAATAGAAGACACCCTGGAAGTACAAACAGGATTTTGTTTTTTGTTTCTAGGATCTGTGGAAACAAAAATATGAGAGGGCAAAGTTGAAGGTTATTTGTTTAAAAAATATGAAAGACACAAAAAAGATGCACATGGTCTGTAATTTTAGAGACTTTCAAAATTATTTTCCTATAAAATTTGTGAAATTTAAAGACTGCTAAGTGCTTTGGCATTTGATCCGAAAGTTTTGATTTTGAAGAAAAACCTCGAATTTACGTGCCTTTCGGTTGTAAAAACACCCTGTCAACTGACGTCACAAATCGGACCTTATTGATTTAAAATCACAATTTCTCATATATTTATTGTTCAATCTTAAAAATATTCATATGGTTGAAAATAAAATAAAACAATCTCTCTAAATATGTAATTTGTATGTGTTTTTATTATTTGAATATTTTTTTACAGTTTTTAAAAACGTATTTTGCTTAAAAGAAACGAAAATGCGTGATAGGAATTTCTTTCCGAGAATAAATTTTACACTCTACATTTCTTTGGAAAATCTAAGTTCTCTCCTGGCAATGGGTAAATAATAAGTAAGACTGACCTTTGGAATAATTCTAAATTGAAAATTAGAGTGGATCAAACTAGCAACTCTACCCATAAAACCTACTTGCTATAAAAAAAACTGCAACACTATCGTTGACGTAGTGTAGCTGAAGTCTTATGTGCCACAAGGACTCTACCTGATCTAAAAAAACCAAAAAAACAGGCCAAATAGCAGTCTGACGAACAAGTTTATACCTGTGTACATGTAGATATTTCTGTTATATAGCAAATACCAAACATGTAGTCACATGAAAGAATAATGTCCAGGGCTATTATACAAAGTGTGTCAAAAAAAAGTACTGAGATTGAAGCTGTATTTACCAAGATAGAAATGAACAATGAATGAAACATTATTTTTTCCAGAATACAAGGTGTGGCAAAAGTACAAAAAATCTTGATACTTTTTTGACACACCTTATATATATATATATATATATATATATATATATATATATATATATATAATTCGATAATTATTGAAAATAATCATGACAAGCGAACTCGGCAAATATCGCGCCCTACGTAGAACATCGTATTTGCAGAGTTTGCTTGTCATGATTATTTTCAATAATTATCGAATTTTATACGATATACGCATTGTAACTGCCTTCAAGCAAAAAAATATAAATAATAATATATCTCTATATATCTATATCTATATCTAATATATATATATATATATATATATTTCATATACATATATATATATAAATTGTTTTTTCTTTTGGCCAAGTATCAACCGATTATTTTCGGTTGGTACAACTATCTTGGTCTTTTATTTTTTTCAAATTTTTGTATGGTAGTATATTTTTACTACCCAACTATTTGCTGGGGTTTTTTCTTACCATAAGGGTTTACCAAAAAGTTTGGTATATTATATATATATATATATATATAGTGAATTTCTGCAGATTGATTGATAAGATCTGCAACAGATACTCTTAATGTAATCTCTTATCCAAGATCAGTTCTGAAGTAAAGAAAATAGATTATTACAGCATATATTCCTAAAAAGCAAGGCATGTGTATTGCTTACCCTATAAAAATTCTTCTGTACAAGATTAGAACTATATTTATTTATTCACTTGTACATCTTACAGCATTTTAGGAAGACTCAGTGAATTTTTACCTATTTTAATGATCAATGAAATATAGAATAAATTTGGTGAAAAGAGTTGAATCAAGTTTATTATACTATTTATATTTTTTATCAATTTACATATGAAATTACCATACTGTGGTATATCCACTGGTCCTGCTAGTATTTTCATTATTTCTTGATTCCTTTTTTTTCTGATTTTTTTCTCCCTCTCTCTCTATATATATCTTTCGCTCTCTCTGTCTGTCTGTCTGTCTGTCTGTCTCTCTCTTTCTCATTCTCTCTTTTTGTCTCTCTCTTTCTCATTCTGTCTTTTTGTCTCTCTCTCTCTCTCTCTCTTTATCTCTCTCTTTCTCATTCTCTCTTTTTGTCTCTCTCTCTCTTTCTCTTTCTCTTTCTCATTCTCTCTCTTTCTCTTTCTCATTCTCTCTCTTTCTCTTTCTCTTTGTCTCTCTTTTTATCTCTCTCTCTATATATATATATATTTTTCTCTCTCTTTCTTTCTTTCTTTCTTTCTTTCTCCCTCTCTCTCTCTCTCTATATATATATATATATATATCTTTCTCTCTTTCTCTTTCTCTCTTTCTCTTTCTCTCTCTCTTTCTCTCTCTCTTTTTGTCTCTCTCTCTCTCTCTGTCTCTCTCTTTCCCCCCTCTCTCTCTTTCTCTCACATCTTTTTTGAAGATGTGCAAATCACAAAGTATCTCGTTTGAATGAGTGATTTCATTCTTGAAGCTTCAAGAGAAAATCCTTGCAAAAAGACAGAATAAGAAACACAGACTACAAAGTTTCTTGTTAACGCTTCAATGATTCGCCTCGGCCAATCATTCACACTGGGACGGATAAAAGGCAAGAAGGGAAAAAACAAAAACAAAACAAAACAAAAAAGACAAAAAAATATAATCATAATAAAAAAAAAGAATCAACAAAATAAAAAAGATACATAAATAAATAAATAATATTACGGAAAAAAGCAGAAATTTTCTTTCATGTTGCTATCGCCATTGAAAAACCTGGTCCATAGAGGCCATATTTCTTGCTTGGCTTGTCTCCATAAATTTATTCAGCGATACAAGGAATATGCATTAAAAAAAAAAAAATGACTCAGTCTCAGCTGGTAAGTGACATTTCTTCGAGGTTGAACAATTGGTTGGTTGGTTGGTTGGATTTTACAGCATGTCAACCCATTAGGTCATTTTATACCGAAGAGGTTTTATGGTTATTTCCTATAACTCCAACCTAAAAAAGGGGAACCACTCTGAATGAATTTTATCTATTAATTAATCTACCCATTATTTTCCTATTAAACTAACCCTAACACTACCCCCTAACCCTAACCTTGTCTTCTTCTTTCCTAGTAGATCAATAAATAAATAAATTTATTATCAGTCAATCAGAGTGGTTCCCCTTTTTTTAGGTTGGAGTTATAGGAAATAACCAGTTTTATTTTATTAATTCTTGATTAGTACTCAATCTTTTTTTTTAAACCCATTTTTTTTTTAGAATACATTTTGTTCTATTTAACCCATAGATGGTTACTACTACTCCGGGTCAGGGTGGAGCTGGGAGTAATAGTGATGAAGAGGTACTCCACGTTCCCTGAGCTCTACAACTGGAACTTCACCATCATCTAGAGTTTAACGTCATACCCAGGACAGTAAAACCCTCACCATCACCTAGCACATATATGATAAAAAGGATCTGAGCTTGCCATAAGGGCAATAGAGTTGGGATAATCATATAGTTACTAGGGCTTGATGTGACCAGCCGATTTATCAGAGGAAGCCTCTCCGATTGCTCATCTAGCCTAAGTAAGGACCAAAGAGAAGTGTTGATACTTCGGACTGTTCTGTATAAACACAATGTTCAGACCACAGTAACCTCAGGCACTGTTCAGATGTTTTTGTTTAAATCACCTTAAGATAAATAATCTAAGTCAAGCCTTAGCACCTATATGATTGTCCCAATCATATTGCTCTTCTGGTAACCCCCAACCCATTTTATCATATATGTGTTAGAAGTTAGTGGCTGAGGGTCTTCATGTCCTGGGTTTGATGTTAAAATCTATCTGATGGTGAGGTTCCAATTCTGGAGGTCTGGGAAATATGGAGCACCCCTTCATCACCATTGCTCCCAGTTCCACTCTGACCCAGAGTGGTAGTACCTGTTAGGGTCCCATCTATGGGTTAAATAGAAAAAAATTGTTTATAAAAAAAAATTGAGTTTAGGAATTTTTCTTCCAAACTATCACAACAAATCTTTCAAAACTTTGCCTGCATTAAATGACCCACTGAGGTTGATATCCCGTAAAACAAAACCAAACAAACTGTTGTAGAGTAGCTAGCACCTCTTCAGCACTCTACTGATAGCCTTAAATAATTTATGATTAAGGACTTCAACAGTGGATTAATAAGCTGATTAGTATTCAGTCCGATCTTACTGTGTTTGGCTATACCACATTTGACCCTCCTCTATTTCTTGTAAGTTGCCTTGTTAATTGTTTTGTAACTTATTGTTCTGTGCTTTTTGTATGTATCCGTTAGCTCCAGATAATGGTGTTGAATGAATATATTATTAAGCGCTCAATTTCCTCTGTGTATCATTTCACCTCATCGATACAATACAAACTCATGTGGGGAAAATTTAGAAAAACAAACACCGGATGTTACGATGGATTGAAAATTTATTGTCGATACTTGAGTATTTCAGTTTTACAGTGGAAACCTTCTTCAGGACTAAGGATTTGTGTGGATAGAAGATGAAGGATGTTTAGTATGTGTTGAATTAGAAAAATGTGTGGAAAAAATGTTATTATCTAAATTTATCTAGCCATTTTCCTGATCAGATAAATTGTTTCAGGTACTACACTTAAAGATTATTAATGAATTGATTTGAAATTTTACTTATTTTTGTTTATACTAACATTTCTTCTTTTTTGTTTTTTACAGGTAAGTTTTCAAATGGACTGTTTACTCATTTTCGGGTTTTGCTGATTATCAGGTATATAGATATTTTTTTAAAAATTTGATTTTATGTTCATTGTACAGGTAACAAAAAAGGTGCAACATGTAACATTTCACTGCCCTGTCAGCTGGGGCGTTAGAATGCACCGACTGCATCTCTGCAGAGGGGTAAGACTATCCCAGATGGGACCACCTCTTGGTCGTGATGCTTAAGGACGGAGTCTTGGTGGATAAGCAGTCCATGACCTGCAACACTCCACTTAGACCCTTACTTAGGCTAGACGGGCGGTCGGAGAGGCCCTTTCCGATCAATCAGCTGGTCACATCAAGCCCTAGCACTTATATTATTGCCCCAACCCTATTGCCCTTATGGCAAGCCCCAACTCCTTTTTATCATATAGGTGCTAGAAGGCAGTGACTGAGGGTCTACATGTCCTGGGAATGACGTTAAACTCTATCTGATGGTGAGGTTCCAGGTTTGGGAAATGTGGAGCACCCTTTCATCACCATTGTTCCCAGGTTCCCTCTAACCCAAAGTGGTAGTACCTGTTAGGGTCCCATCTATGGGTTAATAAATAGAAAAATGTGAGTATCCATTAAGGATGAATTTATTTCAAATCTTTTTCGGTATTAAATGACCCACTGAGGTTGATATGCTGTAAACCAAACCCAACCTAAACAGGTACTACCACTCCTACATCCTACCTGTGACGGAGGGGTTGGGTAGATACATACATTCACAGCTTCATAAACTGATAACGTATAAACCTGCTGTCATGGTTAAGTGCCTATAAGTATGAATGGAACAAAACGTCCTCGGCATAAAATGACCCAAATGGGTTGACGTGCCGTAAACCAACCAACCAACAAATTTAATGAAACAGTACTGATAGGTTGTAAAAGTCATAGGGGGGCCTAATGTCGGTATCATGTGTCATATCTAATGTTGCTGTCTGGATGATATATCACACACATACACGTCGCTGTCTGGATGATACCGACATTAGGCCACCCTGCAAGGGAGTCTATCCCCTTTTCATTAGCGTTAGACCAAGGAGATTATTTTTAGCGTCTGAGGAAAAGCACCACACCTACCATCAGCTCCTCACTTTACCGCACAGATCCCTGTGCTACTTATACGCTGATTTGGCGCGGGCCGGTATCGAACTAGGAACCTTGGGATTCCTAGCCGAACACTCTACCGATTGAGCCAATTAATCTTTTATGGGTGGGACACAATTTTATTATCTTGATTTTTTAATTTCTTTTTCTTTTTTTAACTCTTTCTCCCTTTGACATGTAATTTTTTTTCAGTCTATCTAAACAAATGCATTTTGTTAGTTTGCAATGTTGTCGTACCTGTACGATACCTGTCACCATATCTATTTATTTTAATGATTTGCATTTGCCTCTATTAACAATCTCTGTTAAAAGCACACACACACACAAACTAAAACGCCTTAAAATCTCTATTTGAATTAATGAAAAACAGATATTTACTTTTTGACATTGGTGCCAAAGATCAATATTAGGTGACATTCTCTTTTGTAAAGGTTTTAGCTAAATTTTTGGCAGACTTTCAGAACCCCCCCCATCTAAAATTTTTGTTTTTAATTTTTTTTCTCCTTCTTTCAATGGATTATTATCGATTGCACACCAATCTATCAGACTGTGAAAAAAAATTCAAAAAAGTTATTTATTTTTCGAGTTTACATGGGTGCTCAATTCCCCGTATAAGTTTATAGTAAATCGATCCCCCATATCGGAACCGCTCGAAAGGAAACTGGCGCAAAGGTGTCAAAGTTAGGGTGGCCCAGAAAAAACAAAACCCAAATTATTTATTATCGAGCGGTTCCGATATGGGGGATCAATTTACTATAAACTTATACGGTGAAATGAGCGCCCCTGAAAACTCAAAAAATAAAAAACTTTTTAGAATTTTTTTTTTACAATCTGATAGATTGGTGTGTAAACGATAATAATCCATTGAAGAAAAAGAAAAGAAATTACAAAAAAAAATTTTTTCAGCGGTTCCGATATGGGGGATCGATTTACTATAAACTTATACGGTGAATTGAGCACCCCTGAAAACTTGAAAAATAAATAACTTTTTTAATCATTTTTTTACAATTGGATAGATTGGTGTGCAATCGATAATAATCAATTGAAAAAAAAAAAAAAGATTAAAAACAAAAATTTTAGATGGGGGGTTTCTGAAAGTTCAGGTCCTCCAAATTTTTTTTTAACACACACACACACACACACACACACACACACACACACACACACACACACACACACACACCTGTATATATCAGTAAATTCTAGGCATCAAGATCCATGAGAAAAGAATAAAATCAATAAGTTAAATTTTCACCAAAATACGTAGACTTATAGAGTCTGAAAAATGGCATTTTGGGGGCACCTTTGAAGCCCCATATCTTCCCTAATTCTCAACAGAATTCAACCATCTTTTACTATGTGATACTCCTCATCGAACTCTATATTTATTTTAATGATTTGCATTTGCCTCTATTAACAATCTGTTAAAAGCACACACACACACACACATACACAAACTAAAAACGCCTGATATTTACCTTTGACATTGCCGCCAAAGACCAATATTAGGCAACATTCTCTGGATGAATTTGCACAAAGGTATCAAAATTAGGGTGACCCAGAAAAAACAGAACCCACAAATTTTGTAATAAAACTGTTAATTTTAACTAGGGTGGTTTAGGGTTAGGGTTTAGGGGTTAGGGTTGTGGTTGGGGTTTAAGGTTAGTTTAATGGGAAAATAAATAAATAATTTCGGTTCTGTTTTTTCTGGGTCACCCTAATTTTGACACCTTTGGGCAAATTCAGCCCATTCTCTTTTGTAAAGGTTTTAGCTATTTTTTTTAAACACACACACACACACACACACACACCTGTATATATCTATATATTAATACTCATGTTCGTAGATTGTACGACTGTTATCATCTTGCAACACCCTCTGGTTAAAAATGACTGTTCAAATCATCCAAGATGAAATGCAAAAATGTAAATCCAGATTATCTGGTGTTACTTATCCATTGAATTCTTATTTCTTATGAGTGTCATCACCGCAGCTAAATAATGGATCATTTCTGATTTTATCATAAAGAAAGAAAGGGAAGAAAAAGGAAATGCTACACAGAAAAATATATTAAGAAAGAAAGAGAGTTGGGTAAAGATAGAGGGAGGTTGAGCTAATCTATTTCAATCGAGCATTTTGAAAAAAAATGAAAAGAAATAAAGAAATAAAAAGAGTGAGAGAGAGTTAAATCAAAATTATCATACCTTTTATATATTGAACTATTTCGCAATAGCTCTTAAGTAAACATATCAAACATTGTAATAATTAAATTATCATACTGTGGTATATCCACAGGTCCTGCTAGTATATAATAATAGTGATAATATACTTTGCTATGTTTATAAATAACGAGTGCTCGATATTATTGATAGAGCATGTATATCTAATTTAGGATAGCAAAGACATGAAGTCAACAGCATTTGGTAACTGACAGTTTCTTGTGTTCAGTTTGAAAATCACTTGGAAAGATAATTAAAACCCTTTTGATATTTTCTTAGTTAATATTTTAATTGATTAATTATACTAGTAAAAATATGTGCCTGAATGGCACTAGTATTTAAGTTTTAATGTAATAAGATATTATATTAAATCAGAAAGACTAATGGAATAAAATAAGAACACATATAAAAAGATTATGCTAAGTAATAATTGATTTCTATATAAATCATTAATTATCAATTATTACTTTAAATTTATTTTGAAATAAATTATTTGAAACAGAGGGATATATTCAAAGAATAAAACAGTTTGAATGCTAGCTCTTTCCACCGGTTCCGGCTTTTATTATAAAATTTTCTTAATTCAACTATTTAACGAAATCAAGCATTAAAATTACATTTCTTTTTGGTAATGGATTTTTAAAAAAATTATTAAGATTTAATCAAACAATTAGAAATCAATAAAACTAAGCAAATATTTATCAAAATCATTTTTTAAGATCAATATGCAAATATTTATCAAAATCATTTTTTAAGATCAATATGCAAATTGTAATTCCCATTCACACTATAATAAACTATTTGGCTGTATATATAATATATATGCAATTGCATGTTATTGAAAGGCCAACAGTATTAATAATATTAGATATTTTTTATCATATGGGTGCTAGAAGGCAGTAGCCGAGGGTCTTCATGTCCTGCGTATAACGTTAAAATCTATCTGATGGTGAGGTTCCAGTTTTTGAGGTTGGGAAATGTGGAGCATCCCTTCATCACCATTGTTCCTAGGTCCACTCTAACTCGCCCAAAGTGGTAGTACCTGTTAGGATCCCATCTGTGGGTTAATAAATAGAAAAATGTGAGTATCCATTAAGAATGAATTTATTTCAAATCTTTGTTGGTATTAAATGACCCACTGAGATTGATATGCCATAAACATTTTTCTTAATAATTGAAATTTGAATAGAAATATAATAATGGAAAATGTGATATAAATAACTAAGGAAATTGTGACGTCAGGGGTGATAGTTTTGGTTACAGACGGATGTAAACATAATCTCCATTATGATAAGATATTATTGTTTACAGTGATCTGCAAGAGACTGGAAGTGGTAGCTGTTGTGTGTTGGCATAGTTACCAAGACGTCTTACCTGATCCGAGCAAAATATGAGGAGTTTTGAAAGAGATAGGTTGGCAAGAACCTCAGGGCATAGTTGTACCAACTTGTACTGGCATAAGTAAAGGTTATAAATATATTCACCAACCCCTCTGCATGGGCAGGATGTGACACTAGGTCAATTTCTTAAGCAGGGTTTAACAGGTTTGAATTCAGAGTTTTACTTCTCCTAGACTAGTTGCCTAAACCAAGGTCAAAGATCCCAGTCTGCACTACTATTTTCCCATAGCTTGAGGGAGATTAGTTGGCAGCATACCTTTCCCAAGGGTATTAATGGTATGTGAAATGCAAACAGGCTTGTTCAGGTTTTGAACTTGGGTCAACACATCCATTTCCTATGACTCTAACTATTATAACATGTGCCTACAACCATATATATATATACAGAGATGCTGATGGGTATACGTCCTGCATCCCTGGCGCACAAAAATCTAAAAGGATGCAGTAAAAGCATATCCATGTCCCAGTGTTTTTCTTTTTTCTTCCCTTACCATTTCAAGCTAACTGTAAATACATTTCAATAGTTTCTTAGAAATGAATTACACAGGACAGGTTACAAGGTAGGAGTTAGACAGTTGTTTCCTCAGATCATAAATAAAAACCCTACAATCTATTAAGAAAATTTAGTTGGGACCCATTAATTTTCCCGGAGACTCATTGAAAGCAAATATGTGTGTCTCAGGACGCACTAAATCAAAAAGCTATCAACATCACAGTATATATATATATATATATATATATATATATATATATATAATCAATGTGTATGGTTGGCACTATTATACTTGAAGAAGCGGTAGTAATCCAACATACAGTGTTATTAGAAGAGTGCTCAATATCTGTGATAGAGCAGTAATAAATAAATAAATATTTTAGTTTATATTTATTTACATGGGAACAAGTCTGCTACCATTGGTTTCTTGCTGTGTATGCTTGATTTTTTAAATATATTTATATCATTTTCAAATCATTTTTCACTGCCTGATGATTGCTATATATATATATATATATATAATATATATATATATATATATATATATTTGTAAATTTTATTAGAGCTTTAAAAAGACCCACTAAAAGATTCATTATTTTAAAAAAAGTATATATTTTACAATAGAAGGTAACTAGTTTTGATCCTCGCTCAACAGAGCTAAGTATCGAGGATAATAGATTAAAACAAGTAGATGGGACAAGTAAGAAAAATAAAAAAGAAAAGAAAAGAACAAATTCTTTTCTGTTCTCCTAAAAGGGGAGGAAAATGAGACTACGGAGTTATAATATTTAAACCAAGTAAGCCCTCTCTTTGTTTGCAAAGAGCAGGCTTATTGGCCAGAATATATAATGTCTCTAAAATTTTAAGGTAATAAAATGAGTGTGACTTGCTCTCAACAGAGAACCAGTCAGTAGTAAATGAGTTGGCGCAACTACTGCTATTTATAAGGTGTTTGCCTATGGAGGAACCATACGTATTCCTCAGTACATCATTAGGACCGACGGTTCCATTTCTAATCTTAGTAGGGACATGTTGTTTAATTTGAGCATCCAATGGCTGGTTTGTTCTTCCTATGTATTGCAAACTGCTAATACATTTGTATGAATAGATTATAGAATTATTGTGGTGAGGGGGAAGAACATCCTTGCCATTGGATACTAACATAGATTTAAAAAAAAAAAAACAACTCGCAGATTAGAAGAGGGGTAACAATTTTGCACATAATTTTGACTTTATGTCACATACACACACACACACACACACACACACACATGTATATATATATATATATATATATATATATATATATATATATATATATATATATGTAAGAATGGAAAGCGAATTGAATCCGACAATATGAGGAAAAAATGAGTAAAGAAAAGAAATGTAGATGGATAAAAATGAATTTTATCGATATCACTTTTAATCGATATATATCACTTACACATGTGTTTTGGTCCGTTTATCAAAATGTATACGGATTACGCTATTATTATTATTAAAATAATCAGATGATGTTGAAATAATGATAATGATAATAATAGGAAAAATGTAAAAATATTCCGTACACAGAGAAATTTTTTTATGACCTTCATCAGAGTGAATTTTATTTTTTGAATCTCTCTGTGTACGGAATATTTTTACATTTTTTTTTTTTACGGAATATTTTTACATTTTTCCTATTATTATTATTATTATTATCATCATTTCAACATCATCTGATTATTTTAATAATAATAATAGCGTAAATGCGTATACATTTTGATAAACGGACCAAACACATGTGTAAGTGATATCGATTAAAAGTTATATCGATATATATGTGTGTGTTGTGCTTGTGTATACAAAGATTGCCACCATAAGAAATATGAATATGTAGAATGTAAACCAACAGATTTAATCCAAAAATATTTGTCATTTAGCAACACTGAACTCTAAAGTTTTTGATATTTAAAAAGTGTAATGAGTAAACTAGTTTTAAATAGTAAATGACCGATACTTTTAATGCTGCGTAATTTTATTTGGGTCCAGTGAGTCAGGTTGTTGAATATGTCAACAAGCCTCTTTGATGCCCCATGGGTCAGAAGCTGATTCCAGCCTGCGAATGTGACCTGGGGGGGTAAATATGCATCGTTAACAACTTGAGACTTGCATCTGATTCAGATGAAATTCTGAAGTGGAGTTAGAAGTATAATTAATTGGGTGTTGCAGAAATTTCATTTTGAACAAGAATTTCAGGTTTTCAGGCATTCATGGTTCTTGGGACCAGGTCTTTAACCCTATTTCACCATTCAAAGAGTTAGGGTCATACATAGACCTTGTTATTTGAAGACATGACCAAAGGTACTTGGCAATTTTGGATTACCCATGAGAAAATGAAAAAACTGACCAGCACCCATATTAATCTATGAAACGTAGTATCATAAACGAGTTAAGTGTATGCAACGTACACTTAACTCGTTTATGATAAATAATTGTTTGAAGAGTCTTAGTATATGATTGTTGTGTTAAGTATTAATTATTAAGCACAGAGTGTCCTGAAAGTCAACCTGGCATTTAAAAATTAAATAAAGTAAGTAAAGTCATTGTGGGGCCTAAAGTCAGTATCAGCCAATCAGCGAGGGAGTCTATCCCCTTTTCACTAGACCAAGGAGATTGTTTTTGTGTCTGAAGTGGAACGCCACACTTACCATCAGCTTCTTACTTTACCGCACAGATCCCTGTGCTACTCATATGCTAAGTTGGCAAGGGCTGGTAATGAACTAGGAACCTTGTGGTTTCTAGCCGAATTATAATTATAATTCTAGCTGTAATTATAACTACAGCCCAACGTAAAAGAAAAGACACCTGATCCTAGTAATACCAGAAGAGAAGAAACCACTATCATCCGGCTACGCATTGGCCACACTAGATTAACCCACTCATTCATTTTAAAAGAAGAACCTCCACCTAAATGTTCATGTGGAAACCGATACACAATGAAACATATTCTGATTGAATGCACACACCTCTCCCACACTCGAAGAAAGTTCTACAATGTTGACAGTATAGACAAACTATTTGGAAAAATAGATCCCAAGAGCATATTAAACTTTTTGAGAAAGAACCGGCCTATTATCAAGGATGTAAGTTCACAGACCTACAAAAATCACCCACTCACTCTCTTGATGTTCAAATTCTCAACAGAAAACTTGATTCCAGCAAATAAACCCCTATACATTTTTGAATACTTAATTACCAATAGAAGTATTCGGCATAAAATAACCCAAAGGGTTCAGATGCCGTAAAACCCAACCAACCAAACCAAACAAACCAAACCAATTATAGCGATGAAGGCTTGTGTTGAGTCAACTAGACATTTTGGATGAGTTGATAACAGACGAATGATGCAACAGTCTACCACAAATTCTCTGATCAGTACTCCTCATGGAGACATATGACAGATATATGTAATCCATGTGGCCCTCATGACATACATATGTAATCCATGCGTCACTAGGGCTCTCATTTAAAAGATATTCTGATTAAAACAGTTAAAATTTCAATGAGTATAATTTTAATTTCAAGGAGTATAGTAATCAATAATCAATAAAATTGGTTGAATGGCCTGTTTTATTGGTATCAGCCAGACAGCAAGGGAGTCTATTATCCCCTTTTCATTAGGGAAAGACTAGGAGATAGTTTTTAAATCAAGTTTTTAATTCAAGATTTTTCCCTTCTTAACAGGTTGCCTTACCAAGACTAAAGAATGCGTCTCTCTCTCTCTCTCTCTCTCTCTCTATATATATATATATATATATATATATATGTGTGTGTGTGCTTTCCCATAGGTAAGAAATTTTCAGTTACCAAGTGCCGTTGACATCATGTAACTGCTACCCTAACTTAGATATACATGCTCTATCAATGATACTGAGCACTCTTTACTTTAAAGTATAGTACACTATTATTTATTTATTTATTCCTTTCTGTCCACTGAGGACAGTCTTTAGTATACCGAATGCACGCAACAAACTATGATGCTTTCTAAGGCTGCTGGCTTTTCTCACTCTTTCTGGCTCTTTTCTCTGTTGAGGCTACTCTCCTCTCTGCTTCACCCCTCTCCGTGCCTTAACGTTGAGGTGCCAGGCCACTCTATTTTTTGCATCTACCTCCCACATGTTTGTGTCAATATGGCATAACTCTCCTGCAGATATCTTTAAATATTAGTGTTAGCTATGTGTGAGTGTCTGTGTGTGTACACACAGACACACACACACATATATATATATATTAATATTGATAATATAAAATAATAGCCAATTAAATAATTATCGAAATGAGTTAAAAAAAAATCTCCAAAAAATTAATAATTTATTATTTTTTTACATTTTATTTTTTGATTTTCAGTACTAATTTTCTCATAGAAGCGCAACCGTAAAAAATTTTTTTTTTGGCTTCTATTCATAACCGGTCTTTTATCTCATTATTTATACTGTAATTACTATCAGTCAAGGACCAACTCGAAACAATTTTATGCCCCCAGCATAAGGGGGGTCAAAATTAAGTGACCTGAAAAAAATGAGAAAGTTTTGAAATAAAATAAATAATGCATTATAAAGATCATTCATTGACACATAAACACTGAAAATTTCTTTAAAATCAGATAATTCCCTGATTTTTTGTAAATTATTTTCTGTAGGGGGGAGGTTGAAGTCATTTGGTCAAAAACGCATTTTAGGCTCATATATATATTAATATTGATAATATAGTGTATTATACGATTTACAATAGTACACTATATTATCAGTATTAATACATGTGCGTGTGTGTATATATACACACACAGCTAACTCTAAAATAATGAGAACTTTAGTCATATATACAAATAGATAACAATTTACAAAATTAGCACTGATATATATATCTTATTATAATGGAGATTATGTGTTTTTCTGTCTGTAACCGAAACTACATTACTATTTAAGTCATAATTCCCTTAAGTTATTGACATCACATTCTCAATGATTTCATTTTTATTTAAACCTCAATGATTAATAAAATTGTTTTACATTATTAATACTGTTAACCATATATACATACTAATAACATGTAATTATATTTATATATACAACAAAATAGCGGTTTACAGTGTGGACGGGAATGCTAATTTGCATATTGATATTAAAAATGTGATTTTAATAAATATGTGCTAAGTATTATTGATTTCTAACTGTTTGGTTTTATTTTAATGAATATAAGCAAAAATCTCTTCAATGAATCTTAAATGAAATCCATTAACAAGAAAAGATAACTGTCATTCTATTCTTTACTTCCTCTTACTTCCTCTTTTAACTGAATACTTAAATTAGAAAAATAACAATGAAAGACAAGAGTGATGGAAGAGTAAGTTTCAGTTGTTCTATTTTTCGATTATACCCCCTTGTGTTTCAAATCTTTTTAACTGCATTCTTATTTAGTTTCATTAGCCTTTCTAATTTAATATAATATTCTATTACATTAAAACTTAAATACTTGCATATATTTGCTAGTCTTTTTAATAAAGAAATAAAATCCCATTCCTCTTTTTTGTTGATATCTAAGACCTTCAAAAATATCCTAGTTTGAATATGTGTGGGTGAGTGTCATTTACAGTAACATTTTGGTTGTACCTCATTTCAAGTCAGGCCTTTTCGAAAGACATTTTACCTTTTTTTTTTGCCCTCGTTATTTTTGATTTTTCCTGGCCCTCGCCCCAAAATTGACCACACCTAACAATCATGAGTTTCAGTGGAAACCATTGAAGTATGTGCTAGATGAAATTTAACTCTTGATGCTGTATATTTAGATAAATGATAGGGATGCGTGGGTGGGGTAATGTTCTTTGCTGAAGAAAATTTATGAGGTTGTTTGCATATCAATTTGCACTAATGCCCTTAGGCAGGGTTTGGGTTAGGAAAGTCATATGTCCATCTCTTCTTCTCCCAGCTGAATTCAGAAACTTAGGAGTGCTGTTTCTTGTTTCAGATAATCTGTGGCACTGAGTGCACCATTTTTTGTTATCAGCTCATCCAAAAAGTGTTTATATATATATATATATATATATATATATATATATATATATATATATATATATATATATATTGTGTGTGTGTGTAGAAAAAGGTAGAAAAACATGGGATGTTGTACAAGGTAGATGTTTATTGTAGGTATATATATATATATATATATATATATATATATATATGTATATATATGTATGTATATATATATATGTATGTATTTGACGTCATATTTCAAACCGTCTACCTTTACAGCATTCTCTTCAAATTTTGAACAGATTGATAAACAAGGACTGTCACTCATACTCATACTCATTATTCTGTGATAAAATTTTTTTACTCTTACTTATATCAACAAGAGCCCTGAAGAAGATCTACTTAACAGGTCGAAACACTGCAGCATCGGCTAATAAACTTACCACTCATTTTATTTAAACCTGTGTTTTTTCAAATTTCTCACTATACTACATACCGTCAGATTCATTTCCATTTCTCTTCATATATATATATATATATATTATTTTTGGGAGAATATGTGCTTAATTGAAGTTGTACCTAATTTTGAAAGTTAATTAATTAATAATTAATTAATTAGGCGGGCATCTTTCAAAATTAGGTACGACTTCAATTAAGCACATATTCTCCCAAAAATTGTCGGCTAAAAAAAAGCCATATCAAAACACATCGTTTGTGTATTTACTTCTCATATATATATATATATATATATATATATATATATGAAAAAAGTTGGTGATCCCTGCTCTTGAGCAAAAAGATATCTTTACATGAAAGCAAAGGTGTTTTATCGAATTTTCCCAACAGACCTCACCAAAAAACCAAAAAAAAACAACAACAAAAACAAAAACAAAACAAAACAAAAAAAAAAACAGAAACTCAATGAAATTCATTGATGCTTACTGCATATCTATAAAGACTAAACAGTGGTTCAGGCAGTGGGTAATGTGTTTTAGCAGTTGCAAGAGCAGCATGAGTGACAAGCTGCATTCAACACAGCTGTCAGTCTATATGATACGAAGGGGGTGTGTTTTAACAAAGGTGAATTACATGAACAGCACTTTCATCACTGCTGTAAAAAAAGTTTTGGTTATTTATTGATCTACTAGGAAAAAAAGAAGACTAGTTTAGGGTTTAGGGTTAGTTTAATGGGAAAATAGATAAATAATTTATCAGTCAAGAGTGGTTCCCCTTTTTTTATGAACACAGCATGCACAAGGTTGTTCATTGTTGGTGAAATTGCAAAGACAATGACAATGTTGAAAAATAATGTTTTGTATGTATTTAACCAACCCTTCCACATAAGCAAGATGTGACACAAGGTCAATTTCTTAAGCAGAGTTCAAAAGGTTTGAATTCAGAGTTTTCTCTTTTTCTTAGACCGGCTGTCTAATCAAGGTTAAACAGCTCAGTCGGCTCTACTATTTAGCCATATCTAGAGAGAGAATAGTTGGATTCATACCTTTTACTAGGGTATTAGCACTATGTGAAATGCAAACAGCCTTGTACAGGATTTAAGGAGAATCCTTGTCTGTTGGTTGGCCTGTCCTCCAAAAAGTAATTCTAGGACAAATTATCAATGCCTTTAAATAGTAAATCAAATACTTGTTTGGACATTTCAGAGTTTTCCTTCTTTTAGACTGGTTACCTATCCAGGGTTAAAGAGCCCAGTCTGCCCTACTATTTTACCCATAGCTGGAGGGAGAATTGCATCCATTGCATATTAAAATCAATCTTATGATTGATTTTTATATAGAATATAATTTAGATAAATACAATCTTTTTATATATGTTCTTATTTAATTTAGTTACTGTTTCTAATATGATATATTTCCTTAGATTAAAACTTAAATAATTATGCCCGTAGGGTGCATGTTTTTGCTAGTGATAACAAAAGATTCATTATTTGAAGTCATTACAATTATCAGAATCAATAGTTCTTTTCGCTATTGATTAGGGGGTAGGAGAAGGGCTGTCAAATCCTGCTCTTTTGTAAAACTACTCGGAAGTCAAGTGTTGAGATTTCCTCAGAATTCTGCTGCTACTGCGGCTGCCTTTAATCATGCCAAGAAAAAAATGGATTTTGACTATTAACCAAAAAAAAAGAAAAGACTTTGGCATTAAATAATCTAACTAGGGTTGACATGCCATAAAACCAACCAAAATTTTAATAGTTTGTCCAAGATCTATGCTGACTGAGTAGTCTGATACCACTAGCAGTGGTTTACCCTCTTTTACGCTGCTGGTGAATATTGTATTTTGTTAATGTTATAAAGATTCCATTTAATTTCCAATGTCCGTTTGGTTATTTCTCATTTAGTAAACTTTGTTAACTTACAACAGTCTGCCACAGAAATAAAGCAGGGAAAAATGAGAAGATTGTGTTGCTCCAGTATTTCAAATCAGGAGGGTCAACCCTGCCTTGAAAATCAGTGTTTGAAATTCTGTCTTTTTAGTTGGGCTTGAACTGCAGTAAAACTACTCGGAAGTCAAGTGTTGAGATATCAGAATGGTGGGGGGCTGCTGCTGCTGCTGCTGCTGCTGCTGCCTTTAATCATGACAAGAGAAAACTGGATTTTGACTATTTAAAAAAAAAAAAAAAAAAAAATTTTCTTCTTCTTCATTCCATCTGCTTCTTTCCTCTATTAATAAATAGATAAAATATATAGACTAAATAAATAAAAGAAGATAAATAAGATAAAAAAGAAAAAAAAAAGTATTTTCTTCTTCTTTCCTCTATTAATAAATCAAACTTATGCCCTCCCCCCATTCTTATTCTCTAATTCACATTGCCCCTATTATCATTCAGAAATAAAAGTGCAATGCATTATGGGAGATAGAATGAGCTAAACAGGAATGGATTGGCTGCCATCTTTTCTACATCTGTTGAAGAGAAATCAATCTTTCTTGTTTTTTTTTAGGTAGCAACACAACCCCCCCAAAAAAAAACGAGACCCCCCAAATAAAAAAAAAAAAAAAAATGAGACCCCCCCCAAAAAAATACAAGAAAGTAAAAATGTATTTTCCTCCTCCTCATCGTCCTTCTCCTCCTGTTGTTGTTGACTTCTCTTTGCAATTGTTATTTACTGACGATAAAAATGGATTTATTATTATAGGGCTGGTTTAGCTCAGTCGGTAGAGCATCTCTCGCCAACTCAACACATGAATATCATGGGGATCTATGCAGTAAAATGAGGTGCTGATGGTAGATGTGGCGCTCCTATGTCTCTTCCTTGCCACTCTGTCATATTTTGTATTTTACTTCTATTAAGTTTTCTCAGGCAATTAAATATCCTTGTTATCACTATCATCGTGAATTGTCCTCATCTATTTATTTATAGAAATGAAAGTAACAAACAATTTGTTTGAGATGGCAATAGCCGACAATTTTTGGGAGAATATGTGCTTAATTGAAGTCATACCTAATTTGAAAATTAATTAGTTGATAATTAATGAATTAGGCGAATATATCTGTTCAAATGTAAGGCGTAAACAAATCGAGAAAAAGTCAATCTGTATGTACATTTTGGCCTATTATGCCTCATCAGCAGAGTTATAGACAGGGAACCGCTTTGTGTGTGATTCGAACCCTAACTGACAGGTGCTGATTCTAACCATTACACTAGCTGGTTTTTCCCAGATTTCTCATTTGTTTTTAAACTGATATATCCTATGTTTTTTTGAGACTTACTGCACGACAGTATGAAAGTAACAAACAATTTGTTTGAGATGGTGATAGCCGACAATTTTTATTCTTCCAGAAATTATATATACAGCCAATTATCATTGCTTGCTAACACCTCTCTATTCGGTGAATATTCTTACTTCCTCGTCACTGGAATAATGTTTGCCTCTCAAACCCTCTTTCATGGGACTGAAGAGATGATAGTCTGAAGGAGCTAAATCTGTTGAGTATGAAAAGTGAAATTTGGAGTGAAGAAGTGGCTCAAAGAACAGTCAACCGAATTTTACAGGGCAGAGATACATGCTCTCATTTGAAGGTAAAACATTACTATTGAGAGAAACAGTGATTATGTGGAGAAATAGGGATGTGATCCACAGCGGACCAGCTTCATTTTGATGTATGAATGATACATATTCCTGTGTTGGTAATTATACCTGTCCTAAACAAAATAGCATTACTTTTTGACTCGCCTATGTGGAGCAGTAGGAATGATCCACAGAGGACCAGTTTGATGTATGATACATATTCCTGTGTTGGACCTGCTTTTTGACTCACCTATGTGGTGAAGTAGGGATGTGATCCACAGAGGACCAGCTACATTGCGATATATGATGCATATTCCTGTGTTGGTAATTATACCTGTCCTAAACAAAATGACATTACTTTTTGACTCACCCTCATTGTTAAAGATTTTTAACTTAAAACTAGCAAGATTTAAGTATTTAAGTTTTAATATAGTGAATTATATTAAATTGGAAAGACTAACAAAATTAAGTAAAGACACATAAAAAATCACGCTTATTTGAATTATATTTAATTGGTTTCTATATAAAATCATTCATAGGATCATTTTGATATGTTGGAGAATAAAACAATAATATTAGAGATCAATAACACCAAGTAATTATTTATTAAACCCAGTTTTGTTAAAGCCAGTATGCAAATTAACCACACCATATATTATGAGAAGTAAATACACAAGCGATGTGTTCATGATATGCTTTTTTTAGCCGACAATTTTTGGGAGAATATGTGCTTAATTGAAGTCGTACCTAATTTTGAAAGTTAATTAATTAATAATTAATTAATTAGGCGGGCATACCTATTTAAATGTAAGGCTAAACAAATCGAGAAAAATCAATCTGTATATACATTTCGGCCTATTAGGCCTCATCAGCAGAGCTATAGATAGGAAGACCGCTTTGTGCGTGATTCGAAACCCGACCGTCAAGCCGACAGGCGAGCATCGCACCCCCACACCAACCGGACTTTCTTTAGATTTTTTGTTTTTTTTAGAAGTAGGTTTCTATTCCTCTTATAGTGACTTCTTCTACACGACAGTATGAGAAGTAAATACACAAGCTATTTCTTAGTGATATATAAGACACATTGCAGGATTTTAAATGCACTAATGTTATGGTTGGTTTTTAGGCAAATCTAAATCAGATTTTCAGAGATACGTCATTGATAGATAAGATTCTATATATTAATGATTTTAACTATAAATTAAATACTCATTGATAAACTTACATTGTTCCTGAGGGTATTATGATGTAACCAGTGATGTAATTTTGGTTACAGACAGACAGACAGATACTGAATGTCCAGTATAATAAGATTTACAAGAAAATATTTATTTAATTCAAAAAAAGAAATAAAGTGATGTTATTAAATTGTCTGAGGTTCGTTTTTAAATACAATAAAATCAAATGATAATTCCGTGCAGAGGCAGACCAGTATGTCCGACCAAATGATTATAGAAAAAATATGCCAATCTGTCTACATTGCAATTATTCTTGAGTCTGGTATTTCGATTCGGTTGTAATAAATTAACCTAGAATTTGGAATTTGTCTAAGGAACCTCGCTATCAATATCTGCCGCTATTTTTCTTTCTTTTCTTTTTACCTTAATTTTTTCTTCTCTCTTTCACTTGTGACTTTCTCTTTCATTTTTGTCATTCTTTCCGTTACTTTCTCTTTCATTCTTTCCTTTACTTTCACTTTCATTCTTTTTGTTACTTTCTCTTTCTTTCTTTCCCTTCCTCTCTTTCACTCATTACTTACTCTTTCTTCTTTCTTTCATTCTTTCCTTCTTTCTTTCATTCTTTCCATTCTTTCTTTCCATTCTTTTTGTTACTTTCTCTTTCATTCTTTCATTCTTTTTTTCATTCTTTCATTCTCTTCTTCCATTTCTTTCTCTTTCATTCTTTTTGTTACTTTCTCTTTCATTCTTTCCATTTCTTTCTCTCTTTCCATTCTTTCCTTTCTTTCCATTTCTTTCTCTTTCATCTTTCCATTTCTTTCTCTTTCATCCTTTCCATTTCTTTCTCTTTCATTCTTTTTGTTTACTTTCTCTTTCATTCTTTCCATTTCTTTCTCTTTCATCCTTTCCATTTCTTTCTCTTTCATCTTTCATTTCTTTTCTTTCATTCTTTCCATTTCTTTCTCATTATTTTCATTTCTTTCTCTTTCATTCTTTCCATTTCTTTCTTTCATTCTTTCCATTTCTTTCCCTTTCATTCTTTTTGTTACTTTCTCTTTCTTTCTTTCCGTTACTTTCTCTTTCACTCGTGACTTTCTCTTTCATTCTTTCCGTTACTCTCCCCCCCCTTCTGTTTCTTTATCTCTTTCCTCTTTCATTTTAGTTTTGTCACCCGTTCATCTATTTTACTCCCTCTCCCTTAAAACATTATTTTACCTTTTTATTATTTCTTTCTCTCCTTTAAAATTTCACTCCTTTTCTTTATTCGTCCATTCCTTCAATCATTCAATATACATTTTCTTCTTTTCTTTTCCTCCGCCCACGTTTTTGAAATCTCCTCTTCCTTCTCAATAATGGAAGCTGACCTGACCCCCCTGTACTGACAGTCTGTTCTGATCGATTCATGTAACAGATTTTTTTATCTTTTTTTTTTTTTTTTTTTTTTTTTTCAAGTCTACTTTTCATAAATTAACACAGAAACCAGACTACATTATAATAAACTAGAAAACAGCACCCAACGTCGTCTGGGTAAAAAGAGGGGTGGGAGGAGAATCTCTGGTGTATTGATTTGTTTATTTTTGAGATTCACAAATGATAGACATTTTTTAAGTAGAATTTCAATGCTATTTCTATGTATATTTTAATTTTCAAATATCTTTGAATATAAATCAAATTCATTATTGTTTTATTTTCTTAGTTTCCTCCAGACATCCATCCATACATACATACACACCAACTATCCTTTATATATATACTAGAAGTAGCTACCCTGCATTGACTGGGTAGAGGGAGGGAGGGGAATACCTGGTATATTGATTTATTTACTTTAGAGATTCACAAATGGTGGACATTTTTAAGTAGAATTTCAATGCTATTTCTATGTATATTTTAATTTCTAAATATCTTCAAATATAAGACAAATCTTCATAATTTTTACACAAAAAGCAAGAACCAGAGACATTTAATGTGAATATATATTTACTTTGTTGTTAATTGTTTTATTTTCTTGGTTTCATCCGGACATACATACATACATACACGACACCTGCCCTTTATATATGTATTAGAAGTGGCTACCCAGCATCGCTCAGGTTGAGGGGAGATTTTTAAAAAGTTAGTCTCGCAGATCCATTATTACTTATCACAAGTTAGCTCCTCACTGGATGTCCCATAAAATCCCCAAGTAAATATATAACAATATAGTAAGAAATTTTAATTCAATAATTTACAATTTAAAAAGAAAAATACAATATAAATGAGGCGATTAATTCAATCAATCAACATCATATTTCAATTAACTTCTGTTACTATATAAATTTCAATTTTTAAATATCTTCCCAAATATAAATCAAATCTTCAAAAATAAAACGATTAACGACAAAATAAATATATATACACATTAAATATCAAGAGGGCTTGGTTTTTGAGCAAAAATAACAAAGATTTGATTTATATTTGGGAAGATATTTAAAAATTAAAATTTGTATAGTAACAGAAGGGAAAGTCATTTGCATGTTATTTTGTAAATCTTTTTTTTTTTTGTATGTTTTTTTTTTTATGCTTGGAAATAAAATTAATTGATTGAATTAATTGCATCATTTATATCTTAAATTTAAAAAAAAAATTGTAAATCATTGAATGGAAATTTCTTATTATATTGTTATATATTTCCGTGGAGATTTTTATGGGGCAACCAGCGAAGATCTCGCTCGCTCAATAAATAATAATAGATCTGCGTGACTAACTTTTAAAAAATCCCCCCTCCCCTCTACCCAGGCGGCGCTGGGTAGCCACTTCTAGTTGTCAATATTGACAAATCAGTCCTACTTCATTATTTTTCTATCCATTTGTTTGTTTCTTGAAATAGATACGATTGTATATTTGGTTATTTTGATAAGATTCGAATCTCTATTGAAAACTGTCTGCCTCAAGCAAACCCTGACTCATTTGATTAGTTTTTAAGCAGTCCGAGTCTCTTTCAGGGCCCGGTGACTGGCACTAACGATTTGTGGTTGTTGTCACTCACAGTTAAGAAGTTTAGGGAAAGCGTTGTGGGCTTTATTTTATTTGTTTATTTTTACATTTTCCGGATTCTTTTTTTTTCTTTCCTGTATTTTATGTCATCAGTGTAGTCATGTTGTATGAGAGATTGGACAGGGTATGATTTCTACTGGGCATTTCTGACTCAGAATTTTCAGTTCCAGTGGTAGTAGTTGCACTGCTTTCTGATGCCTGATAGCTCACTAAAAACAACATTGTTTATTTATTCATTCATTTTCAATTCTATGATATTATCTGTCTCTGTCTATCTCTGTTTCTCCTTTTCTCAGACTCTATCTCTCTATCTAAGTACACACACACACACACACACATACACACACATACACACACATACATATATATATATATATATATATATATATATATATATAAAGAAATAACAAAAGACTTAGAGATTTAGCATTATAGTCTATTTCAGGGAGCTTAGACAAATTGTCTAACTCTCCCAACTCATCAGATTCGCATATATATATATATAACAGAAGTAATTAGAATCTGTAGGTAGAATGTATTTGAATTCCTAGAGTCTGAACCTTTCATATATGTATATATATATATATATATATATATATAAGTAAAGAAATAACAAAAGACTTAGAGATTTAGCTTATAGTCTATTTCAGGGAGCTTAGACAAAGTGTCTAACTGTCCCGACTCATCAGATTCGCATCTGATGAGTTGGGAGAGTTAGACACTTTGTCTAAGCTCCTTGAAATAGACTATAATGCTAAATCTCTAAGTCTTTTGTTATTTCTTTACTTATATATTTGCTCTGTGACTCTAACATTAAGAGCACACATTGAGCTCTCAAACTGTGACAGGTTTTTTAAATAAAACTCTTGTGTCGTAAGGAAGATTTCTTTTCTGGACTTTTGGATTATATATATATATATATATATATATATATATATATATATATTATATATAAGAGTAAAGTAACTATGGTGTTGTTTGTTAACCTGTGATTTATTCTTAATATTTCGAGATAAAAATCTCTTCTACAGAAGTTCTCCGGAACTGAAGTTGTTGCTAGTGCCTGTTCATTTGGTTCTGTCTCATGCCTTCCAAACTCTCTGTCTGTATGGGTGTGTATGTGCCTGTTCAACAGTTTCTGATTATCATTCCAGATCTCTCTCACCCTCTAAGCATAAACTTTTTTGTTTATTAACAGGACCATCTGATTCTTTTTTTTTATATATATGTGTGTGTGATTATCATTCCAGAATTCCAGAATATATATATATATATATATATATATATAGGGAATGACTTACAGGTAAAAAGTATTGGGTTGGTCTCAATATTTTGGTTGGTATAAGTGTTACTTGGATAAGTCAGCATTATAACAAATATAAAGTGCTCAATACGTAATGTGACAGAATACAAGTATGTTAACTGGTAGATATAGGCCAACAAAGTAAATATATATATACATTGAATATCACCGGATCTTGCTTTTTGTGCAAAAATTATGAAGATTTGTCTTATATTTCAGGATATTTAGAAATTAAAATATACATAGAAATAGCATTGAAATTCTACTTAAAAATGTCCAGCATTTGTAAATCTCAAAAGTAAATAAATCAATATACCAGGTATTTTCCTCTCTCTACCTAGTCGATGCAGGGTAGCCACTTCTAGTACATATATAAAGGATAGTTGGTGTGTATGTATGGATGGGTGACTGGAGGGAACTAAGAAAATAAAACAATAACAAAGTAAATATATATATATACACATTCACTATCACCAAAGCTTTCATTTTGTGCAAAAATAATGAAGATTTTATTCATATGTGGGAAGGTGGCATTCGGGATTAACTCTTAACATCCTATACCACCTAATTCCACCTGGCTGGAAGTCACATTAATTTTCCTAATCTACCCTAAGTGATAGCCTTTGTTTAAATGTAATATTAAACATATTTAGAAGTCTTTAATTTAAGGGAAATAACAGGTAAATTTTCAGGATTAATTTTTGATAAATGGTTATAGGAATTGGGCGCTGAACTTAGAAAATTCTTAACAGGATGTTAAGAGTTAAAACGTAAACAAATCAATTATGTAAAATGAAAACAACCAATGGATCTTTTTATTATCCGCTACCTTTAGTAAGGCAAGCCACTTTTAGTATATTTTAAAAACACAGAACAAGAACGCATGCATGTATATTTTTGAGTTAGTCATGTCGAATATTGCTTCTTTATTTTTATGAAAGTAGCTTTAGACTGAATACTCTTTAAGCAGAATTTGGTTTGATTTGGTTTTTATTTAATGGCGTATCAATACCTTTCTTGGGAAAGGTATGCATACAACTACTCTCCCTCCATCTATGGGTAAATAGTTGGGCAGACTGGGCTCATTAACTTTAGCTAGGTAATCAGTCTAGGAGAAGGAAAACTCTGAATTCAAACATGTTAAACTCTGCTCAAGAAATTGACCTTATGTCACACTCTGTTCATGTGGAGGAGTTGACACACACACACACACACACACACACATACACACACACACACATATATATATATATATATATATATATATATATTATATATATATATACACCAACCCCTCTGCATGAGCAGGATGCGACACAGGGCCAATTTCTTAAGCAGAGTTTAACAGGTTTGAATTCAGAATTTTCCTTCTTCTAGACTGGTTACCTAGCCATGGTTAAAGAGTTCAGTCTGCTCTGCTATTTCCTTATAGCTGGAGGGAGAATTGGATTCATACCTTTCCCAAGGGTATTAGCACTATGTGAAATGCAAACAGCTTTGCTTATATATATATATATATATACGCACATTCAGCCTTTCGCTCTCTTTGAAAGACTCTTGTTCTGTCAGCTACAATCTGTTCAAAGCCATCTATCATCGTTGTTTATACTTTCTTTTAACTATTGATTACAGATATTTATTTTACTACAATCTGTTCACATCAATTCAATTCTCTCTATCTCTTATATTTTTGAAATATATATATATATATATATATGTATATGTATATAATGTGTGTGTATTTGTGTATGGATTTGTCTTGTCTTGTGTATTTTTATGTTATCAGGGTTTTAATATTCTATTTATTTACTTAAAAATTACAGGCTGTCACTGTTTATATTAAATGTTGATACATACAGTACGGATGTCAATATAATCTCACAAGGTACATCCCTCTCTCCCTCTATGTCTTTCTCTGTCTCACTTCCCCCATTTCTTGCCTCCTCCCCTTCACACTCTTCATATCCTCTTCTCTCGTTGTGGTACATAACCCAGCTTCATAGTGGATGGGTGGGGGTTCTCTACTGATTACAATTAAAGGAAAAAAAAATTTGTATATAAAATTTAGTTTACATGCATACATATATATATATATATATATATATATATATATATATATATATATATGTGTGTGTGCAATCACTATTAATACACTATATATACATTTGGGAGGAGCCTGGTGTAATGGTTAGTCATAGGATATGGACTCGTAGACCTGAGTTCAAATCCTAGACGAAGCTGTTTGCTCTTTTCTCAATTGGCTCTCCTCTCTCTCTTTCTCAATTGGATCTCCTCTCTCTCTCTTTCTCAATTGGCTCCTCTCTCTCTCTTTTCTCAATTGGCTCTCCTCTCTCTCTCTTTTCTCAATTGGCTCTCCTCTCTCTTTTTCTCAATTGGCTCTCCTCTCTCTTTACTTCAACTGGCTCTCCACTCTCTCTCTTTCTTCAACTGGCTCTCCACTCTCTCTCTTTTCTTCAACTGGCTCTCCACTCTCTCTCTCTTTCTTCAACTGGCTCTCCACTCTCTCTCTTTCTTCAACTGGGTCTCCACTCTCTCTCTCTTTCTTCAACTGGCTCTCCATCTCTCTCTCTTTCTTCAACTGGCTCTCTCTCTCTCTTTTCTCAATTGGCTCTCTCTCTCTCTCTCTTTCTCAATTGGCTCTCCCCTCTCTCTTTCTCAATTGGCTCTCCTCTCTCTCCTTTTCTCAATTGGCTCTCCTCTCTCTCTTTTCTCAATTCTCTCTCTCTCTCTCATTTCTTTCAATTGGCTCTCTCTCTCTCTCTCTTTCTTCAACTGGCTCTCCACTCTCTCTCTTTCCACAATTGGCTCTCCTCTCTCTTTTCTCTTTCACAATTGGCTCTCCTCTTCTTTCTCTCTTTACACAATTGGCTCTCCTCTCTCTTTCTCTCTCTTTCAGCAATTGGCTCACCTCTCTCTCTCTCTCTCTTTCCACAATTGGCTCACTCTCTCCTCTCTCTCTCTTTCCACAATTGGCCCCCCTCTCTCTCTTCTCTCTCTCTCTTTCCACAATTGCCCCCCCTCTCTCTTTCCACAATTGCCCCCTCTCTCTTCCACAATTGCTCTCCTCTCTCTCTCTTCTCTCTTTCACAATTGGCTCTCCTCTCTCTCTCTCTCTTTCCACAATTGGCTCTCCTCCCCTTCTCTCTCTCTCTTTCCACAATTGGCCCCTCTTTCCACAATTGGCTCTCCTCTCTCTCTTTTCCACAATTGGCTTCTCCTCTCTCTCTCTTTCCACAATTGGGCTCTCCTCTCTCTCTCTTTCCACAAATTGGCTCTCCTCTCTCTCTCTTTCCACAATTGGCTCTCCCCTCTCTCCCCCTATCTCTCTCTTTCCACAATTGGCTCTCCCCTCTCTCCCCTATCTCTCTCTTTCCACAATTGCTCTCTCTCTCTCTTTTCCACAATTGGCTCTCCCTCTCTCTATCTCTCTCTTTCCACAATTGGCTCCCCCCTCTCTCTCTTCTCTCTCTTCTCTTTCCACAGTTGGCTCTCCTCTCTCTCTCTCTTTCCTACAATTGGCTCTCCTCCCCTCTCTCTCTCTTTCACTCTCCTTCTCCCCCTTTCTCCTTTTAGTTTCTTCTTCCTTTTCAATTTCTCTCCTTTCTTATTTATGTCCTTCTTATTTATTGCTTTTCTTGGCTCTCCTCCCACTGTCTCTCTTTATTCTCCTATTTTCTCTTCACCCTCCTTTACCTCCTCCACCCATCTTCCTTTCCACCCCTCCCATCTTCCTTTTCACCCTCCCCATCTTCCTTTTCACCCCTCCCCATCTTTTAAAGTTGGATGAAGAAACATATTCATCATCATTGTTAATCTTGTTACCTTGATCTATTTCAAATCAGAACATCTACAACATCAGTGCCTAATTTTTTTTCCTTCTTCAATTTCTTATTGAATCATTATACGAGGGTGAGTCAAAAACTAATGCAATTTTGTTTAGGACAGGTATAATTATCAACACAGGAACATGTATCATACATTAAAATGAAGCGGGTCCTCTGTGGATCACATCCCTAATTCTCCACATAGTCACCGTTTCTCTCAATAGCAATGTTCCTCCCTCGAATGAGAGCATGTATCCCTGCCCTGTAAAATTCTGTTGACTGTTCTTTGAGCTACTTCTTCACTACAGATTTCACTTCTTTGTCACTGGAATAATAAAGAGACTATTATCTCTTCAGCCCCTTGAAAGTGAGGTTGAGAGGCTCTGATCCGGAGTGGTAGCACCAGTTAGGGTCCCATCTATGGGTTGATAAGAACATTTAAATAGATAATGTGTTTATAAAAAAAAATTGAGTATCCATTAAGAATGAATTTATTTCAAAACTTGGTCAGCATTAAATGACCCACTGAGGTTGATATGCCATAAAACAAACCAAGCCAAACCAAGAGAGTGTACTTGATTTTGGTTGGTGTTAATAGTGTCATCTCACTGGCCATACAGTGAAGAAAATAAGTATTTCACTCCCTGCTGATTTTCTGAATTTTCCACCTTACAAAAATAGGAATAGTCTATAAATTTCAGGGTAGATCCATCTTGAAAGTGAGAGATAGAATATTAAAAAAATTCTAGAAAATCACATTATATTAATTTTTGAACATTATAAAAAGTAAAGTTGTCAGGGCGGCCTAATGTCGGTATCAGCCAATCCCCTTTTCACTAGTGCTAGACCAAGGAGATTGTTTTTGCATCTGAGGTGGAGCACCACACCTACCATCAACTCCTTACTTTACCACACAGATCCCTGTGCCACTCATAACGCTGAGTTGGCGAGGGCCGGAATCGAACTAGGAACCTTGTGGTTTATAGCCGAACACTCTACCGACTGAGCTAACCCGGGCCATTTGAACATTATATACTGTATATATTATAGTGAATTTGATACTTGCTAAGAAATCCGCATATGCAGCCTTATACCAGACTAAACTAAGTTGAATGAATAATTATGCAGTTAATTTCAGTATAAAATACAGCATCGTTGACTTGAATGTGAGAGAGAGAGAGAGAGAGTAGTTGATTTTGATTGGACAATGAGAAACTGTTGTAATGGTTGTGAAGACCAGCTGTAATTGCTACTACTTTGCATATTGTCTGCCTTTCTGGCAAGGTTGTAGGGCAAAGGTATCAATGTGGAACTCTATTGTATTATACTGTGTGGAACTCTCCTGTGTTTTGAATGATTGCCAAGAGGAAGGAGGGGAAGAGATCAATAGTCTTTTTGCAATGTGTCCACACATACTTTGCACTGCTGACCCATTGAAGGAGGAAGGGGATAATTGCTAGTCTATTCATTTCTAACTGATTCAGCACTTTTTTTGGTTAAATCGAACTTAACGGACCTTAATTCCACCATCGTATGTCACCCCTCTGAAAGAAAGAAAAAAAAATACCAAAAATTAGGAAATTAAGTGATTTTAATGAAATTTTCAGTGTTGATATATTAATGAATACAAGATATAATGTATTATTTTTTTTATTTAAAAACTTGTACATTTTTTTTCGGGTCAGTTAATTTGAACCACGTATCTTTGAGACATAACACAGATTCTCACAGATACGTGGTTCAAAGTTAACTGACCTGAAAAAATGTAAAAGCTTTTAAATAAAATAACTGGTGCATTATATCTTGTATTCATTAATATATCAACACTGAAAATTTCATTAAATTCAATTAATTCATTGATTTTTAAAATTTTTTATTTATTTATTTTTTTTTTCTTTTTCAGAAGGGTGACATATGATGGTAAAATTTAAGTCCGTTAAGTTCGATTTAACACATTTTTTATTTTTTTATTTTTGTTTTTTAGATGTGAGTTTAGAATTAATATTAATATTAATATTATAATTAATATTAATAGTAATAATAACATTTGATAAGTGTAGTTAGAATAATTATAAAGCTTTTAGAATTATTTTATATGCCCTGTTGGCTGGGGCGTTAGAATGCAACAACTGCACCTCTGCAGAGGGGTAATACTCCCCCAATGGGGCCACCTGTTGGCTGTAGGTGGCGACCCGTGATGCTTAAGGATAGAACCAAGGTGAATGAGCAGTTCATGACTTGCAATACTCCACTTTGACCTTTACTTGGGATAGACGGGCGGTCGGAGAGGCCCCTCCGATCAAGTTGGTTACGTCAAGCCCTAGCACCTATATGATTTTCCCAACCCTATTGCCCTTATGGCAAGACAAACCCCTTTTTATCATCTGGTTGCTAGAAGGCGGTGACCGAGGGTCTACATGTCCTGGGAATGACGTTAAACTCTATCTGATGGTGAGGTTCGAGTTTTGGAGATTTGGGGAATGTGGAGCACCCCTTCATCACCATTGCTCCCTGGTCCACTCAGACCTGGAGTGGTAGTACCTGTTAGAGTCCCATCTATGGGTTAAATAGAAAAATGTATTTATAAAAAAATTGTATTATCCATTAAGAATTGATTTATTTCAAAACTTTATCGGCATTAAATGACCCACTGAGGTTGATATGCCGTAAAACAAAACAAAACAAAACAAAGTATTTTATAATTTGCTTGAAGCATTGCATTTCTTTTTTCTTTGTTTTTTTTTTTTTGAAGGCTATTGCAATGCAAAAGTAGTTAAGCTATACAAGGTCTTATTAATTTCAAAATTAATAAGACCTTGGCATTACTTTTGCCTCAAAAAGAAAAAAAAAACAAAGCAAAAAGAATGCATGCTTTCAAGCAAATTATAAATACTTTTGTTTTTTGTTTTTGTTTTGTTTTAAAAACGGCAATATTCAACTCAGTGGGTCATTTAATGCCGATAAAGTTTTGAAATAAATCATCTCTTATGGATTAATACAATTTTTTTATAAATACATTTTTTCTATTTAACCCTAGATGGGACCTCTACAGGTACTACCATCCAGGTCTGAGTGGACCAGGGAGCATGGTGATGAAGGGGTGCTTCCACATTCCCCAATCTCCAAAACTCGAACGGCACCTCACCATCAGTTAGATTTTTACGTCAATTCCCAGGACATGTAGACCCTCGGTCACCGCTTCTAGCAACCAGAGATAAAAGGGGTTTGTCTTTGCCCATAAGGGCAATAGGGTTTGGGAAAATCATATGGTGCTAAGGGTTGGACATAACCAACGATTGATCGGAGGGGGCACTCTCCGACCGCCGTCTATCCCAAGTAAGGTCAGAAGTGGAGTATTGCAAGTCATGAACTGCTCATTCACCTTGTTCTATCCTTAAGCATCAGGGTCGTCCACCTACAGCCAACAGGTGGCCCCATTGGGGAGGTATTAACCCCTCTGCAGAGGTGCAGTTGTTGCATTCTAAGCCCCAGCCAACAGGGCATATAAATAATTCTAAAGCTATAATATTCTCAACCTTATCAATGTTTTATTACTATTAATATTCATTATAATATTAATATTAATATTAATTCTAACCTACATCTAAAAACAAACCATAAAAAAATAAAAATGTGTTAAATGAACTTAAACGGCTTAAAATTTAAACCATCATAATTCACCCTTCTGAAAAAAGAAAAAAAAATAAATTAAATAAAATTTTTAAAAATCAATGAATTAATTGAAATTTAATGAAATTTTCAGTGTTGATATATTAATGATACAAGATATAATGCACCAGTTATTTTATTTAAAAAGCTTTTACCATTTTTTCAAGGTCAGTTACTTTGAACACGTAATCTGTGGAGATCTTGTTATGTCTAAAGATACGTGGTTCAAAGTTAACTGACCCGAAAAAAAAATGTAAAGTTTTTAAATAAAAAAAATAGTACATTATATCTTGTATTCATTAATATATCAACACTGAAATTTCATTAAAATCAGTTAATTTCCTAATTTTTGGTATTTTTTTTTCTTTCTTTCAGCGGGGTGACATACAATGGTGGAATTAAGGTCCGTTAAGTTCGATTTTAACCAAAAAAAGTGCTGAAATCAGTTTAGAAATGAATAGACTAGCAATTATCCCTTCCTCCTTCAATGGGTCAGCAGTGCAAAGTATGTGTGGAACAATTGCAAAAAGACTATTGATCTCTTCCCCTCCTTCCTCTTGGCAATCATTCAAAAACACAGGAGAGTTCCACACAGTATATACAATAGAGTTCCACATTGATACCTTTGCCCTACAACCTTGCCAGAAAGGCAGACAATATGCAAAGTAGTTAGCAATTACAGCTGGTCTTCACACCATTACAACAGTTTCTTCATTGTCCAATCAAAATCAACTATCTCTCTCTCTCTCTCTCACATTCAAGTCAACGATGCTGTATTTTATATGCTGAAATTAACTGCATAATTATTTCATTCAACTTAGTTTAGTCTGGTATGAGGCTGCATATGTGGAGTTCTTAGCAAGTTATCAAATTCACTATAATATATTACAGTATATAATGTTCAAAAGGGACTGTTTAGCTCAGTCGGTAGAACGTGTTCGGCTAACCACAAAGGTTCCTAGTTCGATTCCGGCCCTCACCCACTCGGCGTTATGAGTGGCACAGGGATCTGTGTGGTAAAGTAAAGGAGTTGATGGTGGTGTGGTGCTCCACCTCAGATGCAAAAACAATCTCCTTGGTCTAGCGCCAGTGAAAAGGGGATTGGCTGATACCGACATTAGGCCGCCCTGACAACTTTACTTTTTATAATGTTCAAAAATTAATATAATGTGATTTTCTAGAATTTTTTTAATATTCTATCTCTCACTTTCAAGATGGATCTACCCTGAAATTTATAGACTATTCCTATTTTTGTAAGGTGGAAAATTCAGAAAATCAGCAGGGAGTGAAATACTTATTTTCTTCACTGTATGGCCAGTGAGATGACACTATTAACACCAACCAAAATCAAGTACACTCTCTTGGTTTGGCTTGGTTTGTTTTATGGCATATCAACCTCAGTGGGTCATTTAATGCCGACAAAGTTTTGAAATAAATTCATTTTTAATGGATACTCAATTTTTTTTTTATAAACACATTTTCTATTTAAATTTTCTATTCAACCCATAGATGGGACCCTAACTGGTGCTACCATTCCAGATCAGAACCTCTCAACCCCACTTTCAAGGGGCTGAAGAGATAATAGTCTCTTTATTATTCCAGTGACAAAGAAGTGAAATCTGTAGTGAACAAGTGGCGCGAAGAACAGTCAACAGAATTTTATGGGGCAGGGTACATGCTCTCATTCAAAGGTGGACATTGCTATTGAGAGAAACGGTAAACTATGTGGAGAAGTAGGGATGTGATCCACAGAGGACCGCTTCATTTTAATGTATGATACATGTTCCTGTGTTGATAATTATACCTGTCCTAAACAAATTTGCATTAGTTTTTGACTCACCCTCGTATAATGATTCAATAAGAAATTGAAGAAGGAAAAAAAAAAGTAAGACACTGATGTTGTAGATGTTCTGATTTGAAATAGATCAAGGTAACAAGATTAACAATGATGATGAATATGTTTCTTCATCCACTTTAAATAGAATGGGGAGGGGTTGAAAAGGAAGATGGGGAGGGGGAAAAGGAAGATGGGGAGGGGTGGAAGATTGGAGGAGGTAAAGGAGGGTGAGAAGAAATAGGAGAATAAAGAGGGACAGTGGAGGAGACCAAGAAAGCATAAATAAGAAGGACATAAATAAGAAGGAGAGAATTAAAAGGAAGAAGAAACTAAAAGGAGAAAGGGGGAGAGGAGAGCCAATTGTGGAAGAAGAGAGAGAGGGGGAGGAGAGCCAATTGTAGGAAGAAGAGAGAGAGAGAGAGAAGCCAATTGTGGAAAGAGAGGAGAGAGAGAGAGAGAGAGAGGAGGAGGAGAGCCAATTGTGGAAAGAGAGAGATCAGGGGAGAGAGGGGAGAGGCCAATTGTGGAAAGAGAGAGAGGAAGAGAGCCAATTGTGGACAGAAGAGAGATAGGGGGAGAGAGGGGAGAGCCAATTGTGGAAGAGAGAGAATAGGGGGAGCAGAGGGGAGAGCAATTGTGAAGAAGAGAGAGAGCGGAGAGCCAATTGTGGAAGAGAGAGAGAGAGAGGAGAGCCAATTGTGGAAAGAGAGAGAGAGAGAGGAGAAGCCAATTGTGGAAAGAGAGAGACCGGAGAGCCAATTGTTGGAAAGAGAGAGGGGGGGAGCCAATTGTGGAAAAAGAGAGAGAGAGAAGGGGAGGAGAGCAATTGTGGAAAGAGAGAAGAGAAGAGGAGAGCCAATTGTGGGAAGAGAGAGAGGAAGAGGGGGGGAGAGAGGAAGAAGCCAATTGTGGAAAGAGAGAGGGG
>CM042157.1:68252556-68332506 GCA_023376005.1 Doryteuthis pealeii
AAAAAAAAAAAAAATGGATAAACAATGGAGAGAGAGAATAAGGCAAGTCGTGATCCACGCATGCGAAGATGTCATGACGCGTGACATAACTCAACGAAATGCAAAAGACGAGAAAAAGTATTAATGGACTGATTATTTTTAAGAGAACAAAGGGAACAAAGTGGGAATGATAACTAAATAAATAATTAAATGAAGCCTAGTATTTAGTAATTATTTAACACTATTTTAGCTAGAAACGGAGATATATTAAAGAATCCATGTCAATTATTAAGGGAACAAAGTGGGAATGATAACTAAATAAATAATTAAATGAAGCCTGGTATTTAGTAATTATTTAACACTATTTTAGCTAAAAACGGAGATATATGGTTTCTTTAATATATCTCCGTTTTCAGGACCCCATTGTAATCTGCTACTACTATTACTAATATTATTATTATTGCTTTATGTTTTGGATATATTGAGCACTTTCGGATTGTTAATTAATACCACTGCAACAGGAACGTTAAAGCAGCAATGGACACTATATATATATATATATTGATAATAATAATGAAATATATTGTGTACAGTGCTCAGGTGCACCAACAACTCATCAAAGTCTCATGTCAAGTACACAGAATAATGTAGTGTCAGGAACATGAACAGTTTACAGTAGTAATATGCATGTATCTGTGCACGTGTGTGCATATGTATGTGGAGAGGGGCATCAGGTATAGTGTCGGTGGACTACAGGAAGCATGGAGGCTTTGAAAGATTCAGTGCTTCGGCAGCCTACAACAGACGCGGGCAGTTTATTCCATATATATATGGAAATACAGTGAGGAAATTAATCCGACGATATGAGAAGAAAATATTTTAAAAATATAACAAACACAGGATGTTATGATCAAAGGAGACAATTTTATGTGTCAATACTTAAGCATTTTGGTATATTGTACCATCTTCAGGACACTGTTAACAAACGCGCATATAAAAATTAACGGTTAATAACATCATATTCACACATTCACTATACACTTAACATCTTTCATTTTGTCCCTCACATAAACATTACTTAACAGTGTCCTGAAGATGGTACAATATACCAAAATGCTTAGGTATTGACACATAAAATTGTTTCTCTTGATCATAACATCCTGTGTTTGTTATATTTTTAAAATATTTTCTTCTCATATATATATATATATATATATATATATATATATATATATAGTCATCCACAGACACAGTGTTTCAACGTTCAATGTATCATGTCTATTCAGTGTGGCTAGACCTTCACAAGCGACTTCCAGCTGGTATGGAAACCTGATTGATTTATCATCAGTCAGGCTTCTTAACCATTCGACCATCAGCACTTCTGTACTGGGATTAGGATTTTAACTGATAAATACATGCATCTGTATATATGTAAAGGCAACCTGAGAGTGCTCCATCCATAGAGGAGAGCGTTGCCTTTAAGCTTTAATCAGCAGTTGTCAGCGAAAATTCCATCCAATGTGCTCAACCTGCCGGGAGTGGCAAACATATTTATATAGTCTCTCACACACACATTCAAAGATTTATACAGTGTATAAATCTTTATATATGTGTGTGCGTGATATATATATATATATATATATATATACACACAGTTGTGTAAAAAAAAGTATCAAAATTTAAAAAACTTTTTCACACCTCTTGTATTCTGAAAAAAAATAATGTTCCATTCTTTCCTCATTTCTATCTTGGTAAATACAGATTTGAATTTGGTACTTTTTAGACACCTGGAAAAAATTAATGAATGGAACGTGATTTTTTATTTTCAGAATATAAGGTGTGTCAAAAAGTACAAAAATCTTAATACTTTTTTTGACACTGTGTATATTATATATGTATATATATATATATATATATATATATATTATTATTTATATTTTGCTTGAAGGCAATTATAATGCATAAAATTTGATAATTATAGAAAATAATCTTGACAAGTGAATCCCGGCAAAAGATGGCTCGCTATGCAGAACACCGTACAGACTGTTTCGACTTTATTAAGTCTCATCAGCGATGTATACTAACGACTCCCCTCCGACAGGAATCGAAACCGGGACCTCAGCAGGCATAGTCAGAGACCATAACGCTTCGGCCGCCGGTACATAGCGAACAATCCCTGCGAAATTAACCTTGTCAATGATACTTACACGCCTCTACCATAGTAGGTAAGGGGACGTTGATTGAGTAGTAAACAAACCCGGCCGTAAGCTCTTCGACGAAGTGAATAAGATTTTTGGATGTTTGTTTTTTTAGAAGCACTGTTGATAAATTATTATTTATATTTTGCTTGAAGGCAGTTATAATGCATGTATGGCATATATATATATTATATTAGAAAATTTGAAAAAACAAGTATTCCGAAAATAGGATGAATTTATTTATCGATGTTTAAACATTTCGGTTTCTTTAAACCTTCATCAGGATGTATGCTGGTGTTGACACAACAAAAAAGATTTTCATCTCCTGAAAAAACATCCATCAATTTCTTCACCCCAAGATACATCCTGATGAAGGTTTAATGAAACCGAAATGTTTAAACATCGATAAATAAATTCATCCTATTTTCGGAACACTTGTTTTTTCAAATTTTCTTAATATTGTCGGATTTATTTTCCATATTTACTCCCATATGTATATATACATATATATACATATATATATATATATATATATATATATTATATATTATGAAAAATTGAAAAAACACAAGTTCATTGTATATGTCTGTTTTTTTTTAAAGACAAGATGTGAAGAAAAAGTGGAAATGAATCCAACAGTATGTGATATTATGAAAAAAACACATATACGATGAACTTGTGTTTTTTCTATTTTTCATAATATCATAACAGACACACAGTAAAGATAGATAAAACAGATGGGTTGATAGACATGAACACATTCAAGCTAAATAGATAGATAGATAGATAGATAGACCGATGGACAGATAGACATACTGTTAAATATTTATAAATAAATAAAATAAAATAAAATTAAAGAAAAAAAAAAATAGACAGACAGACAGATACTAACAGATTACCCATAAACAGACACTGATGATATCAACTGAATAAAGACAACCAGATAAATATTATAATATATATGATACATAACAACGACAACAACAATAATAATACTGCCACTATTAATAATAATAATAATAATATAATAACAACAACAATAATAGTATATAACATTATATATATGCTCACTTACACACATATATATATATATATATATATATATATATATATATATATATATATGAGAGAGAAAGACACAGGAAGTCATGCATGCAATGACAAGTACTCGTAAACATTAAAATCATGGGAATAAAATCAGACAATTCAAGAATAGACGAGAAGTGTAAATATACACAGATACACACACACACACACACACACACACACATGTGCGTGCATCTGTGTGTGTGTATACACGCATGAATGTGCAAAAATGTCTAAAAAAAGAACGCTCTTCTGCCTCAACATCTTTTGTAAGAGGCACAAAAATAACGAGTAGAAAAAGACTCTGAAGATTTTCTGTTGTCTCCGTTTCTTTTCTTCTCGCAATCTTCTTGCCATTCTCGTCTTTGAGAGATGGCACTTCTCCGCTTGCCCTTCACAATCGATCCATTGAAAAGTGCTCTTCTTTTTCATCTTCTTCTTCATCATGATACGGCCAAATCTTGAAAATTCCAGCCCACAACAAAAACAGAGTTCGTATCACCTACTTGTTATTGTCTCTTCTTGCTGAACGTCTTTTTTGCATTTGTTGTCTCACATAGTTTTCATTCATCATTCTAAGAAGGTTGAAGAATGCATCAACCAAAAAAAAAGGAATATTTGTGTGAGAAATTTAGAGAATATGGTGATAATGCTTGTTCTCAGAATTTTAAACAATGAATAATCCTAAAGAATGCATTGGCCAAAATATTGTGATAATGTCAGATGGATATATATATATATATATATATATATATAATATTATTATTATTATTTATATTTTTGAAGGCAATTACAATGCATATATCATATAGTTGCATCTACAACATATATATATCTTTTTCTTAACCAAATACATTTCTGTACAAATTTAATGAACATTGAGCTCTCAATTAAAACCAGACCAACTTTAACATTCTGCTGTTAAGAAAGGCCCATCTTAAAATCATCCTAACACCAACTAACCTGGTGATTTACTTAAATATATATATATATATATATATATATATATATATATTATTTGATAATTTGCTTTTGAAGCATTGTTAAGTAAAGTATATTATTATTTATCATTTTGAAGGCAATTACCATGCGTATATCGTATAGCTGCATCCACAACATATACATAGAATTTTTGTGTGTGTATGGTTGAGAGTAGAGGAAAATGTGAATATAACAACACACATTTTGTCGGATTTATGCAATCCTTCACTCCTTGTATAATATATATATATTATATATATATATATATATATATAAGTATGTATTATATATATTTTTATTTATTTATTTATTTTTTTCAAGTAGAAAAATAAGATTCTACATAAAAAATGTTCAGCATTTTGTAAATCTCAAAAGTAAACAAATCAATGCTCAAGGGTCCCTCCCCCCCATTTACCCAGGCGATGCTGGGTAGTTACTTCTAGTTAGTAAAAGATTTATGAAGTCTATGTAGGGCAATTTATGCAATCTGACAACGGCATGCCAGAAGCTGGCACAAATGTTCTTCAGTGGTAATATATTGATTTTGTTATGATTTTAGAAAGAGTGGGTGGGGTTATTTAGTGGTGTTAGTGACAGGTGGTGGTGTGGTGGTGTTGGTGGTAGTAAACAGCTGTTTAGAATTACATTCCTGAAAAAAATGAATTAAAAATTTAAATGCTCTCAAGTCATGGCTCTAAAATTACAACCGCAATGAAACTAAAAAAAAAAAAAAAAAAGATAAAAGAAAGAAAAAAGAAACGGTTTTCGTGATAAGTTTTATTTGCATCAATAATGGCTGATATAGGATATATGGAAGGTGTCATATTCAAAAATGGTTTCCTGAGAGAGAGAGAGAGAGAGAGAGAGAGAGAGGAGAGAGAGAGAGAGATGAGAATGAGAGAGAGAGAGAGTGAATGAGAATGAGAGAGAGAGAGAGAGTGGTGAGAACAAGAGAAGAGAGAGAGTGAGTGAGAATAGAAAAGAGAGAGAGAGAGAAGAGAGTGAGAGAAAAGAGAGAGAGAGTGATGAGAACGAGAAAGAGAGAGAGTGAGAGAGAGAGAGAGAGAAGAGAGAGAGTGAGAACGAGGGAAGAGTGAGTGAGAACGAGGAGAGAGAAGAGAGAGAGTGAGTGAGAACAAGAGAGAGAGAGAGAGAGAGTGAGTGAGAACAAGGGAGAGAGTGATGAGAACGAGAGAGAGTGAGTGAGAACGAGAGAGGGAGAGAGTGAGTTGAGATTGAGGGAGAGAAGAGTGAGAAACGAGAGGAGAGAGAGAGAGAGAACAAGAGAGAGAGAGAAGAGAAGAGAGAGAGAGAGAGAGAGAGAGAGCCACAAACTGAAAAGAAAAAAAGAAAGGAATACATCTATATTAACAACTGAGTGAGAGAGAGAGAGTGAGTAAAGAAGTTTGGGTTATTTCCTATAAGTCTAACATAATCAAAGGGGAACCACTCTTGACTGATAAATTATTTATTCATTTTCCCATTAAACTAACCCTAAACCCTAACCTAACCCCATCTTCTTTTTCCTAGTAGATCAATAAATAAATAAATAAATAATTTACCACTCAAGAATAATCATGTTAGACTTATAGGGAATAACCAAAGTTTGTTTGCTGTGTTTTACTTTGCGGCACATCAACCTCGGTGGGTCATTTAATGCTGACAAAGTTTTGGATTAGTAGTGATATTTTCGTAGAAAACAAATGTATTTATTGTTGAACACTCACACACACACACACACACACACACACACACACACACACAGAATTTGGAAGCTATAAGACTCAAAGCAGAATGAACGATTACTAACAATAGATTCAGTTTCAGAAATTTTCTGTTGAGGTTTTTATCTCAAAATATCAAGAATAAATCACAGGTTAGCAAACAACACCACAGTTACCTTCTTTTTTCTTTACACTTGCATTGCGATAGCCTTCAAAACCAACCACCAAACCAATATAAACACAATGCTTCAAGCAAATTATAAAATACTTTTAAATGTATTTATGTATAGCTATTTTTAACTATTGTTCAATTACTCATATTTTTTGCGAATACAATCCCACTTCTTTTTGGAAATGTAAAATCCTGGATGGTCTGATTTTTGTGAAAAGTTTTTTTTTCAAATTATTTGCTTGGTAGTATTTTGTTTGCACTAGATCAAAGTCTACAGATTCTAGCAGTATATGTTTCACTGTAAATCTCTCTTGGTATGTAGTGCATATTGGGTATTCTGTAAAGAAAGAAGAAATGATGAGACAGCAGAAACTAACAAAGAAAAACCACAAACTAAAAAAAAAAAAGGAAGAGAGGAAGACATCTATATTAATGAGAGAGAGAGAGAGAGAGAGAGAGAGAGAGAGAAGAGAGAGAGAGAGAGAGGAAGTAAAGAAGGAAGCAATGATGAGTCGACAGAGAAAGTAACAGAGAAAAACACAAACTAAAAAAAAAAAAGAAGAGAGAAGACATCTATATTAACGAGAGAGAGAGAGGAGAGAGAGAGAGAGAGAGAGAGAGAGAGTAAAGAAGGAAGAAATGATGAGTCGACAAAGAAAGTAACAGAGAAAAACCACAAACTAAAAAAAAAAAAGAGAGAAAGACATTTTTATATTAACACATTTTTATATTAACAACTGAAAGGGCTTGTTGTCTGTCCTCTATAGACAGCTAAATATTTGGACCATATGACCTTTAGGCACCCCTTTTGCGATCTCAATTCATAAGGACATTTTTTTCATTTACACTGCCAAAATCCGGTTGTTTGTTAACAGACGATTATTAGAGTTTTTTTAATTATAAAATTAACCCCTAACCCTAACCCCTAACAAACAACCGGATTTTGACGGTGGTTAGCTCAGTCGGTAGAGCGTTCGGCTAGAAACCACAAGGTTCCCAGTTTGATACCAGTCCTCGCCAAACTCAGCGTATGAGTAGCACAGGGATCTGTGCGGTAAAGTAAGGAGCTGACGTAGGTGTGGCGCAGATGCTAAACAATCTCCTTGGTCTAGCGGTAGACCTCGCTGACTGGCTGAGACCGACTTAGGCCGCCCTGACGATTTTTTTATATTTAAAGCATTTGATTATTAAATATACTAGCACCCCCCCATGTATATACCTTTATATTTTTATACTTACATATACCTATATATTTTAAACTTACATACATACACCCTATACCTGTATATTTTTATACTTCTTTACATATACCTGTATATTTTTATACTTTATTTACATTTACATAATTCTATATTCTTGTCCTATACTTATATATACCTGTATATTTTCATACTATAATTATGTATACCTGTATATTTTTATACTTCTCTTATATATTTTTATAATTTACTTGCATATACCTGTATATTTTATACTTTACTTACATATAGTTATTTACTAAGCTTAGCTTAGATGTGGCATGAGGCCAAATGTATGGGGTGCCCAGTGAGAATCAAACTCACTACCAATGGTCTGCTAATCTTGCTCACTAACCATTACACCATGTGAGGTGCCCTATTTACATATACCTGTATATTTTTTATACTTAGATATACCTGTGTATTTTTATACTTCTCTTACATATACCTGTATATTTTTAAAATTTATTTACATATATATATATATATATATATATATATATATGTATGTTTAAAAAAATATTTTTCAGCTTACATATACCTATCCATTTTTAAATTTATTTACATATACCAGCACATTTTTATACTTTATGTTGTGGGGTTTTAAGGGTACAAAATAAGACAAATGACTGGTAACAATGGATACAAATGTATTGAACAAAAGGAGTAGAAATTTACAGCAAAGAAAGTGGAGATTGCGTCCGACCAATATAGTTACAAATTGACTCGTATTTGCTTCGTCTCAAGCAACAATTGTTCTTATTACTTATAGTAGCCGTCGGCGCATTCCATTTATGTCAATAGGTTATATCACCTATAACACTTTACTTACATATATCTGTATATCTTTATACTTATATATAACTGTATATTTCTATACTTTACATACAAATGCCTGCATATTTTTATAATTTACTTATATATATGTTTTTTTAATATTTTTCAGCTCATGATGAAACAGGATGTCAGAAGTATGTGTAGAGTTCTCACAGAATGCCTGGCGTAAAGACCTTTGTGCAAACTGTTTGCGTCCCCGATCTGAGCACATCAAATCAGCTAGCGATCCAACAAAGCCACGAAAAAGTTCCATTGGAAGAGGATCAACACCAATCCCAGCAAAACGAAACTCAACTCTCCTGAAGAGCTCGGTATCCCGGAGCACGCCTGTCTACGACAAAAATGCCAACGAAAAGCAATCGTCTGAAGAAGATGTGAAACTTCTCAGCGTCAAGTCGTTGCCCGGTTATAATGATCCGCCAGAGGACGGTCCTGGTGATTCCCCTGAGAAGGAAGCAGAGGTTGATGACGAGCCTGTGGAGAAGGACGATGATACTAGAGTCAAGACTCCGCCAACAAAGGCTCCAAGACTCTTGAAGAGCTCTTTAAAATCGGGCTGTAATAAGGAACTAAATAAAAACCAAAGAGTTGTGATTGTTGATACCGAACCAGAAGTCATTGGTCATGATGGTGGGATAGATTATTTATACCCTGATGAGGAGACTCCCGAAGCTTTGGATCCATCCCCACCGGGAGGTATTCAGCTGACCGAGGAGGAGAAGCAGTTTGCTCTCTTGGCGTTGGAGAATACACTGTGGAATTCGGATATCCACAATCTCCGTGTGGAGACACCGAAAGAGGGCCGTTTAAAGAGAGTACCGAGTAAAGAATTTGAAGATGTAGAGCTTGAATTTTTATGGAAAGCCGACAGGTTTACAGGCTTGAAAGACTGTGATCTGTTACCAAAAAAATTCGGGACTTTCCCTCGAAGGAGCCGGACTCCGAAAACCCAACTGTCTTCCCGACCTTCAGCAGAATTTCTTCTGGACCCAAACAAATCCCCAGAAAACGAGCTGAATTTCCGTCTACGGTCCGGTTCCGATAGTTCTTCCCTGTACCAAAGTTATGGTCCAAAGTATGGTGCTACAGTTAATATGATGGCGCAAAGTATGACCGAAGACACTAATAGACTGAAGGTTGATCATTCCTCTCCCCACAGAAGCATTGAACATCTACCGAAGCCGGCGCCCAAACCAGCAACTCTCAAAAAGTGTATGAGTGAATTTTCCGAAAAACCAGTACCAATAGCACGGAACAAAGACGATCGAGAGAAGAACCGACAGCATATGATGTCCAGATCTGTTGAAGGGAGGTTGGAAGATTGTCTAGATAAACCAGAAGTTGTAGAATCAGATACACTAAAAAGGCAGAAGCCACCGGCCCCTGCGAAACGGCAGCACATAAATAGAGAAGGATCATTGCATCGTAGAGATGAGATGTCTTCGAGTTTCGCAGGGACCACACTCGATAGAAAGTTTGACCAAGACGAGATGTCATTGCTAAAAGTCGATGCTAGTGATGCCCGATTTTCCAAGGCGAAATCCGTTGATTTCGAGGCCAAAATGGCTTCCGTGGCAGCAACCCTAGATTTTAACAAAACGAAAACTAAGAGGCAAGCACCACAAGCCCTGTATCCCCCATGCATGAAGGCACAGCATCCCCCTCAAAATCACCCGCTAAGAACGTCGACCCAAACATTAGAAAGTCTCTCAGTGTAGAGCAGCCTCGTCGGGCCACCCTGAGTGATGAAGGTGAATCAATGGACGGTATGGATAGCTACAATCGTAAAAATAATGAGAGTCGTATGAAGAAAGGTTTTGCAAGTATGTTCCGGAGTTTTTTGCGTCGCGGCCGAGATTCTTCCTCTGAAAGTAGCACGGAGCAAAGCTTCGATAACACCACTTCAGGAAAGGGGAATGAAATCTCCAAGGATATACCAGCAATTATGTGTGATAACAAATCGGATCTTCTGAGCAATGAATGCCATAATTCGGATGAAAATGTCAGCGGGCAGTTCCGAGTGCGAGTCTTTCCCTCGCCAACGAAAAGTACCGTGAGTATGGCCTCCACTGGGAGCAGTACGAGCAATGAAGGTCTGGACAATCGTTTTCCCTCGGAGATGACTACATCTGACAACCGACTTGACAGCCTCGAGCGACAAAAAGACTCCGGAGAAAAACTTGTCGAGAGCAACCCCTCTTCACGAAAATCAACCATGTCACACGAATCCGTTCACCGGTCAAACTCAATGTCAAATAGCTCGAACGTATCTGATAGCATGGAAGACGTAGTGGTCGTGCGGCGGAGAGTTAAAAGTCCGAAGAAGATGCCGGCTCCCAATGCTCCAAATTCGCCATCTATGGCACCAAGTAGTGAGAAAAATGCGCTCTTTGCCAAAGAGCTCGAACAGCGGCTTAGCAAAGCCGTCGAGAACAAGACCGGTACTCTGAAGAAGACACCAGCACCGAAACCCCCTGAACCACCACCTCCTTTGCCTGACGGTGAGGGAACGGAGAAGAATTCGACATCGAGTGGCACTAGCACTGCAACTGCGACTCCCTCATCTTCATCTCAGGATAGCGGTCGTCAGGATTCCGTTACGGAAATCCGACCTATCGAGAAGATAGAACTGCCAAAAGCCGCCCAAAGCAGGCGGAGTTTCTTGGGAAAGTTTGCTGGCAATCGACGTTCACGCCCTCCTCCTCCACCCGTTAAAAGAGCAAAATCAATCACAGAGGCATCTTTACCCACCCATGACATGACCCACATGAAGAAAATTGATCTAGCTGATATATCAGCACCTGTGGTAAGTGAATTAATTTTATCTCCAAAATTGAACGAAACACTTTTCACACCTATTTGTAAATGTGTTGTTTTTTACCGTTCTATACACTCATGCAGGTATATACATAGAAATTTTCTTGTATAAGCCTGTGTATACACTTACAGATTTCTCTGAATGTTTGAGATGAGGCTTGATGATTAGTATTATCTGCATTATTCGGACTATTGTCCTCATCTTTATTGTTATCTGTACAATGTTTCGGCCGATGTGCCCTCCGGCCTTCTTCAGGTATTTCTTTTCTCAGACTTGGGAACCTGCTTTCAAATTCGGGAACCTTCTTTCAAACTTGGGAACCTTCTTGTCGTAGTTGGAGCCATCACGGAACTTTGCACCTAACCCTTTATTCAGTCCACGGGGGTATCCTGTTCTCATAGAAAATTAATTAACACAACTCCTACCCCAGCTATGGTTAGCGGAATGAGAACAGGATACCCCCGTCGACTACGACAAGAAAGTTCCCGAGTTCGAAAAGAAGGTTCCTGAGTCCAAGAAGGTTCCCGAGTCCGACAAGAAATACCTGAAGAAGACTGGTGGGCATATCGGCCAAAACGTTGTACAGATAACAATAAAGATGAAGACAATAGTCCGAATAATGCAGATAATATTTACAGATTTATACGTCTTTACAAGAGCATATATATTAGGGTAGGTCAATTTTAGAACTGTAACATCTCCCATGTGGCGAAAGTTGCAAATTAATAATTGCCACACAAGAAAATTTGTTTGAAAATGTCAACATGGAGGATATTCTCTCTTTTTTGAGGGAAATAAAATTATACCATAGAATATTGACATGAAACTAAACAATACCACACAACATGATCCCAATAATGCTAACACATTATTAAAACCAATTACTAAAAAATAAATAAATATAAATACACAATATGTATAACTTCCTAACTGTTAGGCATGACATAACCCCAAATGGTTTGATATGCCGTTAAAATCAATAAACACATAAACAAACAAAATAATTTTCTTCAAATCTTTGCCTTCTTTTGAAGAAATAGATTTACCTCATATAATAATAGAAGTGGTTACCTAGTGTAATAATACTAGAAACGGCTACTAATGGTGTCAGGTTATCAGATTTCTCTCATATAATACTAGAAGCAGCTACCTGGCATTGCCTGGGTTGATAGGCGTGTAATAAAAAGTTAGTCTTGTTTTGGTCTTACATAATTGATTTATGTTTTAATCACAAACACAACCAATGACTTTCCCGTCACTTACTTTTCAAATTTTAATTTTTGAATATCTTCCCAGATATAAATAAAATCTTCATTATTTTTGCACAAAAAGCAAGATCTAGTGATATTTAATGTGTATATATATTTACTTTGTCATTAATTGTTTGAATTTTGTAGTTTCCTCACGGTAGTTATTCTACACAGACATACATACATATATACACACATACACCCCAACTGCCCTTTGTATATGTATAGAGAGAAGATTATTATATCTGTATATAATATTATCTATGTTATCTCTATTAATAATGGAGATTGTCTGTATTTATGTCTGTAACAAAAACTACGTCATAGCTCTATGTCACAGCTTACGTCACAATATTCTTCCCAGATATAAATAAAATCTTCATTATTTTTGCACAAAAAGCAAGCTCTGGAGATAGTGAATATGTATATATATATATATATATATATATATATATATATATATTTACCAACCCCTCCGCATGAGTAGGATGTGACACAAGGTCAATTTCTTAAGCGGAGTTAAACAGGTTTGAATTCAGAGTTTTCCTTCTCCTAGACCGGTTGCCTTACCAAGGTTAAAGAGCCCAGTCTGCCCTACTATTTATCCATAGCTGGAGGGAGAGTAGAATTCATACCTTTCCCAAGGGTATTAGCGCTAAGTGAAATGCAATTACCACGTCCAGGATTTGAACTCGGGGCGACGAGTCCATTTCCCATGACTTTAACCATTACACCACGCGCTTCCATAATGAATATGTATATATATTCAGTGTAACAGTTGGAGTCATAGATAATCGGTCTGAGTTCAAATCCAGGATGAAGATGTTTGTGTTTCATATATGATGTAATGGTTAGCAAGCTAGATTTGCATACCATTGTCAGTGAGTTTGATTCTCACTGGGTGTCCCATACTTCTGGCCTTGTGCCACATCTAAGCTATAAGCTTTGTAAATGACTATAGCGTTAATACCCTTGGGAAAGATATACATCCAACTACTCTCCCTTTAGCTATGAGTAAATAGTAGGGCAGACTGGACTCTTTAACCATAGCTAGGTAACCAGTCAGAAAATGTTTTTTTATTGTTATCTGTATAATGTTTCAGCCAATGTGCCCTCTGGCCTTCTTCAGATATTTCTCATCGGACTCGTGAGCCTTCTTGAACTCTGGAACCTTCTTATAATCAGGAGCCATCACGGAACTTTGAACCCAACCCTTTATTTGATCCACGGGAGTATTCTGTTCTCATTCTGCTAACCATAGCTGTACAGTTGTTAAGCTGTGTTAATTATTATTGTATGTTACTGTCACCCTTGACTAGGATTGAACCTACAACCTAGAGATAACTGTCACTTAGAATTATCTTAACTCAACACCTTTATCCAATTAGACACAGGATACCCCCATGGATCGAATAAAGGGTTGGGTTCAAAGTTCCGTGATGGCTCACAATTATGACAAGAAGGTTCCCGAGTCTGAAAAGAAGGTTTCCGAGCCCGACAAGAAATACCTGAAGATGGCCAGAGGGCACATCGGCTGAAACGTTGTACAGATAGCAATAAAGATGAGGACAATAGTCCGAATAATCCAAATAATACTAAAATTAATATTAATTTAAATGTTCTTCCTTATTCTAATATTCCCTTCGTTGCTAAGTAACAGGAAGGTTTACCTACTCAACTTATACTTAATAAGCAGAAAGTATGCATCCAACTACTCTCCCTCCAGCTATGGGTAAATAGTAGGGCAGACTGGGCTCTTTAACCATGGCTAGGTAACCTGTCTAAAAGAAGGAAAACTCTAAATTCAAACCTGTTAAACTCTACTTAAGAAATTGAGCTTATGTCACATCCTGCTCGTCTGGAGGGATTGGTAAATATAGATAAACAGTTTGTGGTGACATGTTTTAACATGAGACAATCCTTTAGATTGGAGCGAAAACATTAAAAAAATGATTAATGAAACAGGAATGTTATATAAGGAAGTTGTGATTAATAGTTTTAAAGCTTATAAATGACAAACACACACACACACACACACACATATATATATATATATATATATATATATATATATATATGTGAAAATAAAATGGAAATTAATCCGACAGTATGAATAAGATATAATGAAAAAACAAACGATGTTTACAACTGAAATAGGCTCATCAGAAGAGAAAGTGTGCAAACCGTTTCGGGGCCATTTCTCTTGACGGTTTAAATGGGCCGAGTGTTGCTTTTTAAACCGTCAAGAGAATTGGCCCCGAAACGGTTTGCACACTTTCTCTTCGGATGAGCCTATTTCAGTTGTAAACATCGTTTGTTTTTTTCATTATATCTTATTCATATATATATATATATATATATATCAAAGGGTTACTACCATGTAAACATTGTAGTAGCATAAGTAGTTAATCCAAAAGGGCTCAATATATCTTGTAAAATATAGAGCATTAATAGTTGTAGAAAAGTTATTTTCCCTACTACGGTTTCAGTGTTCTTAGAAGATGGTGTACTAAGAACACCAAAACCATGGTAGGGAAAATAAATTTTCTACAACTATATATATATATATATATATATAATATATATATATATATGTTGTGATGTTAGTTCAACAGTAAAAAAAGAAGTCAAGTCGAGGTAGGGTAAAAAGAGACAAGTGTATTTACAATAAGGTACAAGAACAGCTAGCTTGCTGCTAAACAGTAACAGTACGGTAACAGTATGGTAACAGTAATGGTAACAGTACAACCTTTTCACTCAGTGTCTCACTATTTATAGTGAGAACCGGTGTATATTCTCCACTGTAGGAACGGCCAGTACAACAATATATAGGATTGGAATGAAAGTCTTGTCCGATATAAAATAGTATTTATTCAACCAATTTGAAATAAATTGAGAAATATAAACAAAATGTCATTCGTCAGTGTCTCCAAAATATGGAAAATGGTCCACACATTTTTGCTAATGTTCTGGAAGTTGTTTTATGCCATTTGCATAGAATTCTACAGGTATTCTTGGAGACATAGTACCGAGTTAATCTTCTTCACAATGGCTGGTGCATTCATTCCATCTTTCCACAAAAAATATGTTAGCTTTCTTTTATGTCGCTTCTCTTAAATTCCATTATATGCCACAAAAGAATGTTTTTTTTAAATAATTGCTATCTGAAACAAATAAATGAAATATATAAATTAAACAAAGTATTTAATAAAACATTAAAACATTTTAGAGACACTGACGATTGATGTTTTATTTATATACGAGCAGTGGCTAACCAATGTTGCCTGGGTAGAGGGGTATTTTTTAAGTTAGTCCCGCAGATCCATTATTACTAAATCGTGAGTTGAACCCTCGTGGGATGCCCCATTTAAATCCCTATTTAAAAAATAGACCTTGCATTGATCCAGCTACTCTGAAAAGAAATGTTAATGTCTACTATCTAAAATATTAAATGAAATAAAAATCCATGCTGTTATTTAAATTTTATTTTTTAATTATCTTCATGAATATAAATCAAATCTCTATTATTTTTGCTCAAAAACTAAGCCCTGATGATATTTAATGTGTATATATATTTACTTTGTCGTTAATTATTTTATTTTCAAAGTTTCCTCCAGACATACATATACGCAACAACTGCCCTTTATATATGTATAGATTTCGCAATTTACATGTTGTCTTTATTGGTTAAATACATGTTACTTTGTATCGGACAAGACTTTCATTCCAATCCTATATAAATATAGTAGTGTTTTCTAGTATTGGAGAATTTAGAATAAAGTGCTCAATTACAGGGGTAATAGCTGTATTTATTTGTTATAGAGTACAATACATTTAAGGTGAGATTGTTACCATTGGTTTCAAAGCAACATGTTAGCCACTTATCATCATGACAATGCACCTGTGATTTTTCATGGGTGTGTTGACTTGACGATAAGTGGTTAACACGCTAATTTGAAACCAATGTTAACTAGGTCTGGGGAATGTAGAGCACCCCTTCATCACCATTGCTCCAGGTCCACTCTGACCCAGAGTGGTAATACCTGATCAGTGGGTTAAATAGAAAAAATGTGTTTAAAAGAAATTGAGAACCCATTGGAGTCCAAGACTAATCAAGGACATAAAACTCCTTGAGGGAGTTCAGAGGAGAGCTACTAAGGTAGCGAATGATTTAAAAACCCTTTCGTATGAAGAAAGACTTAGGAACATTGACTTACCAAGTTTGGTTTATCAACGTACAAGAGGGGATATGATTGAAGTCTGCAAATATACACATGGTTTTTATTCAACAAATACTACTTAAGGTGAGATTGTTACCATTGGTTTCAAAGCAACATATTAGCCACTTATCGTCATCACTATTGCTCAAAATATCAATACCATGGGTCATAAATTAAAACACTTTAAAAAGATTTGTAAAAAAATGCAAGACAAAATTATTTTAGTAACAGGGTGGTGAATACATGGAATAAACTACCATCCTCAGTAGTGAATGTCCCATCTCTAAACTCCTTTAAGGCAATGTTAGATAATCTGTGGAAAGATTATAAATATTCTGTGGAATTAAGATGAATGTTTATAAGGAACAGCTGACAGGTCTCAGACCTAATATACTAGCTGAAAGAATATTATTATTATTATTATTATCATTATAAAACTAAATGTCTTCGACATCATCATTATCATCCTGTCGTGCTGCCAGCACGGATATCCATGACAATCTCTCGCCATCCCTCCCTATCACTCATTGCTCCTGGGAGATCCTCTGCACAGCATCCAGCATCCGCGCAGAGTTGATCTATGTACGTCTTTGCTGGGCGACCTATTCTGGCATGCCCATGTGATGGCATCCACAGAAGAACGTCACTTATGAGTTCATCCTTGCTTCTCCAGCAGTGCCCAATGTGTCTTGTTGACCCAATGGAATGACATGCCGTTAAAAACCCAACCAACCAACCAACCAACTTATGTTTCGGAGGGCGTATCTTCTTACTAGTTAAAGTAATGTTTACTAGTATCTCGCTTAACTAATGAATTGCTGTTAAGTCACTTGACCAATCCTTGCACAAATAGTAAGTAAAATAAGTAAGTAAATAGTTAGTAAAAAAATCTTTTGACTCACCTTAGACACATTGGTTATTACCCTTGAAACAAGACAAACGTTTACTGAAATTTAATACAGTTTGCTTAACAAGATCTTACTTGATAAACATGTCTGAAGAGGACAAAGTTTTTTTTTTACTTCTTTTTTTAGAAACTTTGGACTGGGAAAATTTTTTTTACAGAAACAGCCAAAAAACAGTTAAAAGTGCTTTTTAAGTGTATACAAGGTGTGTCAAAATAATTAAAATACAGAAAGAGTCATAAAACTAATTCCAAACCAGACTAATTCTCATGCTGAAAAGTATATATAAAATGTAGCTACCTATAATTTTTAGTTCTCCTGAAGAAGGAGCATCACATAGTAAAAGATGGTTGAGTTCGCTGGAGAATTGGGGGAGATATGGGGCTTCAAATGTGACCCCAAAATGCCATTTTTCAGCCATTATAAGTCTATGTATTTTGATGAAAATGTACGTTATCGATTTTATTGTTTTTTCTCATGGATTCTAATGCCTTGAATTTACTGATGGGGAAAAAAATTGCTCAATTCGGAGTTTTAGATGACTTTAAGGCCTGATAATCCCCCTGAAAGTGGGCAAAAATGACCAATTTCGTGTACAAATAAAGTGCCAAACTAATATGATTTCTGATAGAGTTCGATGAGGAGTATCACATAGTAAAAGATGGTTGAGTTCGCTTGAGAATTGGGGGAGATATTTATTTTTTACAGAAACAGCAAAAAAACAGTTAAAAGTGCTTTTTAAGTATATACAAGGTGTGTCAAACTATTTAAAATACATAAAAGAGTCATAAAAATAATTCCAAACCAGAATAATTCTTATGCTGAAAAGTATATATAAAATTTAAAGTAAAAGTAAAGTCGGCGTGGTGGCCTAAAGTCGGTATCAGCCAATCAGCGAGGGAGTCTATCCCCTTTTCACTAGCATTAGATAAAGGAGATTGTTTTTTGCATCTGAGGTGGAGCACCACACCTACCATCAGCTCCTTACTTTACCGCACAGATCCCTGTGCTAACTCATACGCTGAGTTGGCGAGGGCTGGTATCGAACTAGGAACCTTGTGGTTTCTAGCCGAACGGTCTACCAACTGAGCTAAATCTTTTAGTTCTCCTGAAGAAGGTTAATCTTGAACACTGAAACTGGTCGAGAGAAAAACTTTTTCCTACAACTATATATATATATATATATATATATATTGTATATATACAAGGTGTGTCAAAGAAGTATCGAGATTTTCTGTACTTTTTGATACATCTTGTATTCTGAAAAAAATTACATTCCATTCATTAATTTTTTCAGAATACAAGGTTTGTCAAGAAAGTACAAAGTTTAAAGCTGTATTTACCAAGATAGAAATAATGAATGAATGGAATGTTATTTTTTTTTTTCAGAATACAATGTGTGTCAAAAAGTACAAAAAATCTCTATACTTTTTGACACACCTTGTATATACTAGACAAAATGTGGCCCGTTGGGTCACCCATTGAGCTCTGAGTAGATAATTGGGATTAGGGAAAAGTGAGTTTGCAAAGCAAATTATATAAAAAATAAATAAATAGATACAACCAGAGAATTAAAAAAAAAAAAATTCTAAGAAAGGGAATATTTGACCTAATTTAAATTTATGAAGAGCTAAAATGTTGGCCCAGCTGGCTGTTTGTGAAACCTAACGTACAAATACATTTCATAACTCTCCAATCTATCTCTCTCTCTCTCTCTCTCTCCACACTCACTGAGAAACTAACATATATAATGAGGAGGCAATCAAGAAATACATAGAGAGGGTGAAAGTGACAGGCATAATATCAAGTTAGAGACGGGTCAGTTTTTGACTTAGTTGCAAATTACGACTAATTAGAACCAATTAAAATGGATTTATTTTCAAACATAACTCAATCCTAAAACTAAGGAATATTTTAGTATAACTTTCATGTAATTAAACTAAACAGTAAAAAATCCTTTAGGAAACAAAAATTGATTTGTTCAACTTTAGTATAATAATAGATATTTACCAACTCCTCCACACAAGCAGGATGAGACACAAGGTCAATTTCTTAAGTGGAGTTTAGCAAGTTTGAATTCAGAGTTTTCCTTCTCCTAGACTGGTTGCCTAAGTATAAAGAATTTGTCTGTCCTACTATTTACTCATAGCTAGAGGCAGAATAGTTGGATGCATACCTTTCCCAAGGGTTTAAGGGCTATGTAAAATGCAGCCAGCTTCATCCAGAATTTGAACTCTGGTCTCTGTGTCCATATCCTATTATGATAACCATTACACTACAAGAGGTGTTGGGTTATATACATTTACCCACCCCTCTGCATGAGCAGGTAAATTTCTTAAACGGCGTTTGAATTCAGAATTTTTCCTTCTCCTAGACTGATTGCCATACCAATGTTAAAGAGCCCAGTCTGCCTTATTATTTACCCATAGCTAGTGTAGGATATGACACAGGGTTAATTTCTTAAGCAGCATTTAAAAGGTTTGAATTAAGAATTTTTCCTTCTCCTAGACTGATTGCCATACCAAAGTTAAAGAGCCCAATCTGTCCTACTATTTACCCATAACCAGAGGGAGAGTAGTTAAATGCATACCTTTTCCAAGGGTATTAGTAGTTTGATGAGTGGTCACTTAGGTAGAGAAGTTAACCATGGCCTTGTGCCAGACTATACCTAACTTTGGTAAGTTACTATTTCAGACATTCCAGCCTCAATTCTGTTTCTAGATCTTTTTCTTCTTTTTTCCGTTTTAACAGAAGAAAATAGCAGATATGTATTAAGTTTTCAAGATAAAAGATAAGCTGACATACAGACAGACATGCAAACATGAGTTTTGGTGGGGGTGGGGGTGGGGGCATGGAAATAATAGAAATCTCGAGTCTCTGTAAAATAATCTTCTTGATTTCCATCTTTCCTCTTCTATTTTTATTGTTAACGTGTTACATCGTTCTTCATTTGTTTCTTTGAAAGTATCTGTATATAAAAAGGATATATGTACTAGCAGGATCTGGGGATATACCACAGTATGATGATTTAATTATTACAACGTTTGGTATGTTTAGTTAAGAGTGCTAAATAGTTCAATATTTAAAAGATCTTGATTTAACTCTCTCTCACTCTTTTGTTCTTTCTTTCACCTTCTCATCTTACTTAAGAGTGCAATAGTTCAATATGTAAAAAGTATAATAATCTTGATTTAACTCTCTCTCACTCTTTTGTTCTTTCTTTTCACCTTCTCATCTTTACTTAAGAGCTATTGTAAAATAGTTCAATATGTAAAAAGTATAATAATCTTGACTAGCATGACCTGTGGATATACACTGTATGATAATTTAGTTATTACACATTTGATATGTTTAGTTAAGAGCTACTGCTAAATAGTTCAATATGTAAAAAGTATAATAATCTTTATTTAACTCTCTCTCACTCTTTTGTTCTTTCTTTTCACCTTCTCATCTTTACTTAAGAGCTATTGCTAAATAGTTCAATATGTAAAAAGTATAATAATCTTGATTTAACTCTCTCTCACTCTTTTGTTCTTTCTTTTCACCTTCTCATCTTTACTTAAGAGCTATTGCTAAATAGTTCAATATGTAAAAAGTATAATAATCTTGACTAGATGACCTGTGGATATACCGCTGTATGATAATTTAATTATTACAACATTTGATATGTTTAGTTAAGAGCTATTGCTAAATAGTTCAATATGTAAAAAGTATAATAATCTTGATTTAACTCTCTCTCACTCTTTTGTTCTTTCTTTTCATCTTCTCATCTTTACTTAAGAGCTATTGCTAAATAGTTCAATATGTAAAAAGTATAATAATCTTGATTTAATTCTCTCACTCTTTTAAAAAAATTTTTTTTCCTTCTTTGCATTATGTTTGATTGAGAATTTTGGTTATAAAGCGTGTGTCGAAAGTCCACTTCTGTTACGTACTGGCATCAAATTCTATATGTTATATAGCGGCTTCAAATTCACGCTGCTAAATCGTGTATCTGTATACGTTGCGGGTATGTATATCACGTGGCGAAGTATGTAGTTAGACTTAAGAAACCACAACACATGGGTATAGTAGGAGTTGACTTTATTTCTCTCCCTCGGGTGGTGTGGTGGGTGGTGAGTGTTGACAATCACTACTACTCTTGGGATGACTAGCGTTGGTGACGTGGGAGGGGTGGACAAACCTCACTGCCTGCTGGCAGCGATGGAACGTGTCAACGGGCGCTCCTTGTGCTCTGTTCGCTGTCCGACTCTCTAACTGACCTGGGATCCCTGACTTCCTTTTATATATATCAAACGCCTACGCGTTTTCTTTTGTTATCTTTATCAGCGGACAAATCTATTTCCGGAACTTATTGTTACCCATCCTTCTTTGTTTGCTTTACCCGGAAAAAGTCCTTTGTTACTCTTTTTGTCTTCTCCCTGCCTCGATCCAACCGGAAGACCCTATTTCCGTTTTCACCTTCTTTTAAATATCTTCAATATACAACACTTCTACTTATAGACTCGCCGAGAACCATGTGACCAACTTCTTGGCCAACTACTGGCAGTACTCTGCTGCTGATATTGTTAATTATACCGGCTGTTCTGGTCATACCTACGCACACTGCTTTGAACCTTTGTGGATGACGGAACATAGGATTATATCACTGGACCTTTGACACTATGTAGGATTCCATAACTTGGGACTTATTCACTTACCAAAGGATTCCATAGTTCAGGACTTACTTACTTTAAGTCCTTTTTAACTGGCCAAGGATGGCGGTCAGAAACTTAACACTGCAGAGGAGTAAGATCCCCCCAATGGGGCCAACTGTTGGCTGTAGGTATCAACCCATGATGCTTAAGGACGGAATCCTGGTGGATGAGCAGTCCATGGCATGTAACACTCCACTTAGTCCCTTACTTAGGCTCAATGGGTGGTCGGAGAGACCCTCCCCTGCCGATCAATCAGCTGGTCACATCAAGCCCTTGCACCTATATGATTGTCCTAACCCTACAAACTTAACAAACAGATTAGCGTCATCACATTCCTCTTTATCCTACTCTCCTTCTATCTTTCTTTCTTAAATTTTTTCTATATTGCATGTCCTTTTCCTTCCCTTTCTTTCTTTCTAATAAAAATGGAATGGTCTATTATTATTAGCTGACACTCATAAGAAATTAGAACTCGGTTGATGGGCAACACCAGATAATCAGGATTTGCATTTTTGCATTTCATCTTGGACAATTTGGATGGTCTGATTCTTAACCAGAGGGTGTTGCAAGATGATAACAGTCGTACAATTAAGGAACAAGTGTATTAATATATAGATGTTTCTTACTTAATTATGATTTTAAAAAATGGGAAAAAATAAAAAAAATCTACAATGTGAAAGTTCAATATAACCAAAATTATGGAGGCGTGTTGTGTAATGGTTAGAGTGGTAGGAAATGGACTCATCGAACTGAGTTCAATTCCTGGACGATGCTGTTTGCATTTCACATGGTGCTAATACTGTTGGGAAAGGTATGAATCCAATTCGCCCTCCAGCTATGGGTAAATAGCAGGGCAAACTGTTTTTTTTTTAACCTTGGCTAAGTAATCAGTCTAGGAGAAGGTAAACTCTGAATTCAAACCTGTTAAACTCTGCTTAAGAAATTGACCATGTGTCGTATCCTGCTCATGCAGAAGGGTTGGTAAATATATAAAAAAGTAAAGTCATCGGGGCGGCTTAATGTCGGTATCAGCCAGAGAACAAGGGAGACTATCCCCTTTTCACTTGTACTAGACCAAGGAGATTGTTTTTGCATCTGAGGCGGGGCACCACACCTACCATCAGCTCCTCACTTTACCGCACAGATCCCTGTGCTACTCATACACTGAGTTGGCAAGGGCCGGTATCGAACTAGGAACCTTATGGTTTCTAGCCAAACACTCTATCGACTAAGCTAACCCGGCCTTATCGGTAAATATATATACTAACAAAATCCAGGGTAGTGGAAGAAATATTACTTCAATTTGAACAATAAGACAAAAAAAAGCTAATGCAGACGATATTGAAAAGGTCAAGTTGCTGATAGGATCTGTCGCTCAAAGTCAGCCTGGCTGAAGTTGACAGCCTCGTTTTTAGTTAAAGGGTAATTTAAACAACCTTTCTTCAGTGCATTGCTTTCATTTAAATTACGTCAGGCAGAGAAATTTGTTGCTTTTACAAAAATGGAAATCCATGTTGTGTTCTTTGATTGGTTACATGTAAAATCTATACATTAATACACTTCTTCCTTTTGGTTAAGAAATCTGTGTGCTGTTATTTGATTGGCTAGATGTAAAATACAATTTGATTGGCCAGATAGAAAACATTAGGTCATAATTAGACAAAAGATTTTGGTGTGAATATGGATGATCAACTAAAATTTTCCAAGCATGTAGAAATACAAGTAGATAAAGCGAACAAGATATGAGGGTTAATACGAAGGTCATATGAATAAATGGATGAGAATATGTTGAAAAATGTATTCGTTGGTGAAACCGCATTTTGAATTTGCCAAAGTGGTTTGGAGTTCAAGATTAATCAAGGACATAAAACTCATTGAAGGATTACAAAGAAGAGCTATTAAAGGAATAGATGATTTAAAAAACCTTATATATATATATATATATATATATATAATATATATATAGACATCTCCCAATCTTGAGAGATTGGGAAACCCCAAACTACGTACTGGCATCGTGACAGGGAAGTATTTCGATAAGGGGCAGACACCGATGCTTTTGTGGAAATCAGCTTCAGCTATGAGGACCAATTGACAGAAGGGGTGGGATGGATACACATCCTCATGGAAAGACAGGCCGATGATAGCTGTAAGAAGTTTGAGGTAAGGTGACTCGAGCCCTCCATTCTGAAGCGAAACATGTCGGACGCCATGGAAACATTTCCTACATTGAAGTCTGACCTGTGTGGCAGCGCCTGTATGTTGAGGAGTTCATATGTGAGACAGGGTACAGAAAAACAAGCTGGATCCGTGGGCCATCTGCATGCTCACAACTGCTCACATCTGGACTACTTGTAGAAATGGCCTTATTCTGTCAAGAAGCGGTAATCACCATAATATATATATATATATATATATATATATATATATATATATATAATGTACATGTAGTCAATAGAAAAGAAAAAAAATGTTTCAGTTTATATGTATGTATTTACCAACCCCTCCGCAGAAGATGGATGTGACACAAAGTCAATTTTTAAGCAGAGTTTCTGAAGTTTAACTTCAGAGTTTTCCGTCTCCTTGGCCAGTTGCCAAGGTTAAAGAGCCCAATCTGCCCTACTATTTACTGGATTCATACCTTTCCCAAGGGTATTAGCCTATGTGAAATGCTTGCTAGTCCATATAAGGAGCATCTATCTCTTAATAGTAAATCTAGACATTGAATAAAGTAAAGTCGTCGGGGTGGCCTAAAGTCGGTAATAGCCAGACAGCGAGGTAGTCTATCGCCTTTTCACTAGTGCTAGACCAAGGAGATTGTTTTTTGTCTGAGGTGGAGCGCCACACTTACCATCAGCTCCTTACTTAATTGCACAGATTAATCACAGATCCCTGTGCTACTCATATGCTGAGTTGGCGAGGGCCAGTATCGAACCCAGAATCTTGTGTTTCTTAGTCAGACACTCTACCAACAGGAACCTTGTAGTTCTTAGTCGGACACTCTACTGACAGGAACCTTGTGGTTCTTACTCAGACACTCTACCAAGAGGAACCTTGTGGTTCTTACTCAGACACTCCACCGACAGGAATCTTGTGGTTCTTAGACACTCTGTCAACAGGAACCTTGTGATTCTTACTCAGACACTCTACAAACAGGAACCTTGTGGTTCTTACTCAGACACTCTACCAACAGGAACCTTGTGGTTCTTAGTCGGACAGTCTACCGCCAGGAACCTTGTAGTCCTTAGTCAGACACTCTACCAAGAGGAACCTTGTAGTTCTTAGTCAGACACTCTACCAACAGGAACCTTGTGGTTCTTAGTTGGACACTCTACTGACAGGAACCTTGTGGTTCTTAGTCGGACACTCTACCGCCAGGAACCTTGTAGTTCTTAGTTGGACACTTTACCAACAGGAACCTTGTGGTTCTTACTCAGACACTCTACTGACAGGAACCTTGTGGTTCTTAGTCGGACACTCTACCGCCAGGAACCTTGTAGTTCTTAGTTGGACACTTTACCAACAGGAACCTTGTGGTTCTTACTCAGACACTCTACTGACAGGAACCTTGTGGTTCTTAGTCAGACACTCTACCGACAGGAACCTTGTGGTTCTTACTCAGACACTCTACTGACTAAGCTAAACCGGTCCTAGTACAGGTAAATTTAAACGTTGGAAGTTTGAGATTTTCTTTGACTGAGTCATTTATCAACTGATCCATGCAACTAATTTATTTATATATAAAAAATCTCAATGTACTTTTGTGTGTGGGCTCACAATTTCATACTAAGATTTTCTGCTTCTCAAATTTCACCTCTCTAATTTCTTGATCAGAGTCTGATGAATGAGTTATTGAAATTCCATGGCTTGTACGTGGCCGCAAAATTATTTCAGGGCTGTAAAACTGGGGAATATTATTACAGAGTTAATTGTTTGCTATTTAATGAAAGGTTTTGTACAGCAGAGGTGTAACGAAGTAAGATTGTATTCCAGCAATTGCCTTAAAAATCAGCATTCTAAATCTTAGCTAGGCTCTAAAACTGACTTCTGACATCAATAGGATATATACAACTATGTAACTCACAAAAAGGTTCATTTTCATATATATATATATATATATATATATATTTGGAGGATATGTGCTTAATTGAAGTCATACCTAATTTTGAAAATTAATCAGTTAATAATTAATGAATTTAGGCAGACATATATGTTCAAATGTAAGGCTAATCAAATCGAGAAAATGTCAATCCCTGTATGTACATTTCGACTTGACATTTTCTCGATTTGTTTAGCCTTACATTTGAACATATATGCCCGCCTAAATTCATTAATTATTAACTAATTAATTTTCAAAATTAGGTATGACTTCAATTAAGCACATATCCTCCAAAAATTGTCAGCTAAAGGCCATATCAAAAATAAACACATTGTTTACTTACTTTCATATATATAATATATATATATATATATATATATATATATATATATATAACGGCCAGCTTCATTTTGATGTATGATACATGTTCCTGTGTTGGTAATTATACCTGTCCTAAACAAAATGGCATTACTTTTTGACACACTTATGTGGAGAAGTAGAGGTGTGATCCACAGAGGAGCAGCTTCATTTTGATGTATGATACATGTTCCTGTGTTGGTGATTATACCTGACCTAAACAAAATGGCATTACTTTTTGACTCACCCTCATAATTTAACCTGGCAACACTGCGGTGTCTGCCTTTATACACCTGCAATGAGTCATGTTGTGTCCGGTTGCTGTCAGCAGTGTCTGCTCAGATTGATAGTCAATAATATTTTGGTTTTTATATTAACCACTAGTTTCATAGAATGACTACATAAAAGCTTATCAGCCCTGTCGGTGGGTCTTTAGAATACACCGACTGCACCTCTGCATGTTGGCGTTTTTTGTATATATATATTTACCAACCCCTCCGCATGAGCAGGATGCGACACAAGGTCAATTTCTTAAGCGGAGTTCAACAGGTTTGAATTCAGAGTTTTCCTTCTCCTAGACCGGTTGCCTAACCAAGGTTAAAGAGCCCAGTCCGCCCTACTATTTACCCATAGCTGGAGGGAGAGTAGGATTCATACCTTTCCCAAGGGTATTAGCCCTAAGTGAAATGCAATTAGCACGTCCAGGATTTGAACTCGGGGCGACGAGTCCATTTCCCATGACTTTAACCATTACACCACGCGTGCCAGATGTCCATTTCTACTTATAGACTCGCCTATAACCATGTGACCAACCTATTGGCCAACCACTGGCAGTACTCTGCTGCTGATATTGTTTCTTTGAAAGTATCTGTATATAAAAAGGATATATGTACTAGCAGGATCTGGGGATATACCACAGTATGATGATTTAATTATTACAACGTTTGATATGTTTAGTTAAGAGCTATTGATAAATACTTCAATATGTAAAAAGTATAATAATCTTGATTTAACTCTCTCACTCTTTTTTATTTTTTTTTCCTTCTTTGTATTATGTTTGATTGAGAATTTTGGCTATAAGGTGTGTGTTGGAAGTCCACTTCTACTTATAGACTCGCCGAGAACCATGTACCAACTTCTTGGCCAACCAACAGGTCTTCCTGTCTATAGCTCTGCTGATGAAGCCTAATAGGCCGAAATGTACATAAAGAGATTGATTTTTCTCGATTTGTTTAGCCTTACATTTGAATAGGTATTCCCACCTAATTCATTTATTATTAATTAATTAATTTTCAAAATTAGGTACCACTTCAATTAAGCACATATTCTCCCAAAAATTGTCGGCTAAAAAAGCCATATCAAAACACATTGTTTGTTTGTTTGTTTACTTCTTATATATATATATATATATATATATATATATATATATATATAACAGCAATATAGGTGATTATTTTGAAGGAGATGTGACTTACCAATTTGTCGATAGAGCACTATTTAAAAAAAAAAATTTTAAGTGTGGCTTCTTTTTCTCATATTTTATGTAATGGATTCCTGCTACTTACCAACAATTTCAGTGTAGAGGAATTGGATATCTCGTTATTGTACCGTCTGCTGCAAAATTTAAGATGAGGGGGGAAAAAAAAAAAAGACGAAGGAGAAAAACAGATGCTTATATTTACTTTACTCTCTTGGAACATTCACTGAACACCCAGAAAACACACTAGGATGCAAGTATTTATTTTCACCTGAGCCGTCTGAAGCCAGATCCAGACGTATATACCTTGTAACCTTGGCAATGGATTTCTAACTTCAAGAGGAACGAGAGGTGGGGGTGTGGGGCGAAGAAGTAAAAAAAATTACCATCCTGAGGATTTTTAGTTGACTTTACTTTATTAGATGATGTTTTTACTGGCAAAAGTCCAACTATGTTTCATAGTAAAAAGTCTATGTTCCTCCAGTGAACTTCAGAACGAGAAGAAATATGGAGTCAAGTTACTGGTTTAAGATTCTACGAGGAAATTTATTCAGGATCTTGGCCAGTTAAAAGTGTGACCAAAAAGCCAAAATGATATGTTTAAACTTATCTATTTTTATGATTTTTTATGATAAGACAAACAGATAGTCGTACATTATTTCCAAACTAGCAAAATATAAACTATATATATATATATATATATATATTATATATATAAGATATCTTTTTCAGATGGAAAAAAAAAAAAAAAATTTGTGAAATTGTATTTATTATAACATCTCACAATGCACACGCTTTTTAAAACCATTTTCAAATTTTGCTCGTACCACAATCTATTATATATATATATATATATTATATATATATATATATATATATTACATATAAAGAAAAGTAAAGAAAAATTCTAATATAAGTATACTAGCAGGACTAGTAGATATACCACAGTATGATAATTTGATTATAAAAACGTTTAATATATTTACTTTAGAGCTATTTCGTAATAGTTCAATCTGTAAAAAGACAAACAGATAGTTGTATATTATTTCCAAACTAGCAGGATATAAAACTATACAGATATATATATAATGTATATATATATATATATATATATTTGGGGAGAATATGTGCTTAATTGAGGTTGTACCTAATTTTGAAAGTTAATTAATAATTAATTAATTAGGCGGGCATACCTATTCAAATGTAAGGCTAAACAAATCGAGAAAAATCAATCTCTGAAAGAGAATATGTGCTTAATTGAGGTCGTACCTAATTTTGAAAGTTAATTAATTATTAATTAATCAACTTTCAAAATTAGGTACGACTTCAATTAAGCACATATTCTCCCAAAAATTGTCGGCTAAAAAAAGCCATATCAAAACACATCGCTTGTGTATTTACTTCTCATATATATATATATAAAGTAAAGAAAAATTCTAATATAGGTATACCAGCAGGACTAGTAGATATACCACAGTATGATAATTTGATTATCAAAACATTTAATAAATTTACTTAAGAGCTATTGCATAGTTCAATCTGTAAAAAGTATAATGATCTTGATTTAACACTCTCTCACTCTTTTTTCTTACTTTCTTTCATCTTTTCTTATGTTCGATTCCTCAACCTTATTTCCCTTATGGCAACCCCAACCCCTTTTTATCATATGGATACTAGAAGGCGATAGCTGAGGTTCTTCATGTCCTGGGTATGACATTAAGCTCTATCTGATTGTGAGGTTCCACTTTGGAGATCTGGGGAATGTCGAACACCACTTTATCACCATTGCTCCTTGGTCCACTCTGGCCTGGAGTGGTAGTACCTGTTAGGGTCCTACCTATGGGTTAAAGAGAAAAATGTGTTTATAAAAAAATTTGAGTATCCATTAAGAATGAATTTATTTCAAAACTTTGTCGGCGTTAAATGACCCACTGAGGTTGATATGCTGTAAAACCAACTAAACCAACCCCCAAAAATTATGTTCAATTGAAATTAGTGTTATTGCTTCTGCACGCTCACACCCTCTCTTTATACTCTCTTTATTTTTCCCGTACTCTCTTTCATTTTTCTTTCTTTCTTATTCTATTTTTTTCTGAGTAACATGTACTATTTCTTCCCTTTCTTTCTTTATGATAAAAACGGAATGGTCCATTATTTAGTTACATAACTATGAATAAGGGGTGTACTTATTTTTTGGGCTGTTACATGTTCTATTTTTAGTTTTAGATTTTCAAGTGCTGTAGAGTTTGATCATAAAAATCCCCTTAATGATATCATATGTATAATGTTTCAATGGAAATAATAAAATCCTGGTATTTTTGGTTTAGGAAAAAAACAAAACTTTTCTATAAAAACTTTTCTGTGTAACATGTCCTATTTCTTCCCTTTCTTTATGATAAAAATGGAATGGTCCATTATTTAGTTACATAACTATGAATAAGGGGTGTACTTATTTTTGGGGCTGTTATGTGTTCTATTTTTAGTTTTAGAGTTTCAAGTACTGTAGAATTTGATCATAAAAATCCTCTTAATGATATCATTTGTATAACGTTTCAATGGAAATAATAAAATCCTGGTATTTTTGGTTTAGAAAAAAAAAAAATATTTTCTATAAAAACTTGGGGTGTATTTATTTACAGACAAACTATGTATTAATAAGCAACCTGAGTCCTTTGGTTATCAAAATGACTTGATTTGGGATTAAATGACCCGGTAAGTGTTGATATGCCATAAAACAAAACAATCAACCAACCAGACTTAGTAAAGCTTAGTAATTTTTTTCTTACGTTAAGTGAAAGTAAGTTATTCTTATAGATTGTAGCAAGAGTAGGTGTTAATCTTCCAACTGTTATCATCTTGCAACACCCTCTGCTTAAAAAGGAGAGGGTCCAAATCATCCAAGATGAAATGCAAAAATGTAATTCCTGATTAACTGGTGTTGCTTATCTGCCGAATTCTTAATTCTTATGAGTGTTGTCACCTCAGCTAAATAATAGACAATTATGTTTTTATTATAAAGAAAGGAGAAGAAAAAGGACATGCTACACAGAAAGAATATAAGAAAAAAAAAAGAATGAAAGAGAGTAGGAGAAAGATTTAGAGGGGGACAATAACGCTAATCTGTTTCAATCAAACATAATGAAAAGAAGGAAAGAAAGGAAAAACAGTGCGAGAGAAAGTTAAATCAAGATTATTATACTTTTTACATATTGAAGTGTTTTGCAATAGCTCTTAAGTAAACATATAAAATGTTATAATAATTAAATCATCATATTGTGGTATATCCACAGGTTCTGAAATAAAGAGAGTTAAATCAAGATTATTATACTTTTTACATATTGAACTATATTGCAAAATTTCTTTAGTAAACATATCAAAGGTTGTAATAATTAAATTATCATACAGTGGTATATCCACAGATCCTGCTAGTATTCAATATTACCATACACTTGATCTCTATACAACTCGTGATATTATCATAGCTAGGTTTTATTAAACCAGCATTTCTTAACCTTTTTACCCTTATGTAACCCTTAAAATAAATTACGTCTCAAGGAAGCCCTGCGCAAAAACTAAATTATATACCATATCTTTCACATTTTATTTCCATCGTAGTTCACATGGTAAATATCATAGTATATATTTCTGAATAACTGGTTTAAGAAAAAATTAATACATTGTCAAATTTTTTGGTAATACTAAATAAAATTCATATTGCTTGTTTATAAAATTTCATCACTAAATATATTCCCAATCATTGTTCTAGATGAGCGGTCGGAGAGGCCCCCTCCAATCAATTGGCTGGTCATGTCAAGTCCTATCACCTATATGATTGCCCTGACCCTATTGTTCTTATGGCAACCCCCAACCCTTTTTATCATATGGGTGCTAGAAGGCAGTGGCTGAGGGTCTTCAACCTAGGAATGACATTACACTGATGGTGAGGTTCCAGTTTGGGAGGTTTGGGGAATGTGGAGCACCCCTTCATCACCATTGCTTCCTGGTCCACTCTGATCCGGAGTGGTAGTACCTGTTAGGGTCCCATCCATGGGTTAAATAGTAAAACATGAGTTTATAAAAAAAATTGAGAATCCATTAAGAATGAATTTATTTCTAAACTTTATCGGCATTAAATGACCCACTGAGGTTGATATGCCATAAAACAAACCAAACCAAACCAATGATTGATTTTTTTTATAATAGGTTGCATAGATGATATCTATATGACAATATTACAATAACCAAGAATATATTGTGTGTATAGTAATATTACATATATAAAATTAAATAAAAAGTTAAAAGTGCATTAGCTTATCTCACTTGTTCTCATGGAACCCTTAGGGACCTTTTGTGGAAACTTAGGGTTCTGGGGACCCCTGGTTGAGAAACACTATATTAAACAAATATGTCGAAATTTTGATTTGCTTAAATGTAAGAATATGTCAGGATGTCTACAGTACATTTAATTCAGGTGTTTTTTTAAAAAAACTTTAACTGAAAGTCTATCCTGTGTTAACATAGACCTTATTAATTATAATTAATATTTATTTTTAATGAGGTTGGCTCTTTCCAGTAAGTATTTCATATCTAGGCAGAGAGAGAGAGAGAGAGAGAGAGAGAGAGAGAGAGAGAGAGAGAAACCCACAAAACACACACCCACACACATCCGCATATCATTCTCAATAGAATCTTGCAGAAAATTTATTTTTGGTTTTACGCATTGCTGAAAAAACTTTGTTTAACCAGTGAGTGGGAAGGAAGGAGGTTGAATGAGTATGGATATATATATATGTATATATATATATATATATATATATAATATATATATATATATATATATATATTAGTTTATATTTATTTACATGGGAACAAGTCTGCTACCATTGGTTTCTTGCTGTGTATTCTTAATTTTTTAAGCGGAACAATCATCGGGCAGCGGAAAATGTTTAAAAAATGATATTGAATATAATAAAATATCTTTGTTTGTTTAATTGTATTCACGTGTCACTTGTTTGTTTAATATATATATATATATATGTGTGTGTGTGTATTTGGGCAGTATTTTTTCATTTATGCATGTTGAATTAAACAACAGACACATCTCCTGTTTAACAATTTTATTTGCAATTTTTTTCAAGTTTTCTGGCCAACTTTTTAATATTTGGGAACACTTTTCCTATCAGATCTCTTCCTTCCAGCCTCTACATCCATTAATATAATTTGAAGAACTGGAACACATCACCCCTGATGATGGCACTTCGAAGTGCCGAAAGTACTTGGGACCTGAACTTTGGTGTACTAATCCACGAATTCCACCCAAATATTAAAAAGTTGGCCAGAAAACTTGAAAAAAATTGCAAATAAAATTGTTAAACAGGAGATGTGTCTGTTGTTTAATTCAACATGCATGTATATATATATATATATATATATATATATGTGTGTATGTGTGTGTGTGTGTGTGTGTGATCTTCATAAAATACTAATTACTACAAAACTGCAACACAATCACAGTATACTCTATGGCCCTCAGGGGTGCAGGATATTTATATTACAATTATAAATACTGTATATAGTAGTAAGAAAGAATAGTCATCCCTACTCTTAAAATATATATATATATATATATATATATATATATATATATATATATATGGGGGTGACAAGATTTTGGAACACCCTTTACATAACCGGTAAACTAATGGATTTTATACTAATTGATTAGGAATAATTAATTAATATTTTATTAACAATTTTGGTTAAACTTATCAATTTTTTATAAGTAGATTAAAAATGACTAGATTTGAAATTATTCTTATAATAATAATGAAATTTATTGTGTACAGTACTCAGGTGCACCACAACTCATGTCTAGTACATAGAATAATGTATTAGTGTCAGGAACATGAATAGCGTACAGTAATAAAATACATGTATGTGTGCGCATACATGCATATGTGTCTGGAGGGGGGTGTCAGGTATAAGCATGGAGGCTTTGAAAGATGCAGTGTTTCAGCAGCCTATAACAGATGCAGGCAATTTATTCCATGCCCCAGGAGCTCTGACCATAAAAAAATATTTCCGAAAGTCAAAAACTTTGCTAATCAACTATAACTAATTCCAATTTATTTTTTGTGTTTGCAATATTAATTTTGTGTTTGTTTTGTGTTTGTTTTTTTAATTAATATTTATTATTTTGCTTAATTTTTTCTTTCTTATTTCTTTTTTTGTTTTTTTGTTGGTAATTTCAGTTTCCGCATGCAGTTTTTTTCTTTCTTTATTATTAGAATCATGGAGTTTTACACACTTGCCGTAGCCAGTAGATCACTGGAGGCTGAGTGACAGCAAGTCTCCAGGACTCTTATTATTATTATTATTATTATTATTATTATTATTATTATTATTTATTTTATTTTTATTATTTTATTCATTATTATTTAATTATTTATTTATTTTGGGGTTGCGTTTTTATTTCAGCTTTTTTTCCGTGTTTTTTTATTTATTTTATTTTATTATTTATCATCCTTTATTTTACTTTTGTGGTTGTTGATTTCAGCTTGTTTTTGTCTCCGTGTTGTTTTACTATTTTATTTTATTCATTATTTATTGTTTCTTTCTTTATTTCTCGACATGTTGTTTGCTTCCCTGCATGCAAAGCAGGCTACCGATACAAAACGTGTTCCTTCAACCATTTTCAAGACGGGAAGAACCCAGTCTTATAATATTTCCAATAAGTACTGAGCAGGCGTTGCTGGCTGTGGTGGTAAGTACCGGTCAGTGGGTTTACTCGGCCTGCTGACTTACCACTAGGTGACGGTCTTCTTTCCTGCTTCAAACTCAGCATTTTTTCCCTTAATACTAACGCTAACTAATTACTGTTAGAAGATCAAATGTCTGTGATTAGCAAATCTTCAACTATGAAAAAAAACAGAAAAAAAAAAAAAACAAAAAAACAAATCTTATTCAAAATTATAATACATGGATTTATTTGAACTGTTCTACAGGGTAGGTCGATTTTGGAACTGTAACATCTCCCATGTGGCAAAAGTTGAAAATTGCAATTTAACATAAAGAATTACCGCACAAAATATTTTTCTTCAAAACTTTGCCTTCCTTTGAGGAAATAGATTTCAATCTTTTAAAATGTTATCACTGTTACAGCTTAATTATTTGGTAAAAACCAGCATATCAGAGGTGTTGGTGGTGATGGAGTGGGTGGTATATTTTCAATTTGAATTCTAGTTATATTTTATTAGCCTTGTATTAAACGACAACCTTCTCTATTCTAATATTGAAATTGCTAAATTTTCTAAACAAATGTTGCAAAAATGAGGATTTTTTAGTGCATTTTAGTAGATGATCTTTGATGCTATTTCCTCAAACAATGGAACAAGTAAGAGATCTAATTTTTGGTATCAGTATTCATTATACCAACACACAACTTTTGTTTTAGAGAATTTGAAATTTTTTAAAAATAGTGAAAAATCAACCTACCCTACTGTTCTCCTCATTTTGGTTGTTTTAGTCACAACATTTTAGCTGTTGCATCCAAATATTCTCCCTCCAGCTATGGGTGAATAGTAGGGCAGACTGGGCTCTTTAAACTTGACTAGGTAACCAGTCTAGGAGACGGAAAACTCTGAATTCAAACCTTTTAAACTCCACTTAAGAAATTGACCTTATGTCACATCCTACTTGTGTGGTTGGGATATATAATATATATATATATATATAAAGTAAAAAAATGTGAAGACAGCAAGGGAGTCTATCCCCTTTTCACAAGCGCTAGACCAAGGAGATTGTTTTTCTGTGTCTGGGATGGTGCACCTACACCTACCATCAGCTTCTCACTTTACCGCACAGATCATTGTGCTACTCATACGGTGAGTTGGCAAGAGTCGGTATTGAACCAGGAACCTTTTGGTTCCCAGGCAGACACTCTACTGACTAATATATATATATTATATTATTATTTATATATATTTTTTTTGCTTGAAGCCAATTACAATGCATATATCGTATAAAATTCAATAATTATTGAAAATAATCATGACAAGCGAACTCGGCAAATATTGTGCCCCACGTAGAACATCGTACAGTTGTTTCAACTTTATTAAGTCAAATCAGCGATGTATACTTACGATTTCCGGTAATTTATGAGGAAGTGCGTCCCAGTCTCCTGCCTCAAAAATTGCTACCCTGTGACTATCAAAATAACAACCCCAGCTCATCATAATTCTTGTTTATTTATCGTAATTTGTCGTAATTCTTATATATAGTTTGGAATAGACTGAGATAGATAGGTAGATAAACAAACAAAATAATATAGATAGATATTAACAAATGGAGATTGATAGATATATATTTTCGACAAGTAAATGTATTTGGGGGGGGGCGCTTTTTTTTGTCGTAATTCTTGTTTATTTAAACTAAAAACAAGACATTAAACAAACATGAATAAAAGAAAATCTTAGTATTTAAAGTAATATAGATAAATATGAACAAATTGAGATAGATAGATAGATAGATAGATATGAAGATGGATAGTTTTAAATAGACTGAGCTGTGTCGTTATTTTAATTGTCACAGGGTAGAAATTTTTGAGGCAGGAGACCGGGAAGCACTTCCTCATAAATTACCCGATTTCCCTCCGACAGAAATAACAATCAAATCTACACTTCATTTTCCACCAGGGAAATTTAAAACTTGTAACTCTTCATTCTTACAATGCTGATTTGTCTCCCCACTCTCCAAAAATGTGGGTGGGGGAGAGTTATTCCTTGACCCCCAAGGATTAAACACAACTTAGAGAACGAAATGAGATTTATTAATTTCTTTCATGGAACCAATTTTTTAAAATTTTCTTTAATCAAGGAATAATTTTAACTTTATATAAATGGACAACAAAATTTTGTTGTCTGAATTTTTAAGATGAGGCTTCATAATTTGTATTATTTAAATTTTTCAGACTGTTGTCCTCATCTTTATTAGGTATCATTAAACAAATACAAACATTTGTATCATTTAGATTTTTTTAGACTTTTGCCTCTTTTTTATTGTTATATACACCACGTTTCGGATGATGTGCCCTGTGGACTTCTTCAGGTGTTTCTTGTCAAACTTGGTAGCCTTCATGACTAGAAAGTTCCCAATTTTGACAAGAAACAACCTGATGAAGGCCAGAAGGCATATTAGCTGAAATGTTTGTGTATATGAAAATAAAGATAAGGACAACAGCCTGAAAAATCTAAATAATAATTTTGGTTATATTTTGAATACAGTTCTTGGTTTTAATAGTTGAAGACATGCTAAACACAATCCTTTCTCTTCTTTCCTATAATTTCTAATATAACTACTAATATAACAAACATAACTACTAATATAACTACTAATTTTTATTAACTATAATATCTATCTTCTCTCTGCTTTTGCCAGTAAATAAAGTATGAGGGTATTGGAATATTTTGTGATATAAGGTGTGCTACAATTCCCCACCTGGATTTATAGACTAGCCAAGACCATGTGGTTTATTCCTTCGCCAATCACTAGCCATACTGTGTGGCTGATACACTACTTAAACACTGATACTGGCCATAGTTCTACTAGCACTCATTGAGGAGGGACTTACAATACTCAGGACTCTTTACCAGAAGAACCAAAGGATTCTTATCAGAGGATTACCAAGGATCCAATTCCATTGGACAAGCGCTCTTGCTTAAAGCCTACAGGATGGCCCATAAGATTGTAACAGAGTGTCAGCTGAAAAGTTCATAGGCTGATCAAGATACTCTCATGGAATGATGACCAAATGAGGTTCATTTTTCAACATAGTTCCCCTTGCGGTCAGTAAACTTCTTCAATCAGGTTTATATAAGGTTTATAACACTTACACATTCTACCATTTACTAGGGTCAGCTGAAAAGTTCATAGGCTGACCAAGATACTCTCATGAAATGTGGCTAAATAAGGTTTATTTTACAAGATGGTCCCCTTTGCAGTCCACATATATTTGATCAGTACTTGCATCCCATTGGTCAAAAAAGTTATCAACAGCAGATATGATGTCATCATTTGGACTTTTCAGCCTGTGAACTTTTCAGCCCACTCTTGTATATTATTACCAGAAAATATATTCAGATTGAGAAAATAAATAAAAAAAAAAAATGTAAAACTGGATTAAGAAAAATAAGCTATAATTAAAACAAAGAAGCGTGTGGTGTAAAGGGTTAAAGTCATGGGAAATGGACGTGTCGCCCCGAGTTTAAATCCTGGATGTAGTAATTGCGTTTCACTTAGCGCTAATACCTTGGAAAAGGTATGAATCCTACTCTCTCTCCAGCTATGGATAAATAGTAGGGCAGACCGGGCTCTTTAACTTTGGTTAGGCAACCGGTCTAGAAGAAGGAAAACTGTGAATTCAAACCTGTTAAACTCCGCTTAAGAAATTGACCTTGTGTCACATCCTGCTTATGTGAAGGGGTTGGTAAATAAGTATAATATTAAACAAAGAATTTCAAAGATGAAATAAAATTTTATCGAAAGTGAGTATGAATTAAATAAAATAAAAATAGAAAGAAAATATTTGAAAAAAAGTAAAAGAAAAAGATATATATTAAAAAAAACAACTTTTATTTGTTATAGGGCACAAGGTGCGATTGTTACCATTGGTTTCAAAGCAACATGTTAGCCACTTATGGTCAAGACAATGCACCCATTAAGAAATGCAGGGAATGTCAATTCTCCCTCCATTTCTTAACGGGTGCATTGTCTTGATGATAAGTGGCTAACATGCTGCTTTGAAACCAATGGTAACAACTGCACCTTAAATGTATTGGAAACTATGATGAATAAATAAAGAATATATATGGTGTTTATATGTATGATTTATTATGAGTTTCTACAAGTATTTGTCCCGGTGGCTGATCTTGTCCAAACTCAACCAATAATGCAGACCAGTCGAATATAAAACTTTTGATTTAGTATTTTTAATGTCTGTTTTCATTTTATTGATTATTGCTGATTTTGTGCGATAAGCCTTTTTTCTAAAAAACTTGTAGATAATATAAAAAAGGAAAAATGTTCTGTTCTACTTCTTTAGTGAATCTTTATGTTGAGAAGATTTTCATCAAAATAATCTCTCATATCACAACAGACAAGATCATCATTCATTGAGTGTTGGAATCAGGTTTTTCCAACTTCAAAATGCAAAAGATGGTTGATTTTGAAATGTCTATCCCAAAAGCCTCTTGCTAAAGAGATTTTCAAAGAGATTGATGGTAAATTCCTTGAAGCATTTCTTCCTTTTCTTCTTCTTGTGGGTCTTCTTTTTCTTCTTGTGGGTCTTCTTTTTCATCTTCTTTTTCTTTTTGTTCTTCTTGTGGGTCTTGTTCTTCTTCTTGTGGGTCTTCTTTTTCTTCTTTCTTTTTCTTCTTCTTGTGGGTCTTCTTCTTTTTCTTCCTCTTTTCCTTCTTTTTTTTCTTCTTCTTCTTCTGTTCCCTAAAAAACGCTAAACTGAAAATCCAACTCGTGCTACTATTTAACTTCCTAGATGTTGGAAGGCATTTTTCCTGAAAAGTTAATGTGATATGAAAGCGATATTTTACCCCACCCTAAGTCTTTTCACAACAACAAAAAAAAAGACATTTTAAAGGGGGTAAAATATTTACATTTACTTGCCAATGAAAAACCTGGGTGGTAGCTTACTTTTAATGATTTCAAACCACTAAAATAAGTTATTTGTCGATAAAAATGGCTTCAACCTCCTAAAAAATCTTTTTTTAAAGAGGTGGGGTTAAGATATTTACATTTACTTGTCGAGAAAAGACTGGGGGGGGGTAAAATGTTGCTTTCATATCCCATTAACTTTTCACAAAAAACGCCTTCAAACAGCTAGGAGTTAACTCTTAACCTCCTATACCATCTCATTCACTCGCCAGAAGTCACATTTCCTAATCTGCCCCAAATGATAGCCTTTGTTTAAATGTAATATTAAACATATTTAGAAGTCTTTGATTTAAGGGAAATAACAGGTAACTTTAAATGAAAAGGCCATTTTTAGCCATTTATTGATAAATCCTTATAGGAATGGGGCTCTGGGCTTGGAAAATTCTCAACAGGATGTTAAGAGTTAAATAGTAGCAGGGATTGGTTTTTCAGCAGGCACTGCTTAGCATTTTTTAGGGTAGGAGGCCAGGACGCAATAATATCCTATTTTTCTTTTAGCCATTACATAAACTCAGTTGCACTTAAAAGAACAAATATTTACCGAGTTACGGGCTGTAAAAGTTTGTAGACATTTTTTGGTGGGCACACCCTGTATGTACAGTTACGTGTGTTGGTCAATGTTCTGACCTCATACAAAAGGGTTTACTCAAATAATAGGAAAATCTACACAATACATACAAACATGTGTATAGAAGATTGTATGAGTGTGGCCATAAGCACACACATACACATACATGTGTGTGTGTGTGTGTGTGTGTGTGTGTGTGTGTGTGTGTGTTTTAATTTTTTAATTAACTTTTCTCATACACATGCGAAAGAAGGTCAATGAGTGCAAGTATATTTCAGATCTAGAATTTTTGACCTGACCTCTAGCAATTTTAAAGTGCAAAAAAAAAAAAAAACGGACCATATGACCTTTAGACACCCCTTTTGCGATCTCGTTTCATAAGGATTTTTTTCATTTACACCGCCAAAATCTGGTTGTTTGTTAGGGGTTAGGGTTAGGGGTTAGTTTTATAATTAAAAAAAAAACTCTAAAAATCATCTGTTAACAAACAACCGGATTTTGGCGGTGTAAATGAAAAAAAAATATCCTTATGAAACGAGAACGCTAAAGGGGTGCCTAAAGATCATATGGTAAAAAAAAAACTATAGTAAACAAGAAAACAACTAAACGAAAAACATAGGACATTAGTGGTTTATTGTTGGTATCAGCCAAACAATGAGGGAGTCTATCCCCTTTCATTAGCAGAGATATTTTTTTTTGCTTTGGTGGAGCTCAACACCTACTATCAATTCCCAAATGATTTACCACACAGATCAAGATTACTCAAGCTATGCTACTCATGCGCTGAGTTGACGGGGACTGGTATTGAACTCAGAACCTTGCGATACCTAAGTGAATGCTCTAACCCACTGAGCTAAATATTCTTGTATAATAATTACTTTTTTTTGGACAGTGTATAAAAGAAAGTTATTATATATATTGTATATTGAGACATCTTATTATAATGGAGATTCAGTGTCTGTCTATCTGTAACCGAAACTACGTCACTGTCACAATACCCTCAGGAATTGCCTAAGTTTAACAATGAGTATTTAATTCATAGTCAAAATAATTAATACTTAGAATAAATTTTATTTATTAACAATATCTCTATGAAAATCTGAGTTAGATTTGCCTCAAAACAGCTCATCTTATTAGTACATTTAAAATCCTGCAATGTGTCTTATATATTACTAAGAAATAAAGGTTTGCATAATATATGGTGTGGTCAATTTTCATACCGGTTTTAACAAAACCTGGTTGGATAAATAAGTACTTGGTGTTATTGATCTTTAATATTATTATTTAATTCTCCAACATATTAAAATCAATCCTATGAATTATTTCATATAGAAACCAAATTAAGATATAATTGAAATATGTGTAATCTTTTTATATGCATTCTTATTTAATTTTGTTGTTCCATTCTAGCTGTATATATATATGAAGGGCAGTTATGTGTATGTGTGCATGTTTGGCTGAAACTACAAAAATATAACAATTAACAACAAAGTAAATATATATATATATATATATATATATATATATATATATATATATACACATCTACTATCACCAGATCTTGCTTTTTTATGTATGGGGTTTTAATGGCCAACTCCAAATGAGCAGGATGTAGGTCAATTTCTTGTGTATATGGTTACATGTGTATAATATATATATTATATATATATATATATAGAATATATTTTATTTATTATTTTTTATGTATGGGGTTTTAATGGGCATCCTGTGAGGATCCAACTCGTAATCCAGTAATAATTGATCTGTAAGACAAACTTTTTGACCTTTCCTTACTCTACCCAGGCAACGTCGGGTAGCTGTTTCTAGTTTAATAAATTTTATTACATTAAAACTGAAATATTTAAACCCAGAGGGTGCATATTCTTGCTAGTAGTAATAAAAAAACAAACTCTTTTCCAGCGAATAATTTTATCTGTCTTCGAATGGAGTTGCTGAAGGGTGGGTTAAGGTGATAGTGACCCCTTAACAAGCAAAACAATTTTGCAACTCAACTTCAAATAAGAAATAAAATTTACATAGTATATGGTTGGGAAAAATTAGCATAATAATTTTAACAAAACTGGGTTTAATAAATAATTATTTGCTGTTACTGATTTCTAATACTGTCATGTTATTCTCAAACGTAATAAAAGTAATCCTATGTATAATTTTATGTAGAAATCAATTAAAAGCAATCTTATTTATAATTTTATATGGAAATCAATTAAATTAACATTAAGATAACGAGAAATCTGGGAAAGACCAGCTAGTGTAATGGTTAGAATCCCCGCCTGTCAGCCTGGCAGTTAGGGTTCAAATCACACACAAAGCGGCTTCCAGTCTATAACTCTGCTGATGAGGCATAATAGGCCGAAATGTACATAAAGAGATTGACTTTTTCTTGATTTGTTTACGCCTTACATTTGAACAGATATATTCGCCTAATTCATTAATTATCAACTAATTAATTTTCAAATTAGGTATGACTTCAATTAAACACATATTCTCCCAAAAATTAAGATAAGTGTAATATTTTATATTCGTTCTTATTAAGTTTCTTTAGTCTTTCTAATTTAATATAACATTCTATTACATTAAATTAAATTAATAGGGCCGGGTTAGCTCAGTCGGTAGAGCGTTCGGCTAGAAACCACAAGGTTCCTAGTTCGATACCGATCCTCGCCAACTCAGCGTATGAGTAGCACAGGGATCTGTGCGGTAAAGTAAGGAGCTGATGGTAGGTGTGGCACTCCACCCCAGATGCTAAAACAATCTCCTTGGTCTAGCGCTATTGAAAAGGGGATAGACTCCATCGCTGACTGGCTGATACTGACTTTAGGCCGCCCCGTCGACTTTTTACTTTATTACATTAAAACTTAAATAATTGTGCCTTGTGGGTGGATATTCTTACTAGCTAGTAGCAAAAGAACCTCGTTTTTCCAATAAATAATTTTATCTGTCTTCGGATGGAGTTGCTGAGGGGTGGGGCAAGCTGATAGTGACCCCTTAACAACCAAAACAGATTTAAAGATCACAGTCAGATAAGTGAGATAATTTTGCAGCTCAACTTCAAATGCTTCTCTTTTCAACTTCCTACCAGGAAATACCAGAATAAAGTTTAAGTATTCGGTATCGTCCATTGGTCGACAAGAAATTCAATACACGTTTGGGTGTTGCCTTTGAAAAAACCTTTAAGGATTGGATGTTAAGTGAAAATGTTTTGACTTATTTAGAACATCACTTATATCAGTACTACTAGTGGAGTGGAGGTGTAATGGTTTGAGTCGGTTGAAATGGCAACCAGTCTAGGAGAAGGAAAACTCTGAATTCAAACCTGTTAAAATAAAAAATAAAAAAAAACCTTTATGGATGGATGTTAAGTGAAAATGTTTTGACTTATTTAGAACATCACTATATCAGTACTACTAGTGGAGTGGAGGTGTAATGGTTTGAGTCGTTGAAATGGCAACCAGTCTAGGAGAAGGAAAACTCTGAATTCAAACCTGAAAAAACTTTATGGATTGGATGTTAGTGAAAATGTTTTGACTTATTTAGAACATCACTTATATCAGTACTACTAGTGGAGTGGAGGTGTAATGGTTTGAGTCGGTTGAAATGGCAACCAGTCTAGGAGAAGGAAAACTCTGAATTCAAACCTGTTAAAATAACATTAAGATAAGTGTAATATTTTTATATTCGTTCTTATTTAGTTTCTTTAGTCTTTATAATTTAATATTTAATATTAATAATATTTAATAATTAATATTAATTTATAATTTAATGTAACGTTCTATTACATTAAAATTTAAATACTTGTGCCCTCTGCTTAAGAAATTGACCTTGTGTCACATCCTGCTCATGTGGAGGGGTTGGTATATATATATATATATATATATATATACAGTAATCTGAATTCAAATCTGTTAAATGGTACTGGCCATTTAGATAGTGCTTATATCATTGGAAAAGGTCTGGATGCAATTATTCTCCCCCCAGCTATGGAGACTGAGATCTTTAACCTTGGCTAGGTAACCAGTCTAGGAGAATTCAAACTAGTTAAACTCTGCTTAAGAAATTGACCTTGTGTCACCTCCTGCTCATGCGGAGGGGTTGGTAAATATATATATATTATTACGACTATGACTTGGCTTCATGGATGAAGATAAAGAAGGTGGTCCATGTTGACTGCAGGCATGTAGGTAATAAGACCGATGCTGGATAGGCAGGCAGTGTAATGGTTAGAGTTGTAGGAAATGGACTTGTCGACCCGAGTTCAAATCCTAGATGAGGCTGTTTATATTTCCCATAGAGCTAATAGACAAGAAAAAGGTATGCATCCAACTAGTCTTCCTCCAGCTATGGGTAAATAGTAGGGCAGACAGGACTCTAACCTTGGCTAGGCAACCAGTCTAGCACTAATACCCTTGAGAAAGGTATGGATCAACCTACTCTCCCTCCAGCTATGGTTAAATAGTAGGACCAATTGGGCTCTTTAACCTTGGTTAGGCAACCGGTCTAGTGTTAATAACATTGAGAAAGATATGGATCTAATTACACTCCCTCCAGCTATGGGTAAATAGTAGGGCAGACTGGGCTCTTTAACCTTGGTTAGGCAACCAGTCTAGTGCTAATAACATTGGGAAAGATATGGATCTAATTACACTCCCTCCAGCTATGGGTAAATAGTAGGGCAGACTGGGTTCTTTAACTGTGGGTAGGTAACCAGTCTAGGAGAAGGAAAACTCTGAATTCAAACCTGTTAAACTCCACTTGAGAAATTGACCTTGTGTCACATCCTGCTCATCTGGAGTTGGTGGTTAATATACATATTACTACTTCTATGGCTTGGCTTCATGAACAAAGGTAAAGTGGGTGTCCATGTTGACTACAGGTATATTTTACTGTATACATTCATTTTCATATGTCTTATAACTATGATATTATAACTTTACTTATTACTTATATATAATTATATTATAACTTTACTTATTACTTATATATAATATATTATAACTTATGATTATTTTCCTTAAATATGGTGAGATGTTGAAAAAACCTGGTCTACTGTTTACATTCTATAACGTAGTTTATTTTCAAAACCAGTGCTATAACTATGTTACTGAATGTAAACAGTAGACCGGGTGATGATGTCTAGATGCTGTCTGTAATTCAATCTTTGAAAATCCACTTTTACCCAGATTGAATATTAACTTATTGATTGATCTTGTATTAAAAAGCTGATGCCATTCCAAGAAAAAAAAGGAATTCAAAATGTCATTCAGATATTTATTCATTCTGACAGGAAATATTCTTCAAACAAAATGTTGGAGAGAAATTCATTTTCACCCGTTTTTTTTTTTTTCTATGTAGATATCTTTTATTTACTAAAAGAGGAAATAAGTAAAAATAATGACGTCTTTTGTTGAGAGTTTTATATTAAATGAACTGAAAACATTTGGTCATTATTGATGTAAGTAAAATGGATTCCTTTTTAAAAGGATTAAAATGTCCACTTTTTGCACACTACAAAATGCTTTTACTTTTTAATGTTTTCACTTCCATTAAATAAAGTGCTTACTCAAATAAGATGGACCCAACATATATATATATCTATACACACATATATATATATATATATATATATATATATATAGTCATCCACAGACACATGTTTCAACTTATCAAGTCTCTTCAGTGTGGTTAGACATTTTGTGAGCTACCTACAGCTGGGATAGAACTCCGATCGATTCAGTATCAATTGTACAGCTTAACCACTCAGCTATCGTCACCAAAGAATGTGAAGGGGATTTTAACTGTTTTAATACACATTTGTATGTATGTAAAGGCAGGCATAGAGATAGTTAATTTTTCCAGATTACAAAGGTGTCAAAACGAACAAAAAATGTCAATACTTTTTTGACACACCTTGTGTATATATATATATATATATATATATATATATATATATATATATATATATATACAAGGTGTGTCAAAAAAGTATTGACATTTTTTGTACTTTTTGACACACTTTGTATTCTGAAAGAATTAACATTCCATTCATTGTTCATTCTATCTTGGTAAATACAGCTTCAATCTTGATACTTTTATGACACACCTTGTATTCTGGAAAAAAATTAACGTTCCATTCATTGTTCATTTCTATCTTGGTAAATACAGTTCAATCTCGATACTTTTTGACACACCTGTATTCTGAAAAAATTAACTTTCCATTCATTGTTCATTTCTATCTTGGTAAATACAGCTTCAATCTCGATACTTTTTTGACACACCTTGTATTCTGGAAAAAAATTAACTTTCCATTCATTGTTCATTTCTATCTTGGTAAATACAGCTTCAATCTCGATACTTTTTGACACACCTTGTATTCTGAAAAAATTAACGTTCCATTCATTGTTCATTTCTATCTTGGTAAATACAGCTTCAATCTCGATACTTTTTTTACACACCTTGTATTCTGGAAAAAAATTAACGTTCCATTCATTGTTCATTTCTATCTTGGTAAATACAGCACAATCTCGATAGTTTTTGACACACCTTGTATATATTTATAATAATCACTATCAAGTTGATAGGGAGGTTTCGAACTTTATAACAGGCATAGTAGGCAAACTGAGCTCTTTAATCTTTGTTAGGCAACCATCTAGGAAAAGGAATCCTCTAAATTAAAACCTGTTAAACTCTGCTTAAGAAATTAACCTTGTCACATCCTGCTTATATGGAGGGGTTGGTAAATATATATCTAGGAGAAGGAAAACTCAGAAAAGACGATAAAATCAACACCTAAAATTTGCATGAAAATAGGTGCCTTTTAAGGCACTCTGGGGGGGGGGCTCAAAGGCTCATATCTCTGCCAATGCTTGAATTGAGTACTTTCTTTGGTATCATTGTAATCTTTTTTTGGTATCATTGTAATCTACACATCAAAGTCTATTAGAAAAGATGATAAAATGGAGACCTAAAATTTGCACAAAAAGTCAGAGTCAGAATAGTTTTAAAGTCACTGTGGTTGGTTTTAAAGGCTCATATTTCCGTCAATTCTTTGAACTGAGTGCTTTCTTTTGGTATCATTGTAATCTACACATCAAAATCTATCAAAAAAGTCAATAAAATCATCAGCAAAAATTTGCACAAAAATAAGTGTTTTATAAAGTGTTTTAAATTTCCTGCCTCAAGGAAACCCTGCGCAAAACAAAATTATATACCATATCTTTCTCATTTTATTTCCATCAATATATTTTAAAAAGCAACTTGAATTAGGAAGATGAAGGATAATACAAGTCAGAAATATTAATGACTAGAAGTGGCTACCTGACATCCCCTCGGTAGAAAGGGGGCAAAAAGTTAATCTCGCAGATCCATTATTACTGAATCGTGAGTTAGATCCTCACAAGATGCCCCATTAGAATCCATATGTGAAAAAAAGACCTGTGTTGATTCGGCCTATTGGGGCATCAGAAAAAAAGAAAAAAGAAAAGAAAAATCAGTGTCTCCTATTTAAAAATGCAAAACAAAATCCATGCTGTTACTATTTAAATTTTATTTTTTAATTATCTTCATGAATATAAATTAAATCTACATTATTTTTTCTCAAAAAGCAAGATCCTGGATAGTGAATGTGTATATATATTTACTTTGTCGTTAATCGTTTTATTTTCATAATTTCACTTGGACATACGCACAATACATACATGCACACAACTGCCCTTTATACATGTACTAGAAGCGGCTAGCCGGCATCACCTGGGTAGAGGGGAATACAGAAATTTTGTCTCACAGGTCCATTATTACTGGATGTCGGGTCCTCACAGGATGTCCCATTAAAATACCTATGTAAAAAAAGACCTTGCGTTGATCCAGCCTGATGCGGTGTCAGAAAAAAAAAAAAAAGAAATGTACAGACACTCAAAATTAATGTCTCCCATTTAAAATGTTAAATGCAAAAAAAAAAAAAAATCCAATGCTGTCACTATTTCAATTTTATTTTTGACTTATCTTCAGGAATATAAATCAAATCTTCATTATTTTTGCTCAAAAAGCAAGATCTGGTGATAGTGATGTGTATAGATATTTACTTTGTCATTAATTGTTTTATTTTTATAATTTCCACTGGACATAGATGCACACTAACTACCTTTTCATATATGTACTAGAAGCGGCTACCTGCGTCACCTGGGTAGAGGGGCATTTTTTTAAAGTTAGTCCCGCAGATCCATCATTACTGAATCATGAGTTGAATCCTCATGGGATACCCCATTTAAATCCTATGTAAAAAAAAAGACCTTGCATTGATCCAGCTACTCTGAAAAGAAATGTTAATGTCTACTATCTCAAATATTAAATGAAAAAAAAAATCCATGCTGTTATCATTTAAATTTTATTTTTGAATCATCTTCATGAATATAAATCAAATCTCTATTATTCTTGCTCAAAAACCAAGCCCTGGTGATATTTAATGTGTATATATATTTACTTTGTTGTTAATTGTTTTATTTTCGAAGTTTCCTCCGGACATACATATACACACAACTGCCCTTTATATATGTATAGATAGATAGATAGATAGATAATGTTTTTGTTATTTTTTTTATATTGCAGTATTTTTTATGAAATTTTAAACTTTTTTTATCTATAAAAAAGTGTAAAATTCAGGTTGAAAAAAAAAAAGCAAAAAACAAAATAGATAGATAGATAGATAATGCTTTTTGTTATTTTTTTTATATTCCAGTATTTTTTAATGTCTTACTTATAAAACCTTAGAAATTTATAACTTTTTTATCTATAAAAAAATGTAAAATTCAGGTTGAAAAAAAAAAAAAGCAAAAAAAAAAAAACACAAAAAAATAAATAAATAAAACCAAAATATGGAATCAAATTCTTTGAATGTTTTTTGGAATGTCAGAATGGTTCTGATTTATCTTCAGGACTCTGCAGATCAGAAAACACAACGGACAAGGAACAAGAATTGCATGCAGAATAACGCTGTGGATGAAGACAGAAAGAGCAGACGAAAGGCACCGCTTACTTGTTATAAAGAAACTGTATGTCTAACCCTAATCCTAATCCTACTAGAGCTGCTGCTGCTGCTAAATTCTCATTGCTCCTTCATCTGCTAATCTCTAATCCCCAGACTCCCCATTTTCATATTATCTTCATTATTATTATTATTATTATTATTATTATTATTATGAGGGTGAGACAAAAAGTAATGTGATTTTGTTTAGAACAGGTATAATTACCAACACAGGAACATGTATCATACATCAAAATGAAGCTGGTCCTCTGTGGATCACATCCCTACTGCTCCACATAGGGGATTCAAAAAGTAATGCCATTTTGTTTAGGACAGGTATAATTACCAACACAGAAACATGTATCCTACATCAAAATGAAGCTGGTCCTCTGTGGATCACATCCCTTTCTTCTCCAAATGTTCACCGTTTCTCTCAATAGCAATGTTCCACCTTCGAATTAGAGCATGTATCCCTGCCCCATAAAATTCTATTGATTGTTCTTTGAGCCACTTCTCCACTACAGATTTCACTTCCTCATCACTGGAATGTTTTCCTCTCAAACCCTCTTTCATGGAGCTGAAGTCTGACCGCGCTAAATCTGGCGAGTATGGAGGATGCGGATCTATAGTGAAGAAGTGGCTCAAAGAACAGTCAACAGAATTTTACAGGGCAGGGATACATGCTCTCATTCAAAGGTGGAACATTGCTATTAGGATAAATGTTGACTATGTCGAGAAATAGGGATGTGATCTATAGCGGACAGCTTCATTTTGATGTATGATACATGTTCCTGTGTTGGTAATTATACCTGTCCTAAACTAAATAGCATTACTTTTTGACTAACCCTCGTATTATTATTATCATTATTATTATTATTATTATTATTATTATCATTACAATTTTTCAAGTTTTCTACACCAGATTTAACTGGTGGTCTTTCACTGGAGGCCTCCAGGACTTTTCTGAATATTCTAGCTGATCTTAACAATGCTGTGATCTAGATGATTCTACCTCTGATTCCTAATTTTCAGTTTTTTTTCCAAGTCCATGTGGACCGTTCCAAGCACACCAACTACAATTGGTATCACCATTACTTTCACATTCCAGTTATTTTAGCTTTCTGGCAAGATCCAAGTAATTATATTATTATTATTATTATGAGAGTTTTTCACGCCAGAATTAGCTGATGGTATTCTTCTCAGGTCTCCAGGACTCTTCTGAGTATTCTAGCCAATTGCAGCAATGTAGTTTGGATGGTCTTGATTCTTCCACTGATTTCCAGATCCTCCAGTTTTTTCTCCAAGCTTTTTGGGACCATTCCAAGTGCACCAACTACAATTGGTATCACTTTGACCCTCATATTCCACACCTTTTTTTTAATTCTCTGGCAAGGTCCACGTATTTGTCCATCTTTTCATTTTCCTTCATCTTCACTCTGTGATCTGCTGGAACTGTAAAATCCACCAGTTGACAAGTTCTTTTTGTTTTTGTGAATCTAGAGCTTTTATATCTGATAATGCTGGTGGTCTTTCACTGCAGTCTGTGCAACTACAAGTCTCCATAGATCTCCAGGACTCTTCTGAGTATTCTAACTGATCTTAACAATGCTATTGTCAGGATTGTCTCAATTTTTCTTATATGGATTTTGCTGTCCCGGTGATCACAGATGAAGATGAAGGAAAACGAAAAGATAGATAAATACTTGGACCTGGCCAGAGAGCTGAAAAAACTGTGGAACATGAAGGTGAAGGTCGTACAAATCGTAATTGGGGCCTTGAGAATGGTCCCAAAGGGTTTGGAAAAGAGTCTGAAGGAATTGGAAATCTGAGAAAGAGTTGAAACCATCTAAACAACAGCATTGTTAAGATCAGCTAGAATACTCAGAAGAGTCCTGGAGAGACTTGCTCTCACTCAGCCTCCAGTTAAACCACCAGCTTAAGCGGATGTGAAAAACTCTCATGGAGATAAATAATTAATAATTAATTAATTTCATTATCAGTTATTATTTTCATTATTTTAATCATTTTTAGAATGCATTGAAAATAAGATTTTGAGAAAAGGCTATCCTCAATTTGAGTTTTTTAAGTTTAAAAAAAAAGAAAAGAAGTTGATTAAATTATGAGGGTGAATAATAACATTTTTTTCTTTTAAAAAGCAAAATATATATATATATATTATATATATATTTTTTTTTTTTTCAGAATTTTTTTCTATAAAATTGCATTGATTGGAAATTGTTTATAGAAAAAATTATTTTTCATCTTGCAAAATATTTGTTTCAAGGTTTATCAAAATGGAAACAAATCAATCAAAATGCTCCAGCTTGGACAGAGGTCTGTAATCAAAGTCTTGGTGGCTGAGAAGTGCAAACCATGTGAAATTTACAAAAAAATGTGTTGATGTGTATGGAGAATATCATGTTTTAATAAAAAGGAATGTTGCATATGGGCTCAACATGCGTTGGCCACTCCAAACATGAGTTGAAAAGACAGTTCATGGATTGGAAACACTGAAAAAATGACCCAATGGGTTGACATGCTGTAAACCCAACCAACCAACAAGTTGAATTCATTCCTTTCATAATTCAATTTTCTCGTATATCAAATCAATTTCTCCATTGAAATAAAGTGAAATGCCATTAGTCCATTCCACCCCCTATCCACCCAAAAAACACCCTAATTTTTTGTTACATTTTTTTAAATAAGAAAAAAATGTAGCAAGATGGGGATTATCCTGAGTTTGCGAGAACTACTATTAGAAAAGAGAGGAAGAAGAAATAAGAGATAGTAAAGGTTTTTTAAAAAAAAAGTGATGAGCACAAAACGGTTGTTGTGAGTTTGACTGGGCGTGACCCCCTGAATGGAGAATTGAATGTCAACTGGAAGTTTCGGGTGTTGACCGGAACCGGAAGTCACATGGTGATATGGACGACGAAGAAAAATACCGGCCTCTTTTTGCTTTCGGACGCGTAGGTACGGACCGGAACTCTTGGTCCCTGTTGTGGGATCACCAGTAATTTAACAGTGTCCTCCCTCTCTTTCTCTCTGCCTTTCCTCCTCTTCCGAACAGAGCCACGATACGAGCCTGGAAATAAAAGCTAAGCAGCTTGTGACGATATATTTCTCGCGTTGTACTTTTTTATCGACAAAGATGACCGCCACGTGCCGGACACCTTTTTAGTACTGTGATTTGAGGCACGTTGACAAGACCGCTATACAACGTATATTGTGATGTTATGTTACATCCGTTTTGGGACTGTGAATATATCGCTACGCGCCCACGTTACAATAACACTGTATTGTATAAAACATGATTAAAAATAGAATGTAATGATTAAGTGCTGTAATTGTTTTAATGCTTATTTTTTTATAAATAATATTTTTTTTGCATATTAAATTTGGAAACATAAATGTTTTTAGTAAACTTATTAACATAAGCGTATCTGAAGATGACTGGTACCTCAAATTTGAGCTCACAATACAAAGCCAAATATTGACCAAGTGACAGTCATAACTTGAAAACTCATAAATGGGGCATTGTAATCCAGGTACCACTATATAATAATCATAATTGTATGAATAAGATTATTGAGTCATAATTGGTTAAATTTGACTTTTAAAATGTATGGAATGTTTTTAGATCAGCTTCATAAAAAACTCATGATATGATAACCTTTTCTCAAACTTAAAAAAACTTAAAAAAGAGTTCATTCTCTAGGAAATGGTAAATATCAATGGCCTCTTCTTCTTCTTTTATTATTATTATATTATTATTTATTATTTTATATTGCTCTCTGTCTTTTCCTCTTCATCTCACATCTTATTTTGAAGCATTATCATCATAATTAACATGCTTCTTGTTTTGCAGTTCCAACCAAAAAAAACAAAAGAAAATGTAAAGAAGAAAACTGTTATGTTTTTACATACAGATAAAATACGGAACACTGAATGAAAATACAAAAACCAGGTGTCGGAAATTAACAAGGGTTAACACAAAGTAGAAAATGCTTCACCCTAAAAGTAACTTAACTAGCTCGCCGTGCTGTGCACGTGCGTCCTGACCATTCCAATCCAAATCCAAAAGTGGTCATGGGGGAAAACCCCACTTCCGGGTCCCCATCAGCCCCCTACTGATCAAGGGGAGTAACTCTATTTTCGTTAGGTCTAAACCTAACACAAACAAAATATGATAACATTGTCTCTATGTAAAATCAGATGACTTCCCACAAAAAACAAAAACCGTAGTCCTCCTGTTTGTACTTTCATTTAATCTTTTGTTAAACACAAGAATAAACAATTGATGAATTTCAGTTAATAGTCCAACAGTAAATGATGCTGAAAAGGTAAAAGTTTTTAACTTAGGGAAAGCGAAAGTGAAAGTAGATTGTTTGCTGAATCTTCATCTTCTGTTATGGACATCTTTTTCTTATTTTCTTTATATTCTTCTATATTTTATTTATATCATACTGTTTATCTCTTATTGATTTATTAATTTCTATTGATTTATAAATTCAACTTTGGTATAGGTGTGTGAGTGTGTGTATAATATATTATATATATACATATTATAATATATATAATATAATCCAAAAGTCCAGAGAAGAAATCTTCCTTAGACACAAGAGTTTTATTTAAACAAAACCAAGTCGCAGTTTGAGAGATCAATGTGTGCTCTTAATGTTAGAGTCACAGAGCAAAATATATGAGTAAAGAAATAACAAAAGACTTAGAGATTTAGCATTATAGTCTGAAATAGACTATAATGCTAAATCTCTAAGTGTTTTGTTATTTTCTTTACTCATTATATATATATATATACGAGGTATTCAAAAAAGTTCCAGGACTGGTGTCACACAAAATAATTGATTTCAAATCCAAACTAAAAACTACAAGTATCCTCTTCAAAGGAATCCCCTGAAGTCTAATACGTTTTCCTATCCATCTCTGCACACTTGCATGCACCCCTGGAAGGATTCTTACAGGATTCTCCATAGTCTGACATTCACAGCCTTTTGTATTGTTGCACATCCCAAAATGGGTTCCCTTGATGACCCCTTGAGCGTGGGGAAGAGGGAAAAACCATGGAGCCAGATTGAGTGAGTAGGAAGGTTGCTCCAGCACAGTAATGTTCTTCTGAGCCAGGAACTCTCAGATACTCAGGGCAGTGAAGGCGGCTGCATTTTTATGATGAAGCACCCACCTCAGTATCTCTTTGTAGACATACTCGTGATCGTCTGGCCCTGTGGCAAGAACTCGTAGTGGATGATGCCCCTCACATCAAGAAGAATGCGATCAGCCTGGAACTTTCTGACATACCTTGTGAATGTAATTTTATAAAAATGAAAAGAAAACAAACATGGGTGAGATTAATAAGCCGATGCTACAGTGTTTTTGGTTTGTTTAACAAACCTTTGTCGGGGCCTTTGTCTGTGAAAGAAAAAGAAATTATTAGTAACAAAAAACTTGTGAACCTCTGCTTTTAGTATTGTGGCGGCTTTTGTTGAATTCAAAATAGTGAAAAAGAAATTTAAAACATCCATAACATTGGCATCTTATTTAAAACCTGTGTGGCGTAAATTTTGTTTTAAAAATGTTTGGAAATAATCTGAAATATTACTTTATATACTTATACATTGACATTTCTAATATACATTATAATATAATTTCTAATATATATCTAATAACTTCAAAAAGTAATATATATATATATATATATTATATATATTAATTTTTGATGATATATGTGATTAAAGGAGATATATTAATGATAATTCTAATATAACTATTATTAATATTTATCATATTCATATATAATATTTATGAATGGAAAACACCTTTTTTGTTCTGAGTATTAAAAAAAAAGGATTAAACATCACCTGTCAATGAAATGTTGTTTTTTCATTTTTTATAAAATCACATATTATCAATTTACTTCCATTTTGTTTTCATATATATATATATATATATATATATATATATATAAGTTAGGGTAACTAAAACATCATAAAGTCAACAGCACTTGGTAACTGTCAGTAACTGTCAGTTTCTTGCCTATGAAATTTTCAAAGCAAATCACTTGTTTTGAAAATCAAATAGGTGAGAAACTGACAGTTATCAAGCACTGTTGACTTTGTCTTTGCTACCCTTATATATATATATATATACTCTTTTCAATGATATTGAACACACTTTACTTATGAATATAGAAAACTATATTATCAATATATATATATATATATATATATATATATACATATATATATATTCAAGTTTTTGAACATATTTCAAGTCTGTATTCAGTCTATTTCTGAAAAAGGAAAAAAAATCAAAATATATGAAAATCCCTTCATAAAAATGTTGTTCAATTAACCCTTTATCTATCAGAGCGCCCCTAATTGTCTGACGATCAAAATGTCGGACCACCCAAAAACAATAAGTATTAAAACATCTTTGTAAATTATCATCCTACCTTATTAAAAATATATATATACTTCAAGGGAGGCAAGTTTTAATTAATTACATTAGTCACTTCCCTTCATAAAAGTATTAAAACATCTTTGTAAATTATCATCCTACCTTATTAAAAAATATATATACTTCATGGAAGGCAACTTTTAATTAATTACATTTGTCACTTCCCTTCATTTTGTAGAAAATTCAATGGCTATTGTGAATGGCAGTGGTAGATAAAGGGTTAAAGATTCCCCATACAGATGTTTCTTCTTTTTTTTTGTCCTATTACAAAAGTTGTTTATAGTCTTAATGTGATTCTTTCTGTTGCTTCTGTTGCTGCAATTTCCATGTTTATTCTTTTTGTCTATCTGGAAAGAGAGGTTCATTCAGACATTCTGGATTATTGAACTCCTTCGTGTTGCTTTTGTTGTTTCATTGTACAAACTTCTTCAAATGTACAATGTTGGTAATCTTGAACTTTAAATAACTAAATTCCAACCATAAAATTGTACTTGTGCATTATTTGAACAAAGGGACTTAACTCTCATTTAATTAAGTTTGAAAAGGACTTAACTCTCAAAGCAATGAGAGTTAAGTCCCTTTGTTCTTTTTCCTAGAAGAAGCTTTGTAAACAATGGCAGCCATTTTGATTCAACATAATTTTCATGGAGAAAACACAATGCTTTTCAAATCCATTCTAATGCATGATTTTAACTCCAAAATATCATAGAATATTTTTTTAATAACAATTAAGTTCATTTCAAATAAAGTGCAAATACAATTTTATAGTAGGAATTTAGTCACTTAAAGTTCAAGATTACCTGTAAGAAAAGAGAATTTGTACACTTGAAGAAGGCTGTAGAATGGATCAGTCCAAAATCAACCTTAGCAACATGAGGTCAATCATCTTGAAAACCTCATGATTCTAATTCTCTGAATTTTTAAGATGAGGCTTGATAATTAGTATTATTTGGATTATTCCGAATATTGTCCTCATCTTTATCGTTATCTGTACAATGTTTTGGCCGATGTGCCCTTCGGAGGTTCCTGAGTTTGAAAAGGTTTCAGAATTTGGAAAGGAGGTTCCTGAGTTCGAAAAAGAAGGCTTCCGAGTCCAACAAGAAATACCTGAAGAAGGCCACAGGGCACATCAGCCGAAACGTTGTACAGATAACAATAAAGATGAGGACAATAGTCCGAATAATCCAAATAATACTAACCTCAGGATTCATTTCAAAGTGAAAGAGATTTTATCATTTTTTTGCCAGTCAGCTAAAATCTAATAATAATAATAATAATAATAATAATAACTAGCAGGACCTGGATATACCACAGTATGATAATTCAATCATTACAACATTTTATATGTTTACTTAAGAGCTATTGCATTAGTTCAATATGTAAATGTATAATAATCTTGATTTAATTCTCTATCACTCTTTTTTCTTTCTTTCTTTCCTTCTTTTCATCTTTTGATTATCTTCGATTGAAACAGATTAGTGTTATCGCTTCCGCTTGTTCACCCCCCTCTCTCTATATTTACCTTACTCTCTTTCTTTCTTTCTTATTATTCTTTCTTTCTTTCTTATACTTTTTCTGTGTTGAAACAGATTAGTTTTATTGCTTTAGCTCATTCATATATTTTCCCTACTCTCTTTCTTTCTTTCTTTCTTATATATTTTCTATGTAGCATGTCCTTTTTCTTCTCTTTCTTTCTTCCTAATAAATACGGAATGGTCCAGTTTTCAGCTGAGGTGACGACTCTCCTAAAAAATAAGAATTCGGCGGATAAGCAACACCAGATAATTAGGATTTACATTTTTGCATTTCATCATGGAGGATTTGGATGATCTCATTTTTAACCAGAGGGTGTTGCAAGATGATAACGGTCGGAAGGTTAAGGAACAAAAGTATTAATATATAGATAATAATGATAATAGGGGAGTAAACCCCTAAAACAAATCAGGAGCTGGAGTCCCTAAAGGTGGTGTTTTGCTGAAATCCAGTGCTACCCATAAACTCCTGCGACACTACCGTTGCCAAACCACATTGGTATCTTACCTTTCCTTTGGATCTCAGCAGCAGTGTGGAAAGAGGGGGATTTGCTGCATGGATAACAGCTTATCCTCCATATGAACCTGCCCAGGCTATGTAGTTCAAGGAAAGAAAAAAGAAAAAAGAAAAAAAACTTTGACACTACTCCATCGTCTCTCGAAGACAGAAGGTTGCCAATGATAATAACAATAATGATAATAATAATAATAATAATAATAATAAAACTGCATCCAACAAGAATCTATTTTTTGACTTCTTGCCTGTGTTTTTCTCTCAATTTACTCCTTAGAGCATGTCTGCCATAGTTCGGTAATGGTTGTAGTTTGCTTTTTTGCTTGCGTATTCAATGCATGAGCTTTTTAAAATCCAATCCAATCTGGTCTGACTTTCTCATTTGCGATTGAACATAAACCCCCCCCTTTTTTTTTAAGATAAATTTGATGCTTTCTCCTTTTATTTTAATTTATTGAAATGTAAAAAGGTTATTTCCTATAAATCTAACATAAACAAAGGGGAACCACTCTTGACTGATAAATTATCTATTTATTTTCCCATTAACCTAACCCTAACCCCGTCTTCTTTTTCCTAGTAGATCAATAAGTGAATAATTTATAAGTCAAGAGTTGTTCCCCTTTGTTTATGTTAGACTTATAGGAAATAACCTGTAAAGATTATTTTTAAATTTAGATATTTGGGTTGATGAAGAAGTAAGTTTTCCTACTGCATTGATAATTTTTGAATATGTTTTTGGTAGTAATTATGGGCTGGGTTAGCTCAGTCGGTAGAGCGTTTGGCTAGAAGCCACAAGGTTCCTTGTTCGATACCAGCTCTCGCCAACTCAGCGTATGAGTAGCACAGGGATCTGTGCAGTAAAGTAATACAGAGGAGTACTAAAGAGCTGATTGTAGGTGTAGCGCTGCACCTCAGATACAAAAACAATCTCCTTGGTCTAATGTTAGTGAAAAGGGGATAGACTCCCTCACTGTCAGGCTGATACCAACATTAGGTCACTTCACTGACTTTATTTAAGTCCTATTTAAAGTCATTGCCGGACTGGTAGATAAAGGGTTAATTGTTGCTTTATACAAAACTCAGACATAGTACTCATGACTAACAAACTGGTAGATAAAGGGTTAATTGTTGCTTTATACCAAACTCAGACATAGTACTCATGACTAACAAACTGGTAGATAAAGGGTTAATTGTTGCTTTATACCAAACTCAGACATAGTACTCATGACTAACAAACTGGTAGATAAAGGGTTAATTGTTGCTTTATACCAAACTCAGACATAGTACTCATGACTAACAAACTGGTAGATAAAGGGTTAATTGTTGCTTTATACCAAACTCAGACATAGTACTCATGACTAACAAACTGGTAGATAAAGGGTTAATTGTTGCTTTATACCAAACTCAGACATAGTACTCATGACTAACAAACTGGTAGATAAAGGGTTAATTGTTGCTTTATACCAAACTCAGACATAGTACTCATGACTAACAACTGGTAGATAAAGGGTTAATTGTTGCTTTATACCAAACTCAGACATAGTACTCATGACTAACAAACTGGTAGATAAAGGGTTAATTGTTGCTTTATACCAAACTCAGACATAGTACTCATGACTAACAAACTGGTCGATAAAGGGTTAATTGTTGCTTTATACCAAAACTCAGACATAGTACTCATGACTAAGAAACTCTATTATTCAATGCTTAGGTAAACTGATTTTAAATCACTTTAAATAGGGCTTAATTACTACCAAATACATGTTCAAACATTATCAATGCAATAGAAAACTTTATTTCTTAATCAACTCAAATGATTATGACTTTTCTATGATTTGCATCTTCCTTTGAACGGACATCAAATTCTATTTTTATATTTATTTGATTATTTCTATTAAATGTTAAATTTCCTTTTTCAGTGAATTCATTTTTTAAAATTCTAAACATCTAATGCAATTTTTCTTTTATAAGCTGTTGTATTTTAATGTGGGACAAAAGAATTTCTAGAAAAAAAAACCAACTCTTTAATTTTAATACTAATACTAAACACTTGCTAATCTGCATATTTGAACCGTGCCTACCGCTACTGTATCAGGGAATTCTTTATACCAACAGTGACAAACCTTTTGGAGTGAAACTGTCTGTAAATAATTAAAGGGAAGCACTTTTTAACTAGCATCTAAGAGTTATTTCCCTTTGTGATTTTATAATGAATAGCAAGAATATGAGCCCTCCAGTTCTGCAGAGATACTGGATGCTGTGCAGAGGACCTCCCAAGGATAATTAATGATAGGGACAATTGGACACTCCTAGAGAAGCAAGGATAAACTTGTAAATGATGCTCCCCTGTGGAAATCAGCACATGGGCTCTAAAAGGAAGCAAGTTGTCAAATTTTATTTTCAATACTAGCAAGAATAAACACTCTCCAGGCATAAGTATTTAAGTTTTAATGTAATGAAATATATTAAATTAGAAAGACTAACAAAATTAAATAAAAATACACATAAAAAGATTACACTTATTTTAATAGTATTTTAATTGCTTTCTATAACAAAATCATTCATAGGATTGATTTTAATACTTTGGAGAATAAATAAAAAAAAATGATATTAGAGATCAGTAACACCAAGTTGCTATGTGTGATCTCCATGATGGATATATGTTATCCATACAGCCCTCATATGACAGACATGTGTAATCCATACAGCCCTCATGACAGACATATGTAATCCATACAGCCCTAGAGAGCTCAGTTTGGCATGCCTGATTTAGGTAATAAATGTTTCAATAATCCCAAAACAGCTTCTACCATCACTGTCTTAGACGTATACTGGGCATCAGCTGGAGGGACAAGATCACTAACACAGCAGTTCTAGAGAGAGAGCTCAACTTCCCAGCTTGCGTTCTCTACTGAGACAGCATCATCTCTGAGCCATGTCTGGATGACATGATGATGGACGAATCCTGACGGACATCCTCTCTGCAGAGCTTTCCTCTGGTAAGAGACAGATTTGTTGCCCCCAGCTGCGTTTCAAGGGTGTCTGCAAGTATGATCTCAGGTGCTTTGGCATTACACCTTCTAGCTGGGGAAATTTGGCTCAGGACCGCCCTCGGTGGCAGCACGCTCTCCATTATGTCTGAAGCTATAGAAGCCAGTTAGCTGCTGTTGTTAAAACCAACAGTAGACTAAATAAGTACCACTCCAGCAGTGTCCAAGACAGCTGGTATAAATAGGAATCAAGAATGATCCATGAATCTGGGTGATTTGGGTGATTCCACTCCTTGAGTTCTGATTGGCTGCTTGACTGCCTGATTTGAATGACATTGTGGAGTCTTATATATACTTTGTCATTTTGCAGTGGACTTTGTAGCATTCGAGTTTGTATTTGAGTTACAATTGTTTGTTGCCTTGTCTTCCCTGTTCGACGGTAATTGGAACTTTAATTATTCTTCAACACCATGAAGCCAAGAGGTCCAGAAGAAAGCGATGGTAACAAAGTACCGGCACATCAATATCTTCAGGGACAGACTTCACATGTGACATCTGTGGTTGAGAATGTTTTTCAAAAATTGGACTTCACAGTCACAGGAGGCGCTGTAACTTCAGGGGCACAAGAACTATATTATAGTCTTTTGAGACTGCAATGCCAATGAAGACAAAAACCAATTTATATTCATGAGATTCTGTTTTGTATCGACTTTCATAGAGTTTAGATGATTTATGAAGAATTTGTTTTTATAATTATAGAGTGACTGATTGGATTGATTTCTAGTGAAAACATTTCAGTGTTTAAGATCTGCCTTTGCTTCGGTGAATTGAATTATGATGCAAATCAGTTTTTAGATAGTGGGGCAACGCATGGAAAGTAATGATTTTCAATAAGTAGTTGGCCAACCCAATGTGTGGTAGGTGGCAAGTGGCAATACAGCTGCTGTTTTATGGAGTGCTGTTTCCAGGATTGTTCAAGACAACACGCAGCATCCTTGCATAGATTCCATCAGTGTATATATATATATATATATATATATATATATATAATCCTATATGGAGGCACATGGGCTAGTGGTTAGAGTCGTGGAAAATGGACTCGTCGATTCGAGTTCAATTCCTAGACGAAGCTGTTGGCATTTCAAATAACGCTAATACCCTTGGGAAAGGTATGAATCCATATATTCTCCCTCCAGCTATGGGTTAAATAGTAGGGCAGACTGGGCTCTTCAGCCTTGGGTAGGTAACCAGTCTAGGAGAAGGATAACTCCGAATTCAAAATTCCTGAGGTTGGTCGTTGATTGGGTTTGTGGCAACCTTGATGCACCAATTCTTTCCTATCGACTGTGCCAAAAAGTGTGGATGGTCCAACACAAGCCTTCACCACTATAAACAAATCCCTGTGTGGGAGTTCATTGTGTGTATGAACCCTCATACGTCGATAATCGATGGGAGAGTCCATTATATATAATCCAAAAGTCCAGAGAAGAAATTTTCCTTACGACATAGGAGTTTTTTTAAACAACCTGTTGCAGTTTGAGAGCTCAATGTGTGCTCTTATTGTTAGAGTCACAGAGCAAATTTATAAGTAAAGAAATAACAAAAGACTTAGAGATTTTCTAAGTCTTTTGTTATTTCTTTACTTATATATAAAGTATATTTTGGCAGCATTTTTTCTTTTAAACATGTTTTGGTAAACTCTACTGACAATTCTTGTCAGACAAGTTTTTGTTTGATCAATTATATCTGGCCAGCTTTTTAATAACCAGGTGGAACTAGTGTAGCAATCCACCAAAGGTTCTTTCATGGCACTTTCTGCACGTCATTGTGCCATCATCAGGTGTGAAACTGGTGGAATTTTTCATTGTCTTCCTTTTAAAACAAGCAGTAGCAGTAGGAATTTGTAGTAGGAGGGGCTCACAAGTTCCATTTAAACGAACAGCGGTAGAAATTTGTAGAGGGTGGGGGGTCTCACAAGTTTGTAAGTTTGCTACACCAATTCCACCCGGATATTAAAAAGATGGCCAGACAGTTAGAAAGGATTGAACAAAAACTTGTTCCAACAAGAATTGTCAGTAGAGTTTAACAAAACACACACACACACACACACACACACATATATATATATATATATATATGTAAAAATGGAAATTGGAAATGAATCCGACAATATGAGGAAGAAAGAATAAAGAAAAGAAAGAATAGAATGGATAATAAAAGATGAATTTAATCAATATCACTTACACATGTGTTTCGGTCAGTTCATCTGTGTGAAAATATTTCGCACACAGAGAAGATTCGACCTTCATCAGAGTGAAATTTTATTTTGAATGAAAAAATTTGTTGGGAACAACGGAGAACTTTATATATATATATATATATATATATATATATATGTGTAGTATGAAAAAAAGTGATAAGACAAACAGGAATATTTCTTATATGTTATTTATTCTCAACTAGTTTTGACCTTAGGTCATCGTTAGGAGAAGATTTCTTGTTTGAAGAAATTGTTTTTAGAGAGTTTTTTTTTGAAAGGGAGCATTATTAAAGAATTATTAAAATTGAAATATTTTTTGAGGGTTTGACTTGCTATTATAATCCGGGTAGAGGAGTGTGTTAGTAGTAGCGAGTCCATCTGTTCCGTGAAAAAACCTTCTTTGAGGCGGGTTCTTTTTGAATACTCTTATATATATATATATATATATATATATATATATATATATATATATATATATATATATATATACTGCAATTGGATAATAAAAATATTTTACTAAAATTTCACGACTGACAGTATTTTTCATAAAAGTAAATCTTTTCTTTAGCCCAAATATTTGTCAGATATTTTGCAATAAATCAGTTGTTAGTGTTCAAATAATTGGTTATTTCCTATAAGTCTAACATAAAGAAAGGGGAACCACTCTTGGCTGATAAATTATTTATTTATTTATTGATCTACTAGTGAAAAAAGAAGACGGGGTTAGGGTTAGAGGGTAGGGTTAGTTTAATGGCACAATAAATAAATAATTTATCAGTCAAGAGTGGTTCCCCTTTCTTTATGTTAGACTTATAGGAAATAACCGATTAATTTCATGATATGGTTTTCCTTCTAACCCCTGGGAGGAAAGCATATACGCGTGGACATGAAGGAAGTTCGGTTTTCACTTAGTTCAGGTTATTCTTTTTCTCAGGCATAAACGTGACCAACACCAAAGGATAAGGTAAGTAGTTAGTTACACCTGTGATTAATACAAGTTGTATGATAATAAAAAAGTTAATCATTGTGATGGGTATATTGCTTGGTTTCACAAGCCATTCATTAGTAAGTATGAACTTAACTGGGTGCTCTGGAAATTTGATCTTGTGCCAGACATGGTTTTTCCTCTTGGTGAAATTATTTAGGATTTAGAAAGCTGATTGGTTTCTATTTTTTTTATTTGTTGCAGTTGATTGCTGAAATGTCACCAGGTGGCGCTGTGAATCGACGGAATACGGTAACTCTCGGAGATGACAGTGCATTTGGATCAGGTAAGTCTTTTTTTTTTTTTTTAATCACAGATTAACTGGTGCATTCGAAGATTAGCAGACCATTGTTAGTGAGTTTGATTCTCACTGGGTGCTCCATACTTCTGGCTTTGTGCCCGACTAAGCTAAGCTTAGTAAATAACTATATTTTGCTTATCACCTTTGACACACATTTTTTCATTCTATGGCAACAAGGAAACTCAATTTTTTTGGCCTTGTGTCATCCATGTGAGCAGAGAACAAACTTATTTTATTGTAATTTTGCAATTTCCATAGTTGCAATGAACATGTTTAAAAAAAACACAAATTCAGAACTCTGACCCAAAGTGGTAGTACCTGTTAGGGTCCCAGTTATAGGTTAAATAGAAAAAAAATGAATTTAAAAAAAAAGTGTCTAAAAAAAAAATCGAGTTAAAATAAAATTGAGTATCCATCAAGAATGAATAAAACAAAAATGTCTTTGGCATAAAATAACCCAACAAGGGTTGACATGCCGTAAAACCCAACCAACCAACAACCATTCTATAATAACAAGGGAAACTCAATTTTTTGGCCTTGTGCCATTTAATGGTGTGGAAGCTAGATTAGCAGACCATTGTTAGTGAGTTTGATTCTCACTGGGTGCTCCATACTTCTGGCCTTGTGCCCAACTAAGCTAAGCTTAGTAAATAACTATATTTTGCTTATCACTTTCAACACACATTTTTCCATTCTATGGTAACAAGGGAATCTCAATTTTTTGGCCTTGTGCCATCCATTGAGCAGAGAACACACTTATCTTATTGCAATTTTGCAATTTCCACAGTTGCAGTGAACATGTTTAAAATAAACAAATAAAAACAAAAAACAAATTAAAAAACAAAAAAAAATAAAAGCAAATAAAATAAAATCTAAAATGCCAGGCTGTTTTTCCTTCATCTTTTCGGCTGATTGAAATTCGATAACATTTGAAATTATTTTTATTTCATAAAGTGCAGTTAGTAAGATCTTTTCTTTTTTCTTTTTCCGTTAACAATTTTATCGATGAGAAAACAAGTGAGAAAAAAAAAAGAAAAAAAAGCAAAGAAAAAAAAGGAAACAGAAATCACTCGAAGAATTATTGGATTTCTTCTCGGTTGATGTTCTAAATATTTTCTTTGCAAAACAAAAAAAAAAAAAGAATAACTAAAAATAACTAAAATAAAATAAAATAAAAACAAATAAAATAAAAAGATAAAATAAATAAATAAAAAATAAAATAAAGATAATAATTTATAAAATAAAAATATAATAAAAAAATAAAAAAAATAAAAAATAATGATAATAATTTTAAAAAATAATAAAAAATAATGAAAAAAATAAATAAAAAAATAATAAAAATAATAAAAAAATAATGATAATAATTTATAAAATAAAACATAATAAAAAAAAAAATAAAAATAAATAATAATGATAATAATTTATAAAATAAAACATAATAAAAAAAAAAAAAAATAATAAAAAAAATAATGATAATATTTATAAAATAAAAGTAAAAATAACTAAAATCAAAAAATCAATAACTAATGATTCTGCTTGATTTGTTTGATCTTTCTTTTTCTCTCAGTTCTTTTCTTTTATTTATTTTCTGTCTTTTATAAATGATACTTGTAGCTGTTAGAAAATTATCATCAGCTCTCCTCTCACCTTTCACAACTGATTTTTCTTCTTTCATCTATTTATTTATTTATCTTATTTATTCAAAGAATGTTTTCATAGCTTTTGTAACTGAAGTATCAGAGTTAACAGAGAAATAATAGGAAGAAATATTCCGAGCATAGGAGAAAAGGTTTACTATGCAAAGATACAAGGTGAACAGAATAATTAGCAATTGCTAGGTTGAATTAACAAGTCCCTTGTGGAATAGTGATTTCGATCACAGTTGTAACTTGAGTATTAGTGTTAACAGAGAAATAATAGGAAGAAACACTACAAGTATTAAGGATAGGGAAAAAGATTTACTAAGCAAAGATATAAGGTAAACAGAGATAATAGGAAGAAATATTATGAGTATCAAGGATAGTTAATTATCATTAGCTCTCCTCTCACCTTTCACAACTGTTTTTTTTTCTTTTATCTATTTATTTATTTATTTATTTTAATTTATTCAAAGAATTTTTTCATAGCTGTTATAACTGAAGAATCAGAGTTAACAGAGAAATAATAGGAAGAAATATTACAAGTATTAAGGATAGGGAAAAAGGTTTACTAAGCAAAGATACAAGGTGAAGAGAGTAATTAGCAATTGCTAGGTTGAAATAACAAGTCCCTAGTGCAACAGTGATTTCAATCCTCTCTAAGACAGGAATAAGTCCCGTGAGATTTCAAGACAGTTGTAACTCGAGTATCAGAGTTAACAGAGAAATAATAGGAAGAAACACTACAAGTATCAAGGATAGGGAAAAGGGTTTACTAAGCAAAGATACAAGGTGAACAGTAATTGCTAGGTTGAATTGATAAGATCTCAAGACTATTGTAATTCAAGTAAACTGAAATGTTTAAACATTGACATAAACATAATAAATTCCCCTTTTTTGGAACATTTTGTTTTTCATATTAATATATATATGTACTAGACAAAATGTGACACGTTGGGTGACCCATTCAGCTCTGGGTAGATAATTGAGATTCGTGAAAAGCGAGTGTGCAAAGCTAATTAAATTTAGAAATAACAAATACGGCCGGACAAAACATTAAAATCATTTTGTAAGATTTCTAAGGAAGGGAATTTTTTTTTTTTTTTTGTTTTTTTTTCAAACATAACTCAATCCTAAAAATAAAGAATAATTTAGTTAAATTTTTGTGTCATTAAACTAAATGGTAAAAAACCTTTAGGAAACAGAAGTTGATTTGATCAGCTTCAGTTCTGGGCAAACACCAAACTATCTTTTTGGTACAAATAATGTTCAATATATGTGAAATAATAATAGAAAAAAAATTGTCTTAGATTCAGTGCCACATTGGGATATTGATCTTTCTATGAAAAAATAAAAAATAATCAATAACTTAAAATTGATAGCATTTTCGATAGCATTTTTGGATTCCTCAGGCAAAAATGCTATTAGAAACCAATTTTTAGGAGTAGGGAAGCACTAGAACTCATTTTACAGCCAAAAATAGATTACAAACAGTCACCACTTTTTGTGAACCCCACCAAATTTGGAGAGCTAAAAATTGACATAACTCCACCAGTTTTTGGAATTGGAGGCTCAAATTTTGGGGAATGTCTAACTTTAACAAAGTCAACTCCTGTACAAAATTTCAGAAAAATCGAAGACAATTTTACTTTTTTCTGGATGATTTGACATAGAATTGCCTATATATATATATATATATATAATGAATAAGTAATCCACAGACACGTGTTTTGAGGTTTCACCTCTCATCAGTGTGGTTATACTTTAACACCTACCCCTGGCCGGGTTTGAGACCTGAATGAATTTTCGTCTGCCAAGTCTCTTACCCATATGCGGCCAGTAGCGGCTGTCAAATATAGGAGAATATTTAATTGATACATTTCTAAGCGGAAATGAATTCACTAGAGTCCTCTAACTTTGTAAACAAAGCGAGGGTTAGCTACATTCCAGAACGGTGAATTTTACAATTAAATCCCTATTTAGAGAACTCAACCAAAGTTGGAGTATATATAAAAGATATATACACACACACACACACACACACACACACACACACACAATGAGAATGTCAGCAATTTATAGCTAATAGCATATAATTATTTTACAACTCCAGCTTGAAGAATTACCTATAAACCTAATTAGATAGATTTATTTTTGTATCAATTATTTTACTCGTAATCAAATTATACCTACTTTTTAATTCCCTAAGTCACAGGTAAAAAATAAAAAAGTTTGAAAGTGATCTCTCATTTTTTTATTGCTTATAAAATTACAGTATGAATCTATGGCTTAGTTTCAATAATTATTAATCTAATAGAAAGACTAATTAAAAATACATTTTTCTAATTCCGCATATATAGAAATTGAAATACTGTATATATATATATATATATATATATATATATATATATATATATATATATGTGTGTGTGTGTGGTATTTGTGGAAAAGGTGACTTACCGGTGAAAATAGTCACAATGGTTAGTTGATGCAAGTTTTCACAATGATAAGACAGCGATATAACAAATATAAAGTGCTCAATATGCTAGTAGAGCAAATTTATTATCATAATGGTACATGGTAATAACCTACTCGAGTTTCACCATAAGGATCTTCAGGATTAAATCCACTGGATTAATCAAGATATTGATTAATTGCAGTAGATTGCATGTGTGTATTTTTTTATCGCGATACACAGTTGGTTATAGGCCCGCAGTCGAAGAACGCTGATTTAAAATTCAAAAAGAGCAGAAGTTGTATTTTTTTCAAAGGATCAAAATATAAACATTGTTAGAAATCCGCTTTGTGCTATTGTTTTAATGGTTTATGACAATGATGGGGATTGTCTATATTATTATAGAGTCTGTAGCGATTAAACGTGATTTTATTAATATATGTCTAATAATGGTTTTATTAATATATGTCTGACCTATAACCAACTGTTTATCGTGAAAAAATACACACGTGCAATCAACTGCAATTAATCAATATCTTGATTAATCCAGTGGATTTAACCCTGAAGATCCTTATGGTGAAACTCGAGTAGGTTATTACAATGTACCATTATGATTATATATATATATATATATATATATATATGAGGTTAAGTAAACAAACAAATGTGTTTATTTTTATATGGCTTTTAAGCCGACAATTTTTGGAGGATATGTGCTTAATTGAAGTCGTACCTAATTTTGAAAATTAATTAGTTAATAATTAATGAATTTTTAGGTGGGCATATATGTTCAAATGTAAGGATAAATGAATCAAGAAAATTTCAATCCCTGAATGTCGAAATGTACATTCAGGGATTGACATTTTCTTGATTCGTTTATCCTTACATTTGAACATATATGCCCACCTAAAAATTCATTAATTATTAACTAATTAATTTTCAAAATTAGGTACGACTTCAATTAAGCACATATCCTCCAAATATATATATATATATATATATATCTACCAACCTCTCTGCATGAGCAGAATGTGTCACAAGGTCAATTTCTAAAGCGGAGTTTAACAGGTTTGAACTCAGAGTTTTCCTTCTCCTAGACTGGTTACCTAGTCAATCTACCCTACTATTTACCCATAGCTTGAGGGAGAGTAGTTGGATACATACCTTTCCCAAGGGTATTAGCGCTATGGGAAATGTAAACAGCCTTGTCTAGAATTTGAACTTGGCTCGACAAGTCCATTCCCTACAATTCTAACCATTACACCACGCGCCAACACTGAAAGGAAATACTGTATATCATTATTTATAGTTTAATGATGTATAATAGAAATAATTTTAAAAAAGATCTTATTATAATGGAGTTTTGGTGTCTGTCTATAACCAAAACTACATCACTGCTTATGTCACAATATCTTCAGGAATTGCATATCAATGAGTATTTTTTATAGTCAAAATCATTAACACATAGAATAAATCTTATCTTACTTATTAACAATGGGTTATTTCCTATAAGTCTAACATAAACAAAGGGGAACCACTCTTGACTGATAAATTATTTATTTATTTTCACATTAAACTAACCCTAAACCCTAAACCTAAACATAAACCCTAACCCTAACTCCATCTTTTTTCCTAGTAGATCAATAAATAAATAAATAATCTATCAGTCAAGAGTGGTTCCCCTTTGTTTATGTTGGAGTTACAGGAAATAACCAACAATGTCTCGATGAAAATCTATGTTAGATTTGCCTCAAAACAGCTCATGTTATTAATGCATTTAATCAGATTTCTTTATGTATTCTATATTTCTATTTAGTTTTGCTCCAGCAATAAAAGTTGTTGAGAGTTGTGCATATTGCTTAATCAATTTTTTCTTCTTCTCATTTGCAGGTGGTTCAACTTCTTCTGGATCAGGTGGAGATAAAAACTTTGACGATACCAGCATGTCACCCCTGGGCTCCGTAGAAAACCTGTACGAGCCCATCACCCCCAAATTCCCTGGCCAGCGAGACAACTATTATTACCCCGTTGATCCATCTCGATCTAATTCAGCATCGCGGACATCATCAAACGGTAGTTCCAACTTTCCGTCGGAGGGCTATTTAGAGCCCATCACCAGTATGCGGACCTCCGGCAATGCTCCTGCTGCACCAGTCCCAGCCGCTCCGCCCGTAGCAAACACGGGGATAGCCACCTGTGTCAGCCCCGTGCCTGCTACGGAACCAGTTAAGCAACCACCTCCACTTATAGAGCCATCTCGGTCGTCATTCACAGAATCATCTGCAGAATCTTCACCTCAGCTGTCGGCTGAACTACCACCCGAAAGGGAGGCTCCTGTTGAGATAATGGATGAAGAAGAACGAAAGAAGATTTTAGCTTCCCAACCCATCTACGAGGAAATTAATGGATACAGTAAAAGTAATGACAAAAGAAAAAGAAAAATTTTTTTTCTAAACCCTTTATCTACCACTGTTTAAAATTGAGTTTTCTACAAAATAAAGGGAAGTAACTCATGTAATTAATTAAAGGTTGCTTCCCTTGAAGAAGTTTTTTTTTTTAATAAGGTAGGATGATAATTTACCAAGATGTTGTAATACTTTCATGAAGGGAAGTAACTAATGTAAATAATTAAACTTGTAGAGTTTTTTTTTAATATGGTAGGATGATAATTTACAAAGATGTTTTAATACTTTTATGAAGGGAAGTAACTAATGTAATTAAATCTTGCCTCCTTGAAGAAGATTTTTTTTAATAAGGTAGGATGATAATTTACAAAGATGTTTTAATACTTTTATGAAGGGAAGTAACTAATTAATTAAAACTTGCCTCCTTGAAGAAGATTTTTTTTAATAAGGTAGGATGATAATTTGATGTTTTAATACTTTTATGAAAGGAAGTAACTAATTAAAACTTGCCACCTTGAAGAAGATTTTTTTTAATAAGGTAGGATGATAATTTAAAAAGTTGTTTTAATATTTCATTTATTGATCTTGACTGCTTTTGGGTGGTCAGGCATTTTAATCATCGAACGTTTTGGGTCACTCTGGTAGATAAAGGGTTAATTTGCTCTTTCATTTGAATATTTATTTGTTATTGTTGTTTTTGAGTTTTGCTTATATGAGGTTTTTATACTATAAAGTTGATACAATTTACACATAAGGCCGGTCGAATGAGAATTCATAGGCATGAATTTTTTACCATTGTCTACCAGTCAGATTTTAGTGGAATATGAAATGAAGTCCAATGTATATATTTTAAATTTCTCAACTGGTATTAATACTTTTAAGAAAAATCAAACTATAAGGAAAACATAACTTGATATATTCATTCATTTATAAATAAAAAAAAAAAAATTAAATGACAGCATTAATTGTTGCTGTATATATCATCCTCGTCACCAGTTCTGTTATGTTTTTAATGTACAGATGAAATTATAGGAAATAGGAATGATAAATGCAAGGCAAGGTTATTGGAAAATTAACAAAGGATTCATTAAAACACAGAGTAGAAAAATCCTTCTACTCGCAGATGACATTAGCCAGTAACTGAGCGAATACTCTCTGAGGACGCTGCGTTCTAAACATTTGAATGTAAACAAAACAAAGGGAAGCAACTCTATTGTTTGTTTTAAGTTTAATTTAGTTAGGTGACCTAACAAGTTGTTGCGTAGTGATTCAGTTGTACGTTTTTGACCTCACCACTACAAAAGTTGACTGTTTTAATTTTTTTTGTTATTGTTACTCTGAAATAGAAATATTGTTAAATATTCAGCAAAATTAGCAGCAAATAGAAATTTTCAGTTCAGTATAGGACTTGATAAGTTTATAATCTCAATTCCCTTAAAATACAAACGCTGAGCTCAAAAAAAGTGTATAACTCAATCACTATGAAACAACTTTAAATCTATTCAACATCAATTAATGCTGTCGTTTAATTTTTTTAACTTCTAAATGAATGAAAATATTAAGTTATGTTTTCCTTAGGGTTTGATTTTTATTAAAAGTATTAATCCCAGTTGAGAAATTATATATATATATATATATATATACATTGGACTTTATTTCATATTCCACTAAATCTGTCCAGTAGACTATGGTAAAAATCTACGCCCTCAATTCACAGTCTACACCATGGGGAATCCTCCCGTATTTGGCAAAGTTGAAATCTTAATATCTGGTGATCTATACATTTTCGTTTCTATTTTTAGTAAATAAAAAATTTGTTGAATGTTAATTGTTTCTATTATCAATTGACAAAACAATAATTAATCTAATCCTTTCATTAATGTTTTAATTAATTAAATCATTTAATTAACATTTCTAAGGTACCTATTTGGTTTTTGTTGTAGCAACCACAAAATGATCCCGTTGTACAATAAGTTATGAACAATATATAATTGGTTCATACCTTATTTGTTTTTCTTTGTTTTTTTTTTTTTTCTTTTTTTTTGTACAGCTAGAAGTGGCTGTGACCAATTAACAATGTCACACGAAAATTCTCGGTAGATTATCTAAAGAAAAATTATTATTATACTCATATAATTAATTAAACATGATCTGAAATAAAATCTAAGCATAATATAATAATTTTATAATCTGTTTAATTAAGAGGAATTAATATATATATATATTATATATATATGATAATATTATATATATCATATTTCATTCTATTATTTTTTATTTATATTATATTTTTATTATTTTTTATTCATCACACATATGTAGTAATAATTATATATAGTAATATAATATGTATTACACACTATATATATTATATATTATACACACACACATATATATATAGTATATATAGGTATATATATATGATATACACACATGTATATATATATATAGTAGTATATATTAGTATATATATATAACTACACACATATAATATAGTTATAGCGACCACATATATATATATAGTTATATAGGATATAGTAATAATAGTAGTCCACAATATATGAGTAGTAGTATAGTATACACATCATATATAGTAATATAAGTAGTGATATATATACACACATATATATAATATATAGTAGTATATAGGTGAGTGTACACAACGACGCTATATATATGTAGTATATATATATTATAGTATATAGCAGCACAGCACATATATTTATATATATAGTATATATATCTAAGTAGCACACATATATATACTATAGTGTAATATATATGATACACACATATATATATATATATATAATATTATATACACAGCACACATAATATATAGTTCAGTATATTATAGAAGTATAGGCACGGCGAGTTATATATAATATAGTATGATTATATAGTATAATATATAGATATAGACACACATATATATAATATTATGGATAGTACTAGTAGATAGTAGTGTATAGTAGTGTATTATAATTAGTGTTGTATACAGATATGATAGCAGGCAGCTATGAGATAAGTATAGTTGGAATATATATGATAGATATGACAAGGTTACCACATGTGATCAATGTGGCGAGTAGTGAGATAGTATAGATGAGGATATACACATATAAGTATATTATTATTTACTATATATCCGGTGAATACACACATATGATATGAATAGAGTTTTTATATTAGTAGTAACAAGCTCAGTTAGGCTTGTGACGGGTCTACGTTTAGCATGATTATATATATGTGTATAAGAGGGTGGTATACACAACATATATGAGTAAGTATATATATATAATAGTAGTACAACAATAATATATATATAATATATATATACCGCACACACATATGATGATGATAAGTATATATAGATATACACGACACGCATATATATGTTAGAGTTAGTAGTAGGTTTATATAGGACGTACACATATAAATATATGGTAGTGTATATATATATATACAATATATGTGTGTATATATTATATATATATATAATAATGTGTGTATATATATACTATATTATTAATTATTATATGTGTGTATATGATTATAGTGTAGGTATTATCGTATAGGATGGTGTGTATAAGTGAGTAGTGATATATTAGTAGTAATGAAGATACGTGTGTGTAATAGTTATATATAGTATATATATGATATAGTGTGTAATAATATGAGTATATATATATATAGTATATATATATATATATATATGTGTGATATATATATATATATATATATTATATAGTTATATATATGCGTGTGTATATATATATTATATATATAATTATAATATATGTGTGTGTGTATAGTAATATATATATAATGATATATAGTGTGTGTATATATATATATATATATATATGTGTGTGTATATATATATAAAATATATAATATATGTGTGTGTGTATATCCTATATATATATATATAACTATATATATGTGTGTGGTATAGATACTATATTATATATAATATATGTGTGTATATATATATAATATATATATATGTATGTGATGGTATAGTATATGTAGGTGACTAGTATGAGGTGTGTATGATTATAATAGAGTAGTATACGATGATGAGTAGATATGATATTGTGTGGTTGAGAGGGTTTGAGTTATAATGAATGTGTAGTATAGGTATGAGGTATATATAAGTATAGTATATAAGTAGCTGGATATTGATGATAATTGTTAGTGTATACATATAATATATATATATATATGATGATCGATGGTGTGTGGGTCAGTATGATAATTGAGTATAGTAATTGTATGTTGTGGTATCGGTATAGTGAATGAGTAGTAATAGCAGGTACTATGTAGTATATATGATGGTGTGGTGTATTATATATATAGGTAATTACTATGGTGTGTGTGGTGTGTATATATGATAGTATATGATATATGAATTATTATTATATATATGTTATATTAGATGTCCTCAAGTTAAGGTTGAGCAGTTTTGTGAAGATTATATTATAGAGCTTAGAATATTTTTCAGATCAAAGTTGGTTTCGTTATTGTTTAAGAGTTTTAGTTTTTTAGATAATGTAACCGAAATTTTCGTGTGACTTGTTTAATTGGTAGCCACTTCTAGCGTATCAAATAAGGTAGGAACAATTATATTGTTCATAAACTTATTTGTACATACGGGATCATTTTGTGGTTGCTGACAGAGAAGCGAACCAGAGATAGGTACTTAGAAAATGTTAATTAAATGATTTAATTAATTAAAAACATTAATGAAAAGGATTAGATTAATTAATTGTTTTGTCAATTGAATAATAGAACAATTAACATTCAACAAAATTTTTATTTACTAAATAGAAACGAAAAATGTATAGATCACCAGAATATTAGATTTCATCTTTGCCAATACGGGAGGATTCCCCACTGGTGTAGACGTGAATTGAGGGCGTAGATTTTTCCATAGTCTACTGGACAGATTTTAGTGGAAATGATAGGTCCACTGTATTATATATATATATATTATATAATTTCTCACTGGGATAATACTTTTAATAAAGAATCAAACCCTAAGGAAAACTAACTTAAGTATTTTCCATTCATTTAGAAGTTAAAAAATTAAGCGACAGAAGGCGGAGGAAAGATGCATTAATTGATGTTGAATGAGAGTTTAAGAGTTGTTTCATAGTGATTGAGGTTATACCTTTTTGTGGCGCTAGCGTTGTGTATGTGTAAGGAATTGAGATTAGTAGAAGTGTAGATCAAGTCCTATACTGACTGGAAAATTCTATTTGCTGCTAATTTTGCTGAATATTTAACAATATTTCTATTTCAGAGTAACAATAACAAAAAATTAAAACAGTCAAGCTTGTCTGGTGCTGTGTTGAGGCGTATTTCGGGTATGTGTAGTGTGAGATCCAAAACGTACGAACGCTGATGGAAAACAAAAGAAAAAAAAAAGTGGAAGAATAACGAACACTACGCAACAACTTGTTAGGTCACCGTAAGCAAATTAAACTAAAACAACAATAGAGTTGCCTTCCCTTTGGTTTTGTTTACATTCAAATGTTAGAACGGCAGCGTCCTCAAAAAGAGAGGTATTGGCGCTGCAGTTACATGCTAATGTCATCTGCGAGTATGAAGGATTTGTCTAACCCTGTGTTTTAATGATCCTTTGTTAATTTTCCAATAACCTTGCCTGCATTTATCATTCCTATTCCTATAATTTCATCCTGTACATTAAAAACATACAGGAACTGTGACGAGGTGATATATACAGGCAACCAATTCAATGCTGGTCATTAATTTTTTTTTTTAATTTATACAATGAATGAATATATCAAGTTATGTTTCCTTATAGTTTTGATTTTCTTAGAAGTATTAATCCTTGAGAAATTTAAAATATATAACATTGGACTTCATTTCAATATTCGCACTAAAATCTGACTGGTAGACAATGGAAAAATTCATGCCTATGAATTCTCAATTGAGCCGGCCTTATGTGTGTAAATTGTATCAACTTTATAGTATAAAAACCTCATATAAGCAAAACTCAAAAACGCAACAATACAAATAAAGCTATTCAAATGAAGAGGTGACGGCAAATTAACCCTGGTTAATCTACCAGAGGGACCCAAAACGTCGATGATTAAAATGCCTGACCACGCGCAAAAGCAGTGCAAGATCAAATAAATGAAATATTAACAACTTTTTAAATTATCAATCTACTTATTAAAAAAAATCTTCTTCAGGTGGCAAGTTTTAATTACGTTACTTCCTTTCATAAAAGTATTAAAACATCAAATTTCACCGTACCTTATTAAAAAAAATCTCTTCAAGAAGCAAAGTTTTAATTAATTAGTTTACTTCCCCTTCATAAAAGTATTAAAACAGATCTTGTAAATTATCATCGCTACCTTATTAAAAAATCTTTTCAGAGGCAAGATTTAATTATCATTAAGTTACTTCCCTTCATAAAAGGTTATTAAACATCTTGTAAATTATCATCTACCATATAAAAAAACTCTACAAGTTTGTAATTATTTACATTAGTTACTGTCCCTTCATAGAAAGTATTACAAACATCTTGGGTAATTTATCAATCCTACCTTATTAAAAAAAAAACTTCTTCAGGGAAGCAACCTTAATTAATTACATGAGTTACTTCTTTATTTTGTAGAAAACTCAATTTAAACAGTGGTGAGATAAAGGGTTAGAAAAAATTTTTCTTTTTCTTTTGTCATTACTTTTACTGTATCCATAATTTCCTCGTAGATGGGTTGGGAGACGCTAAAATCTTCTTTCGTTCTTCTTCATCATTATCTCAGTCAGGAGCCTCCTTTCGGGTGGTAGTTCAGCCGACAGCTGAGGTGAAGATTCTGCAGATGATTCTGTGAATGGACGAGCCCGAGATGGCTCTATAAGTGGAGGTGGTTGCTTAACTGGTCCGTAGCAGGCACGGGGCTGAACCGGTGGCTATCCCCCCGTTTTTTTTGGGGGTTTTTTTGGGGCTTAAAGCGGGGGCCGGAGCGGCTGGACTGTGGCAGCAAGGAGGCATTGCGGAGGTCCGCTACTGGTGATGGGCTCTAAAATAGCCCTCCGACGGAAAGTTGGAACTACCGTTTGTTATGATGTCCGCGGTTGGGCTGAATTAGATCGAGATGGATGCAACGGGGTAATAATAAGTTGTCTCGCTGGCCAGGGAATTTTGGGGGTGATGGCTCGTACAGGTTTCTAACGGAGCCCAGGGGTGACATGCTGGTATCGTCAAGTTTTTAAGTCTCCACCTGATGCCAGAAAAGTTGAACACCTGCAAAATGAGAAGAACGAAAAAATTGATTAAGCAATATGGCACAAACTCTCAACAACTTTTAATTGTCTGGAGCATAAACTAAATTAGAAAATTAGAAAATACATAAAGAAAATCTGATTAAATGCATTATACATGAGGCTGTTTGAGGCAAATCTAAACATAGATTTTCATCGAGACATTGTTGGTTATTTCCTGTACCCAACAAAACACAGGGAAGCCACTCTTGACTGATAGATTATTTATTTTATTTATTGATCTACTAGGAAAAAAGATGGAGTTAGGTTAGGGTTTTATGTTTAGGTTTTAGGGTTTGAGGGTTAGTTTAATGTGAAATAAATAAATAATTTAATCAGTCAAGAGGGTTCCCCTTTGTTTATGTTAAGACTTATAGAGGAAATAACCATTGTTAATAAGTTACAGAATAAGATTTTTTAATGTGTTTGTTTTGACTATATATACATTGATATGCATCACCTGAAGATATGTGCATAGCAGATGTTATCACTTTAGGTTATAGACACAGAACAACAAAACTCCATTATAATAAGACTTGTTTAAAATTATTTACTATTACATCTTCTTAATGGAGTAACGTTTCCTTTCGTGATGGACGCGATGTGTATGACGTTAGAATTAGTAGGGAATAGGAGCTATGTCGAAGACATTCTTCTAGAGAGACTGATTTAATTTCCATGCAGCTATCCATGGGGGTATGTCAACTCTATCCAATCACTATAGAGGATATAGTGAGGTAATTGACTAGGTAACTCAGTCTAGAGAAGGAAAACTCTGTAGTTCAACCTGTTAATCCGCTTATAGATTGCTTGTGACACTTCTGATAATCAGGCAACGAAGAGGTTGGTAGATCCATAATTTTATATACTAATTTGAGCAGTATGTCGCCTATTGAAGTACGTACCTATTTTTGAAAATTATTATAGTATATATAATTATTGATTTTTAGGTGGGCTATACTGTTCACATGTAGGATAAACGTCAAGATGTTCTCCACATGTGTATTTCGACAATAACGGAGTTAGTATATCTTGATTCATTTATCCTTACATTTGAACATATATGCCCACTAAATACATATTTATAAATATTATATATTCAATTAGGTAGCGACTTCATTAGCACTATCCTCAACCAAAAAATTGTCGGCATTAACGCATAACTGATAAACACATTTGTTTAGTTTAGCTCTCCTACAATATTACCCATATTTATATCATATTAATCTAATGGGTAGCATTGTAATAACCTAGTCGAGTTTCACGCATAAGGATCTTCAGGGTTAAATGCCACTGGATTAATCAAGATATTGATTAATTGGCAGTTGATTGCACGTGTGTATTTTTTTCACGATAAATCAGTTGGTTATAGGTCAGCATATATTAATAAAGACCATTATTTAGACATTATTAATAAAATCAGTTTATCGCTACAGACTCTTATAATAATTAAATAGCAATCCCCCTCATGTCATAAACCATTAAACAATAGCACAAAGCGGATTTCTAACAATGTTTTATATTTTGATCCTTTGAAAAAAATACAAACTTCTGCTCTTTTTGATTTTAAATCAAGAAGTCTCTTTCGACTGCGGGCCTATAAACCAACTGTGTATCGACGATAAAAAAATACCACACATGCAATTACTGCCATTAATCAATATCTTGATTAATCCAGTGGATTTAATCCTGAAGATCCTTATGGGTGAAACTCGAGTAAGGTATTACCATGTA
>CM042157.1:68332606-68345106 GCA_023376005.1 Doryteuthis pealeii
AGGGCTCCCAGTGCTGCATTTTGATGTTTACTGTATTCTGCTGCTGTAGTAGTTCGGAACATCCTACAGCAGCATTCAGTACTTCTTCATTTGAAGCTACTCTGTCTTTTCCTTGGTTATTTCCTATAACTCCAACCTAAAAAAAGGGGAACCACTCTGAATGAATTTTATCTGTTTATTAATCTACCCATTATTTTCCCATTAAACTAACCCTAAACCCTAACCCAGTCTTCTTTTTTCCTAGTATATCAATAAATAAATAAATAAATAATTTATCAATCAATCAGAGTGGTTCCCCTTTTTTTAGGTTGGAGTTATAGGAAATAACCTTTTCTTTTCCTTTGTGAGGGCCCTTAGTTTCCTCAGTCGCTTACCAGATCTTTGGGGTTCCAGTCCTGCATTTTGGAGGTCCGGCCGCAACTTACTAAGAACGTTTGTGCAGTAGTGGTCCTTTCATGCCCGGTAGTTTCTATGGTGATAATGATTTACTGAATTCTGCCGCTGTAATAGAAAATAGAACATCCAACAGCAGCATTCAGTCGTTCCTCATTTAAAGCCCCTCAGTCCTTTCCTTTGCGAGGGTCCTTACTTCCCTCACTGGCTTGCATTTTGGAGGTCCGTCAGCAGCTTACCAAGCAAGTTCGTGCAGTATCAGCCACTTTGTGTCTGGTAGTTGTTTGACCCTATTACAGCAAATTTCAAGGGATTTTTGTGCAGGTGCTTCTTTGGATGTCAGTAGCACATGACCAAGCATGAACCATCGGAGTAACGCCACCTGTTGGAATGTTTTTGTCATGTAAGGTGTGCTGAAGTCCACCACTTAAAATTATAGACTGTGTGCGCACATGGATTAAAACCAGCCAATTCATGGTTAGTTAACTATTTAATGGCCAATCTTGAAAGCCGTTCATTTGCACGTATGCCCACTGACGAATGGACCTGCAACCAAGGACTTTGCTCAACCAAAGGATTTTACCCACACTAAGGGACACCGAGGAAACCAAAGGACCTACCAAAGGTCTATCCAACACTAAGGGACACCGAGGAACAACCAAAGGATTCTACCCAACACTAAGGGACACCGAGGAACAACCAAAGGATTCTACCCAACACTAAGGGCACCGAGGAACAACCAAAGGATTCTACCCAACACTAAGGGACACCTAGGAACAACCAAAGGATTCTACCCAACACTAAGGGACACTAAGGAACAACCAAAGGATTCTATCCAACACTAAGGGACACCGAGGAACAACCAAAGGATTCTACCCAACACTAAGGGACACGGAACACCAAAGGACACTAAGGACCACCAACAACAAAGGATTATACCAACACTAAGGACAAGGAACAACCAAAGGATTCTACCCAACACTAAGGGGAAAACAAAGGATTATACCCAACACTAAGGGACACTGAGGAACAACCAAAGGATTCTACCCACAGGGACACTAGGAACAACCAAAGGACCCAACACTAAGGGACAACTGAGAACAACCAAAGGATTCTACCAACACTAAGGGACACCGAGAACAACCAAAGATTCTACCCAACACTAAGGACACCGAGGAACAACCAAAGGATTCTACCCAACACTAAGGGACACCTAGGAACAACCAAAGGATTCTACCCAACACTAAGGGACACTAAGGAACAACCAAAGGATTCTATCCAACACTAAGGGACACCGAGGAACAACCAAAGGATTCTACCAACACTAAGGGACACCGAGGAACAACCAAAGGATTCTACCCAACACTAAGGGACACCGAGGAACAACCAAAGATATACAACACGAGGAACAACCAAAGGATTATACCCAACACTAAGGGACACCTAGGAACAACCAAAGGATTATACCCAACACTAAGGACACTAGGAACAACCGGAACAACCAAAGGATTCTACCCAACACTAAGGGACACCGAGGAACAACCAAAGGATTCTACCCAACACTAAGGGACACTGAGGAACAACCAAAGGATTCTACCCAACACTAAAGGACACCTAGGAACAACCAAAGGGGACCCAACACTAAGGACACCAACCAAAGGATTCTACCCAACACTAAGGGACACCGAGGAACAACCAAAGGATTCTACCCAACACTAAGGGACACCGAGGAACAACCAAAGGATTCTACCCACACTAAGGGACACCTAGGAACAACCAAAGGGACACTAAGGAACAACCAAAGGATTCTACCAACACTAAGGGACACCGAGGACAACCAAAGGATTCTACCCAACACTAAGGGACACCGAGGAACAACCAAAGGATTCTACCCAACACTAAGGGACATGGAGGAACAACCGAACTATTCTTCACTAAGGATCAGTCTCTGCTTAACACAAGGGATCTCCACTGTTAAGGGCTCTCACTTGAAGCCTAAAAATGGTCACAAAAATTATAACATATATCATATAACTATGCAACAATTTATTCTTAGTTTAAAAATCTACCAGTCATTCAATAACAATTATCTAACTTTTTTCATGACCGTCCCGAACAAAAATTATCAACCGTCCCAAATGGGGTTTGGACTGTCCCAAAATCAAAATATTTTTGTTAAATTCATTAGCATCATCTATACTTGTCAGTCATCAGTAGCATAATAACATGTAATAAAACATTAAGAAAAGCTGAAGCAGTGATAATTCTGGATATTTGGAAAAAATCCATTTCCTAGTGTGTTTTGAGCTAAAAGAAAATCCTTTTTTACTTTAAGTTACCCTGAGTAGGGTTAGTAGTACATAATTCAGTCCTTTTAAACTATCTCCCTCCACCATTATTCATTACATGGCTTTGAGAATAGACCTGCGGTGCTGTAGCCTCATTTTGTGGTCAGCATTCAGGCAATCACTGGACGGCCATTATTGGAATGTAGCACTAACTTTTAGGAAAAAATTTTACCGGCCCCGGCAAACTGTCCCGGATGTAATTTTTATCGCCCCCAGGATGGCGTTAATGTCGAGCCCTGTCCGTGAGTCATCTTTGAAAATTATTTTAGCTCAGTCGGTAGAGCGTTTGCCTAGGAATCGCAATGTTCTGAGTTTGATACCAGTCCTTGTCAACATATGAGTAGCATATTTTGGATAATTTGATCTGTGCAGTAAAGCATCTGGGAGCTGATGGTAGGTGTGGCACATCACCCCAGCAAAACACTCTCCCTGATCTAGTGCTAGTGAAAAGGGGATAGACTCTCTCGCAGACTTTACTTTTACAGTTTTCATTAAAAAAAAAAAAACAGTCACTGAAGGCACAAAATGATAATGCTACTTAATATTATTTCTCTGAATTTTTGAGTATACAAAAGTGTTGTCCACTGAAAGTAAGACTAGAAGAACACTGTAAAGCAGTGGTACGAGGAGAAATAGAAAAGTCGAGTATAGCCGATCATATATGGAATGAAAAGGGAAACCATCTGCCCTTATGGGATGAAGTTAAGATAATAGATAGGAAGATCATTGGAAGAGAAGACAAGAAGGTTCCGAAGTTTGAGACGGCTCCTGAGTCCGACAAGAAATACCTGAAGAAAGACAGAGGCACATCAGCTGAAACATTGTACACATAATAATAAAGATGAGGACAGTAGTCCAAGTAATCCAAATAATGCTTGATAATTTGTATTATATAATGGAATGAGAACAGTCTACCCCCGTTAATTGAATTGTAAGGGCAGTCTCCCTTGTCTGAGGGTTTAGGTAAATCTCCTGTGTCTGGAGACCCTATTTTGGTCACGTGACACAGGAACCCAAGGAGGGAACCTCTTCTTCTGATGCTACTGAACAAGCCTGGACGTGCTTGTCACCTCTCTCCAGCAGACACCTATGGTGCATGCCAGACGCCACAGACACGACACTGCTCACAGTAAGTGGTTTCCACCTATTTTGTCTATGAATACTACTGTGTATGTTTGGACACTTGTGACATTCTATAGTCTGGGGAACTTCGTTCCCCTATACATGTTGTAATAAAGTCTTATAAACGTAACTAACGTGTTTGTCGTTTTCCTAACTGAAGTGTTCCGCATTGGGTACTTATCCTTTAAGTAACCCAATGTTTTATAAGAACCAGAGTTAATACTCTGTGAACCTCTTATAGAATAAAGGGTTCTGTTCAAAGTACTGTGAATGCTCCTGATTATGACGTGAGGCTCCCGATTTCTACAAGATACACTTGAAGAAGGCTGGAGAGCACATCAACCGAAAACATTGTGGATATAACAATAAAGATGTGGACAATAGTCCGAATAATCCAAACAACTTAATACTAGACTTTACTAATATGTGAGACCTGGGTTGTTTACAGATGACATCTCAGGACACTTGAGAGATTTCATCAGAATTGCCTTTGCAGGATTTTAGGATAGAATGGTTTTCATTTACACCAGACACTACAATACTTGAAAGATGTCACCTGTCTAGTATTGAGAGTTTAATCCTTAGATCACGTCTTCGCTGGTCTGGTCATCTAGTTCGCATGAATGATTGCCGAATCCAAAACAACTATTTTACGGGGAAATCTCACTGGCAAATATTGTCAATGCAAACCCAAATTGAGGTTTAAGGACTGCCTCAAGGACACTCTGAAGAACACTGCTATTGCTGTGGAGGACTGGGAGAAGCTAGCTTGTAATAGACCTGGCTGGAGAGCCACCATCTACCGGTCTGTGAAAGAATTTGAGTCCATCCGAATGAAATATCAAAATTTAAGTGGGCTATTTAGAAAAGGTAATTTTCAGCCCAGCAACATTCAAAGTAGAGAAGTTCCAACATGTAGATTATGTGGAAGAGTATGTCTCTCCAGGACTGGCCTGGTGAGTCATCTGAGAAAACACAAGGATACAGTGTCAAATGCTACTGGCACTTAAGTATGAAAAAAAAAAAGAACAGGAAATGGTTGAGATGATCAAGGGATTTGATTAGATTATTTATGGTGATAAAAGAGAGAAATTCTGGATTTTTATTAATTTTTTGCAATACACAGACAGACACATGCTTCATGTGTGTTTGAATGAGAATAGTAAGAAATGCTCAAAAAACAAAATATATATATATATATTTAGCTAACAATATGACTTACAGATTATGGAAGAGGCAACATGAAACTAAAAGTGATGTCTTTTTTATATTGGATTTTTGGGGGAGTTTTTTGTTTTTTTTTTAAGAGGACATTCAATTTTTTAAAAATCTAGACTGAAAAATTTTTTTTTTAAACCAAAAATTTGGTGCATTTTTTTCTTTTCTGGCTTTAAGAGGGCATTTAATATTTTTCATTTTTAACTGAAAAAAAAAATTTAAAAAACAAAAAAAATTTTTGATGCATTTTTTTTTCCCGATTTTAAGAAGACTTTTTTTCATGTGAACTGAAAAAAATTAAAAAAATAAAAATTTTGGTGCATTTTTTCATTTTTTTTTTTTTTCTGATTTTAAGGACATTCAATTTTTTCTTCAGCTTGATGGGAAAATAAAGAAAAAAGAAAAAAAAGATTTTGTGCTTTGTCAGCATTTTACGACAGATTCTTTTATTTAGTATTTTCATTCAGTTTCATTCATAAATTGAATTGAATTTTTTTTTCTTAACAACCACATACAATGGATCACCTTTTTTTCTTATCTTTAAAAAAAAAGAAGATTTTTTTAATTTTTTTCTTTTTAATTGTCAGTGATTATTTGTCCAGGATTTTAAATCTTGTGAACTCTTTCAACAATTTGTTTGTCTTTTTTCTTTTGTCTTTTTTCATTATTTTTCTTTTCAACATTTTAAATGTTGTCTTTTATTTAAACGGATTTCAAAGAGAAGTCTTTTGTTCTTTTATTTTTTAATTTATTTTTAAATTGCATTTAAAGCCATCTCGGATTTTGTTTTTGTTGTTTTTTTTATTTACTTTATTTAAACTAAAGGAATCTTTTTTTTTTATAGACTTAATTTTCAAAATATTTTTTGCATCTTGGCATTTGAATTTTTCTTCCTTTTCCTTTCTTTCTTATGTCTATTCCTCCAATGGAGCCAAGCGACCTATAGAATTTATAAGTAATAAATAAAACATATATATACCTGGATGTAAAGACATATATATGTATATATGTGCGAGAAAGAAAGCAAGGTTTGTATGAAATATTATATGTACATATATATGAAATGTATAAACACATACATTTAAAACAACTTTAGACTAAACTTTTACAAAATAATAATAATAATAATAATAATAATAATAATAATAATAATAATAATAATATAAGCCTTGAGTCAGAAGACTTTTTTATGGTGGGGGTGAATTGTGGGAAAATATTTTTTTAAAAACAACAAAGACTTTAAAATAAATAATGAGTTTTAGATCGTCTGTGTCCTTATCTTCGCAAATTTTTTAAACTTTGTTATTACAAAAAAAAAAAATAGGAAAAAAAAACATAAAAAAACAAACCAGAAATAACAAACAGACCACAGCTTAAAAAGGGAGATAATTCATGTTTTGTGTTTTGTTTTTTCTTTAGTGTTGTTTTTGTTTTAAAAAAAAAGAAAAAAGAAAAGCTTAATTCATCTTTTGTGTTTTGTTTTGTTTCGTTTTTGCTTTAAAAAAAAAAAAAAAGCTTAAAAAGGGAGATAATTCATCTTTTGTGTTTGTGTTTTGTTTCGTTTTTGCTTTAAAAAAAAGCTTAAAAAGGGAGATAATTCATCTTTTGTGTTTTGTTTTGTTTCGTTTTTGCTTTAAAAAAAAGTTTAAAAAGGGAGATAATTCATATTTTGTGTTTTGTTTTTGGTTTTGTTTTTTTGGTCTTTTTTTTGTTTTTGTTTTGTAACCCAAGTCCCAGATAAATAATTATATAAGAAGTCATTTTGTTTTTAAACAATGTACTGGGAATTTTCAAGTAGAGTTGTCCCAGTGGAATTCAGTAGAAACCTAAGTTTGTAAAAGTCTTCTATAGAGAAGCTTCCAGACGGGTCAAGTGAACATCGAGCAAATCTGTTAACCATCATGGCTCTTTCCTTATCCAACCAAAAGTCGTAGGCTTGTTCTTGACTCACAAAACTACTTCCAGCCAGCTCACTCGGATACGGTCCCCAAATAAGCAATTCTAACATACCGCGTACAATAGCCAAACAATCTGTTTTATCTGACTGGAGCAGCTCGAGTCCTCGCTGCAAACCTTTGGAGCACTCCGTCAGTTTCTCGTCACCAGTGATGTATGACTCGAAGAGATCTTGCAGTAGTTTGGCACAAAAGTTATTCAGGTCCGCAGACAGGTTGTTGTCCAACCTGAATGACGGAAGCAAGCAGACACGCTTGCCGCTGAAGCTCTTTTGAGAAAGGAGGAAGATGCCGACTGGCTGGAAATGCATCTGCGGTGAACCCCGATCCAGATGATGAAGGACACCACTGACCACTTGGAGAAACAGGAAGGACAGGATCTGGATGAAGCTGTCCGGATTGTGGATCATTGTGTCTTTGAGATCAGTGATATAGTCATGCCAGGCGACAACGGTAGAGTATTGCCCGACAGCCAAGTGCCAGTGGATGCTGGGGACAGCTGGTGTGGATGATGATGATGCCCCTGTTGGCAACATTGAAGATTGGTCGATGCTGGAACTCATTGAGGCCGGAAGGAATGACGATGGTATATCCTTGTTAGAGATGTTCTGCAGTTTCATGAAAGCCGGATGTGGAACGTACGAATCGGAAACATTGTTGTCATGTGTTAACTGTAAGAAAAAAAAGAAGAAAAAAAGAGGTAAGTTTTTTTTTTTAAATTAATCGTAAAGTAAGTCGTCAGGGTGGCCTAAAGTCGGTATCAGCCAATCAGCGAGGCAGTCTATCCCCTTTTCACTAGCGCTAGACCAAGGAGATTGTTTTTTTGCGTTTGAGGTGGAACGCCACACCTACCATCAGCTCCTTACTTTACCGCACAGATCCCTGTGCTACTCATACGCTGAGTTGGCGAGGGTCGGTAACGAACTAGGAACCTTGTGGTTTCTAGCCGAACGCTCTAGCGACTGAGCTAACCCGGCCTATTAAAAATCAATAGACAGACTAATTACTTGTTAATTAATAGACAGACTAATAACTTATTTTCATATGTTTAATGTGGCTTAATCTTATTGTAATAGAGCTTCAGTGTCCGTCTATCTGTAACTGAAACTACATCCCTGCTTAAGTCCTCAGGAATTGTGTAAGTTTATCACTGAGTATCTAATTCATTGTAAAAAATGAAATGCAGCTTAATTTTATTGTAATAGAGATTCAGTGTCCGTCTATCAGTAACCGAAACTACATCACTGCTTATCTCACAATATCCTCAGAAATTGTGTAAGTTTATCAATGAGTATCTAATTCATTGTAAAAATCATTGGTTATTTCCTATAAGTCTAACATAAACAAAGGGGAACCACCCTTGACTGATAAATTATTTATTTATTGATCTACTAGGAAAAAAGAAGACGTGGTTAGGGTTAGGGTTAGTTTAATGGGAAAATAAATAAATAAATTATCAGTCAAGAGTGCTTCCCCTTTGTTTATGTTAAACTTATAGGAAATAACCAAATCATTAATATATACATTAAATATTATTTAATAATGATGCTTCTATGAAAATCAGTTAGATTTTCCTCAAAACAACTTATGTTATTAGGGTGTTTAAATCCTGCAATGTGACTTATATATCACTAAGTAATAAAAGTTTACATAATATGTGATGTGGTTAATTTGCATACTGGTATTAACAAAACCGGGTTTAATAAATAATTGCTTGGTATTGTTGATCTCTAATATTATTGTTTTATTCTCCAATGTATTAAAATCAATCCTATGAATGATTTTATATAGAGACCACTTAAATATAATTAAAACAAGTGTAATTTTTTGGTTATTTCCTATAAGTCTAACATAATCAAAGGGAACCACTCTTGACTGATAAATTATTTATTTATTTCCCCATTAAACTAACCCTAAACCCTAACCCTGTCTTTCTTTTTCCTAGTAGATCAATAAATAAATAAATAATATATCAGTCAAGAGTGGTTCCCCTTTGATCATGTTAGACTTATAGGAAATAACCATTTTTTTAAATATGCATTCTTATCTAATTTTGTTAGTCTTTCTAATTTAATATATTTCTGTTGAGATTTTTGTAATATAAGGTGTGTGCTAGATGCCCACTTCTACTTATAGACTCGCCGATAACCATGTGACCAACCTATTGGCCAACCACTGGCAGTACTCTGCTGCTGATATTGTTATTTATATCAGCTGTTCTGATCTTAGATACTCACAACTACCTTGAACCTTCATGGATGACAGAACATAGGATTATATTACTGGACCTTTGACACTACGCAGGATTCCATAACTCAGGACTTATTCACTTACCAAAGGATTCTATAGCTCGGAACTTACTTACTTTAAGTCCTTTACAACTGGCCAAGGATGGCGGTCAGAAACTTAACAATTTCATTAGATTAAAACTTAAATACTTCTGCCCGGAGTATGCATAGTCTTGCTAGTATGAATAATTATGATATTTCGGACTGTTGTCCTCATCTTTATTGTGTATAAACATAATGTTCAAGCCACTGTAATCTTGGGCTCTGTTTTAGGTGTTTTTTTATTTATTATTTAATTACTTTAAAATAAGTCATCTATGAGTATTTATGAGATGAGCTTGATATGAATAATTATATGATATTTCGGACTGTTGTCCTCATCTTTATTGTGTATAACACAATGTTCAGACTACTGTATCCCGAGCTCTGTGTAGGTGTTTTTTATTTTATTTTAATTACTTTAAAATAAGTCATCTATGAGTATTTTATGAGATGAGGCTTGATATGAATAATTATGATATTTCGGACTGTTATCCTCATCTTTATTGTGTATAACACAACGTTCAGACTACTGTATCCCCGAGCTCTGTGTAGGTGTTTTTTTATTTTTATTTTAATTACTTTAAAATAAGTCATCTATGAGTATTTATGAGATGAGGGTTGATATGAATAATTATGATATTTCGGACTGTTGTCCTCATCTTTATTGTGTATAAACACAACGTTCAGACTACTGTATCCCCGAGCTCTGTGTAGGTGTTTTTTATTTATTATTTCAATTACCTTAAAGTAAGTCATCTTCAGATTATTACCCATGAATTCAAACGCAGTTTCGGAGCTTAATCGTTAGGTGCTCTAAGCAGCATAAATGCAACCAGATTGAAGACTTATTTCAGACCAACCTGTAGTATACCTTGTACCTTTTACTTTCAGCCCTGTCAGCTGGGGCTTTAGAATACACCAACTGCACCTCCCCCTATTAGGCCATATGCTAGCCATGGATGGCGACCCGTGATGCTTAAGATGGAATCCAGGTGGATGAGCAGTTCATGACATGCAACACTCCCCTTTGCCCTTACTTAAGCTAGATGGGCAGTCAGAGAGACCCCCTCTGATCAATCAGCTAGTTACTTTAAGCCCTAGCACCTATATGATTGTCCCAACCCTATTGCCCTTATGGCAAGCCCCAACCCTTTTTATCATATGGGTGCTAGAAGGCAGTGGCTGAGGTTCTTATTGTCCTGGGTATGACGTTAAACTATCTGATGGGTAAAGTTCCAATTCTGGAGCTCTGTAGAATTTGGATACCTCTTCATCACCATTAATCACAGTTCACTCTGACTGGAGTGGTAGTACCAGTCAGGGTCCCATCTATGGGTTAAAGAAAAAATGTGTTTAAAACAAATTGAGTACCCATCAAGAATGAATGAAACAAAAACATCTTCAGCATAAAATGACCAATCGGTTGACATGCCGTAAAATCCAACCAGCCACCTTTTTTTTTTTTTATTAAGATGTAGTCTAGTTGTGCTTTTGTGTTATTTGGGTAGGTGTACGTCCATAGTTTACTCTTTCATTTTTGGAATTTGGTGTTTAGGCATACAAACCTCTTCTCAAGGTTTAATTTGAATTTAAATCTAATTTAATTCAATTTAAAAAATTGAGTTTTAAAAACAATTGAATATCTACCATGAATGAATAAAGCAATTCAATGAATAAAGCAATTACTCTCTATCTGATGGTGAAGTTCCAATACTGGAGCTCTGGGGAATGTGGAGTACCTCTTCATCATGATTGCTCCCCGGTTCACCCTGACTCGGTGTGTTAGTACCTGTTAGTTTCCCATCTATGGGTTAAATAGATATAAAAAAAAGTTGTTTTTTTTTAAATTGAGTTTAATAAAATTGAGTGCCCATCCAGAATGAATAAAACAAAAACGTCTTCGGCATAAGATAACCCCAACAGAGTTGACATGTCATAAATCAACCAACTCGTTAACATAGCCCTTGAAATCAGAAACTAACCATTTTTTATGAGTCGCAAAGCTTTTTTTTAATTGAGTAATAAAATTGAGTATCCATCCAGAATGAATAAAACAAAACGTTCTTCGCATAAAATACTCAATGGGTTGGCATGCCATAACCCAACCAACCAACAACGTATTAAAAACGAGAAAAAGAAGTCACCACTTAAACTAAATGGCAAGAAGCCCTGCGTTTATCAATCTTGCGCTGTAAACAATACAATCTCTGAGGTATGCACAGGTTGGTGCTGGTCAATTCAAAATCGGTCCATTTTAGCGAAGCCAACGACCGGTCCAAGTGTCGCGAGAAAAAATATTTTCAAATAATTGTGAATATGCTGCAGTGTGTCCTGGTTCATATTGGTCAGTTTTTCCGTACATCTCTTTCACGTCTTCGGCCCCGAGAGTCGTCGTCACTGTGGCTGGCCGGTTCATGGCTACATACTGTTCTGGTGGAGCCCCGTGGGGTCGTTTTGGTTTTCGCCTAGGAGCAGGTTTTGGTCGGGTAAGGGTTCCCATAGTTGGCTGGGAATAGGCGCTACTGGGCAGTGGTGGGGAGGCGGAGAGGTCTTCCTGTGATGTGTCAGAAGAACGGGATTGCAAAGGGAGTTTATCTCCTGCAACTGTGGCGCGGGGACTTGTTATCTTTTGGCAGGGTGGGGTATATCATCTCCGCTATTAGCTGCAAAGAGAAGGCAAAAAAATTGATTAAAAAATTTAGATAGAATCTTGGGGAAATTAATATTATTAGCTACTTATATAACCTGTGACATCGCAGGTAAGATTTTATTAAACAAACACCTCAAACTTTCATAAGGCTAATAAAGACAACACACATTTATATATAAGATATATATATTATCTATATATTATATATGATGTAGATAGAAGGAAAGTGGTCAAGAAATTGTTCATTTCTTGACCACTTTCCTTCTATCTATTATATCGTCGGATCCTAAACCCATCCTTCCTACCTTCATAAATTTAATTTTATGTAGTAAAGGAATATGAGGAACACAAGGACAAAACTCAGACAAACGTATGTGGATATATTTCGCTAGAGCTTCGAGCTCGGCATCATCAGTAGTTTTATGATGATGCCGAGCTCAAAGCTCTAGCGAAATATATCCCACATATTTTGTCTGAGTTTTGT
>CM042157.1:68350106-68355106 GCA_023376005.1 Doryteuthis pealeii
TAAAACATCTTTGTAATTATCATCCTACCATATTAAAAAAAACTCTACAAGTTTTAATTATTACCTTAGTTACTTCCCTTCATGAAAGTATTACAAACATCTTGGTAAATTATCATCCTACCTTATTAAAAAAAAAACTTCTTCAAGGAAGCAACCTTTAATTATTACATGAGTTACTTCCCTTTATTTTGTAGAAAACTCAATTTTAAACAGTGGTAGATAAAGGGTTTAGAAAAAAAAATTTTTCTTTTTCTTGTCATTACTTTTTACTGTATCCATTAATTTCCTCGTAGATGGGTTGGGAAGCTAAAATCTTCTTTCGTTCTTCTTCATCCATTTCTCAACAGGAGCCTCCCTTCGGGTGGTAGTTCAGCGACAGCTGAGGTGAAGATTCTGCAGATGATTCTGTGAATGACACCGAGATGGCTCTAATATGGAGGTGGGGGGTTGCTTAACTGGTTCCGTAGGCAGGCACGGGGCTGACACAGGTGGCATCCCGTGTTTGCTACGGCGGAGCGGCGGGGGACTGGTGCAGCAGGAGCATTGCCGAGGATCCGCATACTGGTGATGGGCTCTAAATAGCCCTCCGACGGAAAGTTGGAACTACCGTTTGATGATGTCCGCGATGCTGAATTAGATCGAGATGGATCAACGGGGCTAATAATAGTTGTCTCGCTGGCCAGGGAATTTGGGGGTGATGGGTCGTACAGGTTTTCTACGGAGCCCAGGGGTTGACATGCTGGTATCATCAAAGTTTTTATCTCCACCTGATCCAGAAGAAGTTGAACCACCGGCAAATGAGAAGAAGAAAAAATTGATTAAGCAATTGCACAACTCGCAACAACTTTTTATTGCTGAGCAAAACTAAATAGAAATATAGAATACATAAAGAAATCTGATTAAATGCATTAATAACATGAGCTGTTTTGAGGCAAATCTAACATAGATTTTCATCGGACATTGTTGGTTATTTCTGTAACTCCAACATAAACAAAGGGGAACCACTCTTGACTGATAGATTATTTATTTATTTATGATCTACTAGGAAAAAAAGATGGAGTAGGGTTAGGGTTTATGTTTAGGTTTAGGGTTTAGGGTTTAGTTTAATGTGAAATAAATAAATAATTCATCATCAGAGTGGTTCCCCTTTGTTTATGTTAGACTTATAGGAAATAACCCATTGTTAATAAGTAAGATAGAATTTATTCTATGTGTTAATGATTTTGACTATAAATTAAATACTCATGATATGCAATTCCTGAAGATATTGTGACATAAGCGAGTGATGTAGTTTTGGTTTATAGACAGACACCAAAACCATTTATAATAAGATCTTTTTTAAAATTATTTCTATTATACATCATTAAACTATAATTAATGATATAACAGTATTTCTTCAGTTGTTGGCGCGTGGTGTAATGGTTAGAATTGTAGGGAATGGACTTGTCGAGCCAAGTTCAAATTCTAGACAAGGCTGTTTACATTCCCATAGCGCTAATTACCCTTGGGGAAAGGTATGTATCCAACTACTCACCTCAGCTATGGGTAAATAGTAGTGTAGATTGACTAGGTAACCAGTCTAGGAGAAGGAAAACTTCTGAATTTCAAACCTGTTAAACTCGCCTTTAGAAAATTGACCTTTGTGACACATTCTGCTTCATGCACGAGAGGTTGGTAGATATATTAATATATATATATATATTTGGAGGAATGGCTTAATTGAAGTCGTACCTAATTTTGAAAATTAATTAGTTAATTAATTAATAGAATTATTTAGGGGGCATATATGTCAAATGTAATAAAAAAAAAAAAAAAAAAGAAAAAAAAAAAAAAAAAAAAAAAAAATTATAAAAAAAAAAAAAAAAAAAAAAAAAAAAAAAAAAAAAAAAAAAAAAAAAAAAAAAAAAAAAAAAAAATAAAAAAAAAAAAAAAAAAATGGATAACGAATCAAGAAATGTCAATTCCCGAATGTACATTTCGACTTCAGGATTGAAATTTTGCTTGATTGCATTTATCCTTACACTTTGAACATATATGCCCACCTAAAAAATTCATTAATTCTTAACTAATAATTTTCAAAATTAGTACGACTTCAATTAAGCACATATCCTTCCAAAAATTTCGGCTTTAAAAGCCATATTAAAAATAACACATTGTTTGTTACTTACCTCATATCTTACTTATATACTAATATAATAATCATAATGGTACATTGAATAACCTACTCGAGTTCACCATAAGGATCTTCAGGTTAAATCACTGAAATCAAGATATTGATAATGCAGTTGATTGCACGTGTGTATTTTTCACGCATAAACAAGTTGGTTATAGCGTCAGAACATATATGAATAAACCATTAATTAGACAATATATTAATAAAATCAGTTTATCGCTAACAGACTCTATAATAATATAGACAATCCCCAATCATTGCATAAACCATTAAAACAATAAGCACAAAGCGCATTTCTAACATGTTTATATTTTGATCCTTTTGAAAAAAAATACAACTTCTGCTCTTTTGTAATTTAAAATCAGCGTTCTTCGACTGCGGGCCCTATAACAAAACTGGTATCGCGATAAAAAAATAACACACATGCAAATCTACTGCCAATTAATCAAATATCTTGATTATCAGTGGATAATCCTGAAGATCCTTAGGGTAAATTCGAGATAGTTACACCATGTACCATTATGATAATAAATTTCTCTACTAGCATATTGGCACTTATATTTGTTATATCGCTTCATTATCATGTGAAAAACTGCATCAACTAACCATTGGGACTATTTCACCGGAAGTCACCTTTTCCACAAATACATGTATATATATATATAAAATATATATATATATATATTTATATATATTGTGGTGGTGTGGTATTTGTGGGAAAAGGTGACTCCTACCGTTGAACAATAGTCACATATGGTTAGTGATGCAAGTTATTCACAATGAAAGACAGCGATATAACAAAATATAAAGTGCTCAAATTGCTAGTAGAGCAAATTTATATCATAATGGTACATGGTAATAAACCTACTCGAGTTTCACCATAAGGATCTTCAGGATTAAATCCACTGGATTAATCAAAGATATTGATTAATTGCAGTTAGATTGCATGTGTGCTATTTTTTTATCGCATACACAGTTGGTTATAGGCCCGCAGTCGAAGAACGCTTGATTTAAAATTCAAAAAGAGCAGAAGTTGTATTTTTTTCAAAGGATCAAAATATAAACATTTTAGAAATCCGCTTTGTGCTATTTTTTTAATGGTTTATGACAAGATGGGTTGTCTATATTATTATAGATGTCATGTAGCGATAAACGTGATTTATTAATATATGTCTAATAATGGTTTTATTAATATATGTCTGACTATAACCAACTGTTTATCGTCTGAAAAAAATACACACGTGCAATCAACTGCAATTAATCAATATTTGATTTATCCAGTCGGATTTAACCCTGAAGATCCTTTTATGGTGAAACTGAGTAGTATTACAATGTACCATTATGATTATTAGTATATATATATAATATATATATGAGGTTAAGTAACAAACAAATGTGTTTATTTTTATATGGGCTTCTAAGCACAATTTTTGAGGATATGTGCTTAATTGAAGTCGTACCTAATTTTGAAAATTAATTGTTAATAATTATGAATTTTTAGGTGGGCATATATGTTCAAATGTAAGGATAAATGAATCAAGAAAATTCAATCCCTGAATGTCGAAATGTACATTCAGGGATTGACATTTTTTGATTCGTTATCCTTACATTTGAACATATATGCCCACCTAAAAATTCATTAATTATTAACTAATTTAATTTTCAAAATAGTACGACTTCAATTAAGCACATTATCCTCCAAAATATATATATATATATATAATCTACCAACCTCTCTGCATGAGCAGAATGTGTCACAAGGTCAATTTCAAAGCGGAGTTTACAGGTTTGAACTCAGAGTTTTCCTTCTCCTAGGACTGGTTACCTAGTCAATCTACCCTACTATTTAACCATAGTTAGGGAGAGTAGTTGGATACATACCTTTCCAAGGGTATTAGCGCTATGGAAATGTAAACAGCCTTGTCTAGAATTTGAACTTGGCTCGACAAGTCCATTCCCTACAATTTCTAACCATTACACCACGCCGCCAACACTGAAAGGAAATACGTATATCTTATTTATAGTTTAATGATGTATAATAGAAATAATTTTAAAAAATCTTCATAATAATGGAGTTTTGGTGTCTGACTATAACCAAAACTACATCACTGCTGTATGTCACAATATCTTCAGAATGCATATCAATGAGTATTTTATTTATAGTCAAAATCTTAACACATAGAATAAAATCTTATCTTACTTATTAACAATGGGTTATTCCTATAAGTTCTAACATAAACAAAGGGGAACCACTCTTGACTGATAAATTATTTATTTTATTTTCACATTAAACTAACCCTAAACCCTAAACCTAAACATAAACCCTAACCCTAACTCCATCTTTTTTCCTAGTAGATCATAAATAAATAAAATAATCTATCAGTCAAGAGGTTCCCCTTTGTTTATGTTGGAGTTACAGGAAATAAACCAACAATGTCTCGATGAAAATCTATGTTGATTTGCCTCAAAACAGCTCATGTTATTAATGCATTTAATCAGATTTCTTATATGTATTTCATATATTCTATTTAGTTTTGCTCCAGCATAAAAGTTGTTTGAGAGTTGTGCATATTGCTTAAATCAATTTTCTTCTTCTCATTTGGCAGGTGGTTCAACTTCTCTGGATCAGGTGGAGATAAAAAACTTTGACGATACCAGCATGTCCACCCCTGGGCTCCGTAGAAAAACCTGTACGAGCCCATCACCCCCAAATTCCCTGGCCAGCCGAGACACTATTATTACCCGTTGATCCATCTCATCTAATTCAGCATCGCGGACATCATCAAACGGTAGTTCCAACTTTCGTTCGGAGGGCTATTAGAGCCAT
>CM042157.1:68360106-68412020 GCA_023376005.1 Doryteuthis pealeii
CATTTCAATTTGATTGAAACTATGGTAGACTCTTTATTTTTCCTCTAATAATAATATTATTAGTATTATTTGTATATATATATATATATATATATATATATATATATATTAAAAAAGCCTTGTCTCTGGTGAATGGCTTGATGTGTGAGAATGACACAAGATTCCATAATCCTATGTAGTGTTCTATTGTATATGTGAGTTAATTAATTGATATGTACTTACAGGATGTATGTTTTTACAATCACCAGAGAACTCAAGTCTGTAAACAACAGGCAAAGCTGTAGTGAGAACTCGATGTACCTAGTACCAGTATGTGGACGGACAGAGCAATATTGTGAATAAATGAAGAATATCTATTTATTCACTATATTTATTTGTTCACTATATTTATATATATATATATATATATATGAGGAAAGAGGATTAGAATAAATCTGACAGAATGTAGTAGAGATATGAGGAACACAAGGACAAAACTCAGACAAACATATGTGGGATATATTTCGCTAGAGCTTTGAGCTCGGCATCATCAATAAAACTACTGATGATGCCGAGCTCGAAGCTCTAGCGAAATATATCCCACATACGTTTGTCTGAGTTTTGTCCTTGTGTTCCTCATATCTCTACTACATATATATATATGAAGGTAGGAAGGATGGGTTTAGGATCCGACGATATAATGTAGATAGAAGGAAAGTGGTCAAGAAATGAACAATTTCTTGACCACTTTCCTTCTATCTACATCATATATATATATATATATATATATATATATATAAATGTGTGTGTGTCTTTATTAGCCTTAATGAAAGTTTTGAGGTGTTTGTTTAATAAAATCTTACCTGCGATGTCACAGGTTATATAAGTAGCTAATAATTATTAATTTCCCAAGATTCTATCTAATTTTTTAATCAATTTTTTTGCCTTCTCTTTGCAGCTAATAGCGGAGATGATATACCCCCACCCCTGCCAAAAGATAACAAGGTCCCCCGCGCCACAGTTGCAGAGAATAAACTCCCTTTGCAATCCCGTTCTTCTGACACATCACAGGAGACCTCTCCGCCTCCCCCACCACTGCCAGTAGCGCCTATTCCCCAGCCAACTATGGGAACCCTTACCCGACCAAAACCTGCTCCTAGGCGAAAACCAAAACGACCCCACGGGGCTCCACCAGAACAGTATGTAGCCATGAACCGGCCAGCCACAGTGACGACGACTCTCGGGGCCGAAGACGTGAAAGAGATGTACGGAAAACTGACCAATATGAACCAGGACACACTGCAGCATATTCACAATTATTTTGAAAATATTTTCTCGCGAACCTTGGACCGGTCGTTGGCTTCGCTAAAATGGACCGATTTTGAATTGACCAGCAACCAACCTGTGCATACCTCAGAGGATTGTATTGTTTACAGCGCAAGATTGATAAACGACAGGGCTTCTTGCCATTTAGTTGTAAGTGGTGACTTCTTTTTCTCTGGCATGCCAACCCATTGAGTCATTTTATGCCGAAGACGTTTTGTTTTATTCATTCTGGATGGATACTCAATTTTATTAAACTCAATTAAAAAAAAAGTCTTTTGCCGAACTCATAAAAATGGTTAGTTTCTTTTCAAGGCTATGGTTAACGAGTTGGTTCGATTTTATGACATGTCACTCTTGTGGTTATCTTATGCCGAAGACGGTTTTATTCATTCTGGATGGGCACTCAATTTTATTAAACTCAATTAAAAAAACAACTTTTTTTTATATCTATTTAACCATAGATGGGTTTCAGGGTGAACGGGGAGCAATCATGATGAGAGGTACTCCACATTCCCCAGAGCTCCAGTATTGGAACTTCACCATCAGATAGAGAGTAATTGCTTTATTCATTGAATTGCTTTATTCATTCATGGTAGATATTCAATTGTTTTTAAAACTCAATTTTTTAAATTGAATTAAATTAGATTTAAATTCAAATTAAACCTTGAGAAGAGGTTTGTATGCCTAAACACCAAATTCCAAAAATGAAAGAGTAAACTATGGACGTACACCTACCCAAATAACACAAAAGCACAACTAGACTACATCTTAATAAAAATTAAAAAAAAGGTTGGCTGGTTGGATTTTACGGCATGTCAACCGATTGGGTCATTTTATGCTGAAGATGTTTTTGTTTCATTCATTCTTGATGGGTACTCAATTTGTTTTAAACACATTTTTTCTATTTAACCCATAGATGGGACCCTAACTGGTACTACCACTCCAGGTCAGAGTGAACCTGGATTAATGGTGATGAAGAGGTATTCCAAATTCTACAGAGCTCCAGAATTGGAACTTTACCATCAGATAGTTTAACGTCATACCCAGGACAATAAGAACCTCAGCCACTGCCTTCTAGCACCCATATGATAAAAAGGGTTGGGGCTTGCCATAAGGGCAATAGGGTTGGGACAATCATATAGGTGCTAGGGCTTAAAGTAACTAGCTGATTGATCAGAGGGGGTCTCTCTGACTGCCCATCTAGCTTAAGTAAGGGCCAAAGGGGAGTGTTGCATGTCATGAACTGCTCATCCACCTGGATTCCATCCTTAAGCATCACGGGTCGCCATCCATGGCTAGCATATGGCCTAATAGGGGGAGGTGCAGTTGGTGTATTCTAAAGCCCCAGCTGACAGGGCTGAAAGTAAAAGGTACAAGGTATACTACAGGTTGGTCTGAAATAAGTCTTCAATCTGGTTGCATTTATGCTGCTTAGAGCACCTAACGATTAAGCTCCGAAACTGCGTTTGAATTCATGGTAATAATCTGAAGATGACTTACACAGAGCACAGTAGTCTGAACGTTGTGTTTATTTCCGGATGAAGAATACAGTATACATAACAGTGAAATAGATGACCTTACTTAAAGATACAGGATGACTTATTTAAAGTAATTAAAATAATAAATAAAAAACACCTAAAACAGAGCCCAAGATTACAGTGGCTTGAACATTATGTTTATACACAATAAAGATGAGGACAACAGTCCGAAATATCATAATTATTCATACTAGCAAGACTATGCACCCTCCGGGCATAAGTATTTAAGTTTTAATCAAATGAAATTGTTAAGTTTCTGACCGCCATCTTTGGCCAGTTGAAAAAGAACTTAAAGTAAGTAAGTCCTGCGCTATAGAATCCTTTGGTAAGTGAATAAGTCCTGAGTTATGGAATCCTATGTAGTGTCAAAGGTCCAGTGATATAATCCTATGTTCCGTCGTCCACGAAGGTTCAAGGTAGTTGTGAGTATCTAAGATCAGAACAGCTGATATTAATAACAATATCAGCAGCAGAGTACTGTCAGTGGTTGGCCAATAGGTTGGTCACATGGTTATCGGCGAGTCTATAAGTAGAAGTGGGCATCTAGCACACACCTTATATTACAAAAATCTCAACAGAAATATATTAAATTAGAAAGACTAACAAAATTAGATAAGAATGCATATTTAAAAAAATGGTTATTTCCTATAAGTCTAACATGATCAAAGGGGAACCACTCTTGACTGATATATTATTTATTTATTTATTGATCTACTAGGAAAAAAGAAGACAGGGTTAGGGTTTAGGGTTAGTTTAATGGGGAAATAAATAAATAATTTATCAGTCAAGAGTGGTTCCCCTTTGATTATGTTAACTTATAGGAAATAACCAAAAAAATTACACTTGTTTTAATTATATTTAAGTGGTCTCTATATAAAATCATTCATAGGATTGATTTTAATACATTGGAGAATAAAACAATAATATTAGAGATCAACAATACCAAGCAATTATTTATTAAACCCGGTTTTGTTAATACCAGTATGCAAATTAACCACGTCACATATTATGTAAACTTTTATTACTTAGTGATATATAAGTCACATTGCAGGATTTAAACACCCTAATAACATAAGTTGTTTTGAGGAAAATCTAACTGATTTTCATAGAGGCATCATTATTAAATAATATTTAATGTATATATTAATGATTTGGTTATTTCCTATAAGTCTAACATAAACAAAGGGGAACCACTCTTGACTGATAATTTATTTATTTATTTTCCCATTAAACTAACCCTAACATCGTCTTCTTTTTTCCTAGTAGATCAATAAATAAATAAATAATTTATCAGTCAAAAGTGGTTCCCCTTTATTTATGTTAGTCTTATAGGAAATAACCAATGATTTTTACAATGAATTAGATACTCATTGATAAACTTACACAATTTCTGAGGATATTGTGAGATAAGCAGTGATGTAGTTTCGGTTACTGATAGACGGACACTGAATCTCTATTACAATAAAATTAAACTGCATTTCATTTTTTACAATGAATTAGATACTCAGTGATAAACTTACACAATTCCTGAGGACTTAAGCAGGGATGTAGTTTCGGTTACAGATAGATGGACACTGAAGCTCTATTACAATAAGATTAAGCCACATTAAACACATGAAAATAAGTTATTAGTCTGTCTATTAATTAACAAGTAATTAGTCTGTCTATTGATTTTTAATAGGCCGGGTTAGCTCAGTCGCTAGAGCGTTCGGCTAGAAACCACAAGGTTCCTAGTTCGTTACCGACCCTCGCCAACTCAGCGTATGAGTAGCACAGGGATCTATGCAGTAAAGTAAGGAGCTGATAGTAGGTGTGGCGCTCCACCTCAGACACAAAAAAACAATCTCCTTGGTCTAGCGCTATTGAAAAGGGGATAGACTCCCTCGCTGATTGGCTGATACCAACTTTAGGCCACCCTGACGACTTACTTTACGATTAATTTAAAAAAAAAACTTACCTTTTTTTTTTCTTTTTTTTCTTACAGTTAACACATGACAACAATGTTTCCGATTCGTACGTTCCACATCCGGCTTTCATGAAACTGCAGAACATCTCTAACAAGGATATACCATCGTCATTCCTTCCGGCCTCAATGAGTTCCAGCATCGACCAATCTTCAATGTTGCCAACAGGGGCATCATCATCATCCACACCAGCTGTCCCCAGCATCCACTGGCACTTGGCAGTCGGGCAATACTCTACCGTTGTCGCCTGGCATGACTATATCACTGATCTCAAAGACACAATGATCCACAATCCGGACAGCTTCATCCAGATCCTGTCCTTCCTGTTTCTCCAAGTGGTCAGTGGTGTCCTTCATCATCTGGATCGGGGTTCACCGCAGATGCATTTCCAGCCAGTCGGCATCTTCCTCCTTTCTCAAAAGAGCTTCAGCGGCAAGCGTGTCTGCTTGCTTCCGTCGTTCAGGTTGGACAACAACCTGTCTGCGGACCTGAATAACTTTTGTGCCAAACTACTGCAAGATCTCTTCGAGTCATACATCACTGGTGACGAGAAACTGACGGAGTGCTCCAAAGGTTTGCAGCGAGGACTCGAGCTGCTCCAGTCAGATAAAACAGATTGTTTGGCTATTGTACGCGGTATGTTAGAATTGCTTATTTGGGGACCGTATCCGAGTGAGCTGGCTGGAAGTAGTTTTGTGAGTCAAGAACAAGCCTACGACTTTTGGTTGGATAAGGAAAGAGCCATGATGGTTAACAGATTTGCTCGATGTTCACTTGACCCGTCTGGAAGCTTCTCTATAGAAGACTTTTACAAACTTAGGTTTCTACTGAATTCCACTGGGACAACTCTACTTGAAAATTCCCAGTACATTGTTTAAAAACAAAATGACTTCTTATATAATTATTTATCTGGGACTTGGGTTACAAAAAAAAAAAAAAAAAGACCAAAAAAACAAAACCAAAAAGCAAAACACACAAAATATGAATTATCTCCCTTTTTAAGCTTTTTTTAAAGCAAAAACGAAACAAAACAAAACACAAAAGATGAATTATCTCCCTTTTTAAGCTTTTTTTTTTAAAGCAAAACGAAACAAAACAAAACACAAAAGATGAATTATCTCCCTTTTTAAGCTTTTTTTTTTTTTTTAAAGCAAAAACGAAACAAAACAAAACACAAAAGATGAATTAAGCTTTTCTTTTTCTTTTTTTTTAAAACAAAAACAACACTAAAGAAAAAAACAAAACACAAAACATGAATAATCTCCCTTTTTAAGCTGTGGTCTGTTTGTTATTTCTGGTTTTTTTTTTATGTTTTTTTTCCTATTTTTTTTTTTTTGTAATAACAAAGTTTAAAAATTTGCGAAGATAAGGACACAGACGATCTAAAACTCATTATTTATTTTAAAGTCTTTGTTGTTTTTTTAAAAATATTTTCCCACAATTCACCCCCACCATAAAAAAGTCTTCTGACTCAAGGCTTATTATTATTATTATTATTATTATTTATTATTATTATTATTATTATTTTGTAAAAGTTTAGTCTAAAGTTGTTTTAAATGTATGTGTTTATACATTTCATATATATGTACATATAATATTTCATACAAACCTTGCTTTCTTTCTCGCACATATATACATATATATGTCTTTACATCCAGGTATATATATGTTTTATTTATTACTTATAAATTCTATAGGTCGCTTGGCTCCATTGGAGGAATAGACATAAGAAAGAAAGGAAAAGGAAGAAAAATTCAAATGCCAAGATGCAAAAAATATTTTGAAAATTAAGTCTATAAAAAAAAAGATTCCTTTAGTTTAAATAAAGTAAATAAAAAAAACAACAAAAACAAAATCCGAGATGGCTTTAAATGCAATTTAAAAAATAAATTAAAAAATAAAAGAACAAAAGACTTCTCTTTGAAATCCGTTTAAAATAAAAGAACAACATTTAAAATGTTGAAAAGAAAAAATAATGAAAAAAGACAAAAGAAAAAAGACAAACAAATTGTTGAAAGAGTTCACAAGATTTAAAATCCTGGACAAATAATCACTGACAATTAAAAAAGAAAAAAATTAAAAAATCTTCTTTTTTTTTTAAAGATAAGAAAAAAAGGTGATCCATTGTATGTGGTTGTTAAGAAAAAAAAATTCAATTCAATTTATGAATGAAACTGAATGAAAATACTAAATAAAAAGAATCTGTCGTAAAATGCTGACAAAGCACAAAATCTTTTTTTTCTTTTTTTCTTTATTTTCCCATCAAGCTGAAGAAAAAATTGAATGTCCTTAAAATCAGAAAAAAAAAAAAAAATGAAAAAATGCACCAAAATTTTTATTTTTTTAATTTTTTTCAGTTCACATGAAAAAAAAGTCTTCTTAAAATCGGGAAAAAAAAATGCATCAAAAATTTTTTTTTGTTTTTAAATTTTTTTTTTCAGTTAAAATGAAAAAATATTAAATGCCCTCTTAAAGCCAGAAAAGAAAAAAATGCACCAAATTTTTGGTTTGAAAAAAAAAATTTTTCAGTCTAGATTTTTAAAAAATTGAATGTCCTCTTAAAATAAAAAAAAAAAAAAAACTCCCCCAAAAATCCAATATAAAAAAGAAATCACTTTTAGTTTCATGTTGCCTCTTCCATAATCTGTAAGTCATATTGTTAGCTAAATATATATATATATATATTTTTTGTTTTTTGAGCATTTCTTACTATTCTCATTCAAACACACATGAAGCATGTGTCTGTCTGTGTATTGCAAAAAATTAATAAAAATCCAGAATTTCTCTCTTTTATCACCATAAATAATCTAATCAAATCCCTTGATCATCTCAACCATTTCCTGTTCTTTTTTTTTTTCATACTTAAGTGCCAGTAGCATTTGACACTGTATCCTTGTGTTTTCTCAGATGACTCACCAGGCCAGTCCTGGAGAGACATACTCTTCCACATAATCTACATGTTGGAACTTCTCTACTTTGAATGTTGCTGGGCTGAAAATTACCTTTTCTAATAGCCCACTTAAATTTTTGATATTTCATTCGGATGGACTCAAATTCTTTCACAGACCGGTAGATGGTGGCTCTCCAGCCAGGTCTATTACAAGCTAGCTTCTCCCAGTCCTCCACAGCAATAGCAGTGTTCTTCAGAGTGTCCTTGAGGCAGTCCTTAAACCTCAATTTGGGTTTGCATTGACAACATTTGCCAGTTGAGATTTCCCCGTAAAATAGTTGTTTTGGGATTCAGCAATCATTCATGCGAACTAGATGACCAGACCAGCGAAGACGTGATCTAAGGATTAAACTCTCAATACTAGACAGGTGACATCTTTCAAGTATTGTAGTGTCTGGTGTAAATGAAAACCATTCTATCCCTAAAATCCTGCAAAGGCAATTCTGATGAAATCTCTCAAGTGTCCTGAGATGTCATCTGTAAACAACCCAGGTCTCACATATTAGTATAAGTCTAGTATTAAGTTGTTTGGATTATTCGGACTATTGTCCACATCTTTATTGTTATATCCACAATGTTTCGGTTGATGTGCTCTCCAGCCTTCTTCAAGTGTATCTTGTAGAAATCGGGAGCCTTCACGTCATAATCAGGAGCATTCACAGTACTTTGAACAGAACCCTTTATTCTATAAGAGGTTCACAGAGTATTAACTCTGGTTCTTATAAAACATTGGGTTACTTAAAGGATAAGTACCCAATGCGGAACACTTCAGTTAGGAAAACGACAAACACGTTAGTTACGTTTATAAGACTTTATTACAACATGTATAGGGGAACGAAGTTCCCCAGACTATAGAATGTCACAAGTGTCCAAACATACACAGTAGTATTCATAGACAAAATAGGTGGAAACCACTTACTGTGAGCAGTGTCGTGTCTGTGGCGTCTGGCATGCACCATAGGTGTCTGCTGGAGAGAGGTGACAAGCACGTCCAGGCTTGTTCAGTAGCATCAGAAGAAGAGGGTTCCCTCCTTGGGTTCCTGTGTCACGTGACCAAAATAGGGTCTCCAGACACAGGAGATTTACCTAAACCCTCAGACAAGGGAGACTGCCCTTACAATTCAATTAACGGGGGTAGACTGTTCTCATTCCATTATATAATACAAATTATCAAGCATTATTTGGATTACTTGGACTACTGTCCTCATCTTTATTATTATGTGTACAATGTTTCAGCTGATGTGCCTCTGTCTTTCTTCAGGTATTTCTTGTCGGACTCAGGAGCCTTCTCAAACTTCGGAACCTTCTTTCTTCTCTTCCAATGATCTTCCCTATCTATTATCTTAACTTCATCCCATAAGGGCAGATGGTTTCCCTTTTCATTCCATATATGATCGGCTATACTCGACTTTTCTATTTCTCCTCGTACCACTGCTTTACAGTGTTCTTCTAGTCTTACTTTCAGTGGACAACACTTTTGTATACTCAAAAATTCAGAGAAATAATATTAAGTAGCATTATCATTTTGTGCCTTCAGTGACTGTTTTTTTTTTTTTTAATGAAAACTGTAAAAGTAAAGTCTGCGAGAGAGTCTATCCCCTTTTCACTAGCACTAGATCAGGGAGAGTGTTTTGCTGGGGTGATGTGCCACACCTACCATCAGCTCCCAGATGCTTTACTGCACAGATCAAATTATCCAAAATATGCTACTCATATGTTGACAAGGACTGGTATCAAACTCAGAACATTGCGATTCCTAGGCAAACGCTCTACCGACTGAGCTAAAATAATTTTCAAAGATGACTCACGGACAGGGCTCGACATTAACGCCATCCCGTCATCCCGGGGGCGATAAAAATTACATCCGGGACAGTTTGCCGGGGCCGGTAAAATTTTTTCCTAAAAGTTAGTGCTACATTCCAATAATGGCCGTCCAGTGATTGCCTGAATGCTGACCACAAAATGAGGCTACAGCACCGCAGGTCTATTCTCAAAGCCATGTAATGAATAATGGTGGAGGGAGATAGTTTAAAAGGACTGAATTATGTACTACTAACCCTACTCAGGGTAACTTAAAGTAAAAAAAGGATTTTCTTTTAGCTCAAAACACACTAGGAAATGGATTTTTTGTCCAAATATCCAGAATTATCACTGCTTCAGCTTTTCTTAATGTTTTATTACATGTTATTATGCTACTGATGACTGACAAGTATAGATGATGCTAATGAATTAAACAAAAATATTTTGATTTTGGGACAGTCCAAACCCCATTTGGGACGGTTGATAATTTTTGTTCGGGACGGTCATGAAAAAAGTTAGATAATTGTTATTGAATGACTGGTAGATTTTTAAACTAAGAATAAATTGTTGCATAGTTATATGATATATGTTATAATTTTTGTGACCATTTTTAGGCTTCAAGTGAGAGCACTTTACAGTGGAGATCCCTTGTGTTAAGCAGAGACTGATCCTTAGTGAAGAATAGTTCGGTTGTTCCTCCATGTCCCTTAGTGTTGGGTAGAATCCTTTGGTTGTTCCTCAGTGTCCCTTAGTGTTGGGTATAATCCTTTGGTTGTTCCTAGGTGTCTCTTAGTGTTGGGTAGTATCCTTTGGTTGTTCCTTGGTGTCTCTTAGTGTTGGGTATAATCCTTTGGTTGTTCCTTGGTGTCCCTTAGTGTTGGGTATAATCCTTTGGTTGTTCCTCGGTGTCCCTTAGTGTTGGGTAGAATCCTTTGGTTGTTCCTAGGTGTACCTTAGTGTTGGTAGAATCCTTTGGTTGTTCCTCGGTGTACCTTAGTGTTGGGTAGAATCCTTTGGTTGTTCCTAGGTGTACCTTAGTGTTGGGTAGAATCCTTTGGTTGTTCCTCGGTGTCTTAGTTTGGTAGAATCCTTTGGTTGTTCCTCGGTGTCCCTTAGTGTTGGTAGAATCATTTGGTTGTTCCTCGGTGTCCCTTAGTGTTGGGTAGAATCCTTTGGTTTTCCGGTGTCCCTTAGTGTTGGATAGAATCCTTTGGTTGTTCCTAGGTGTCACTTAATGTTGGGTAGAATCCTTTGGTTGTTCCTCGGTGTCCCTTAGTGTTGGGTAAAATCCTTTGGTTGAGCAAAGTCCTTGGTTGCAGGTCCATTCGTCAGTGGGCATACGTGCAAATGAACGGCTTTCAAGATTGGCCATTAAATAGTTAACTAACCATGAATTGGCTGGTTTTAATCCATGTGCGCACACAGTCTATAATTTTAAGTGGTGGACTTCAGCACACCTTACATAACAAAAACATTCCAACAGGTGGCGTTACTCCGATGGTTCATGCTTGGTCATGTGCTACTGACATCCAAAGAAGCACCTGCACAAAAATCCCTTGAAATTTGCTGTAATAGGGTCAAACAACTACCAGACACAAAGTGGCTGATACTGCACGAACTTGCTTGGTAAGCTGCTGACGGACCTCCAAAATGCAAGCCAGTGAGGGAAGTAAGGACCCTCGCAAAGGAAAGGACTGAGGGGCTTTAAATGAGGAACGACTGAATGCTGCTGTTGGATGTTCTATTTTCTATTACAGATAGAATTCAGTAAATCATTATCACCATAGAAACTACCGGGCATGAAAGGACCACTACTGCACAAACGTTCTTAGTAAGTTGCGGTCGGACCTCCAAAATGCTGGACTGGAACCCCAAAGATCTGGTAAGCGACTGAGGAAGCTAAGGGCCCTCACAAAGGAAAAGAAAAGGTTATTTCCTATAACTCCAACCTAAAAAAAGGGGAACCACTCTGATTGATTGATAAATTATTTATTTATTTATTTATTTATTGATCTACTAGGAAAAAAGAAGACTGGGTTGGTTTAGGGTTAGTTTAATGGGAAAATAATGGGTAGATTAATTAACAGATAAAATTCATTCAGAGTGGTTCCCCTTTTTTAGGTTGGAATTATAGGAAATAACCAAGGAAAAGACAGAGTAGCTTTAAATGAAGAAGTACTGAATGCTGCTGTAGGATGTTCCAAACTACTACAGCGGCAGAATACAGTAAACTCATCAAAATGCAGACTGGGAGCCTGTAAATCATCATCATCATCATCATCATCATCACATAGTTGGTTGGTAATTTAATAATAATAATGAAATTTATTGTGTATAGTGCTCAGGTGCACCACAACTCATCAAAGTCTCATGTCAAGTACACAGAATAATGTATTAGTGTCAGGAACATGAACAGTTTACAGTAGTAATATGCATGTATGCGTGCGCATGTGTGCATATGTGTGTGGAGAGGGGCATCAGGTATGGTGTCGGCGGACTACAGGAATCATGGAGGCTTTGAAAGATTCAGTGCTTCGGCAGCCTACAACAGACGCGGACAGTTTATTCCATGTCTTCACAATTCTGAGCATGAAAAAATGTTTCCGAATGTCACGTGAGCAGTGCTGTTTTCTGACTTTGTAGGCATGCCCACGTGTGTTGGAAAGATGGAGATTGAAAAGGTGCTCAAGGTTGCTGTTGTTAAGATGATTAATGACCTTATGAGTGTTTACCAGGTCAGTTGCCAGATGCTGAAGTTTCAATGAATCCATTCCCAGGGCAGTGAGACGTTCAGAGTATGGTAGATGCCTGATGGAGGGTATTTGCTACAGTTTGGTTAAAAAAAAACAAAAAAACTTGACGCTGTATTTGGAAAATAATCTTTTGTTTTATTTTACGCAGATTATTTTCCTGTCTATTTGCCCCCTATCACATAAAACATCTGAGTAAAATGAACAAGACACTGCTGGAGAAGCAAGGATGAACTCATAAGTGACATTCTCCAGTGGAAGCCAGTACATGGGCATGTCAGTATGGGTCATCCAGCAAAGATGTACATTGACCAGCTCTGAGCAGATACTGGATGCTGTGCAGAGGACCTATGCAGATTATCTTCCGGCTCACCTGCCCCCTATCACACAAACCATCTAAGTAAAACAAACAAGACACTGCTGGAGAACCAAGGATGAACTCATAAGTGATGTTCTCTTATGGAAGCCAGCACATGGGCACACCAGTAGGGGCTGTCCAACAAAGATACAGATACTGGATGCTGCACAGAGGACCTCCTGAGGCAATGAGTGATAGGGACAGTTGGTGTGAGATTTCATGGATATCTGTACTACTAGTGTGACATGATATTATTATTGATATTTTTTGCTTAAAGGCAGTTACAATACGTATATCGTATAAAATTCGATAATTAATGAAAATAATCTTGACAAGCAAACTTGGCAAATATTGCCCCCTACGTAGAACATCGTACAGCATCTGTTTCAACTTTATTAAGTCTCATCAGTGATGTATACTTACGATTTCCCTCCGACAGAAATTGAAACCGAGAACTCAGCACGCAGAGTCAGAGACTTTACCACTGGGCCACCGATACGCAGTAAACGATACATGCGAAATTAGCTTGTCATGGGTAAATACGTCACTATTACTACTACTATACAAAGCAAAGAGTGGACGTTGAGAAGATTGCAAATTTTAGGCCTATGCTCTGGCATGAGGAATGAGATTAAGGTAATTTGCTTTTAGAAGCATTGTTGAGTAAAGTATATTATTATTTATATTTTTTTGCTTGAAGGCAGTTAGAATGCGTATATCGTATAAAATTCAATAATTAATGAAAATTATCAAATTTTATACGATATACGCATTGTAACTGCCTTCAAGCAAAAAATATAAATAATAATATACTTTACTCAACAATGCTTCTAAAAGCAAATTATCTTAATCTCATATATATATATATAATATATATATATATATATATTTACCAACCCCACTGCATGAGCAGGATGCAACACAAAGTCAATTTCTTAAGCGGAGTTTAACAGGTTTGAATTCAGAGTTATCCTTCTCCTAGACTTGTTACCTAGCCAAGGTTAAGATCCCAGTCTGCCTTACTATTTACCCATAGCTGTTTTTAGAGAATTATAAATCATATCTGAGATAAATAGGAATTCACTGGGAATTAATTAATCTAGAAAAGCAATTGTAAAATATCAACATTTTATATGCAATCTTTTAATACATTAGAAATTTTAGATTTTCAATAAAATTCAGTATTACAAATTATTACATTATAGGAATTAACAAGAATATGCGCCCTCGGGCGTGTGTATTCAAGTTTTAATGTAATAATGATAATATTGAAATTTATTGCTCAGGTGCACCACAACTCATCAAAGTCTCATGTCAAGTACACAGAATAATGTATTAGTGTCAGGAACATGAACAGTTTACAGTAGTAATATGCATGTATATGTGCGCGTGTGTGCATATGTGTGTGGAGAGGGGCATCAGGTATAGTGTCGGCAGATTACAGGAAGCATGGAGGCTTTGAAAGATTCAGTGTTTCGGCAGCCTACAACAGATGCGGGAAGCTTATTCCATGCCTCCACAATTCTGAGCGTAAAGAAATGTTTCCGAAACTCACGTGAGTAGTGCTGTTTTCTGACTTTATCGGCATGCTCTCGTGTGTTAGAAAGATGGAGATCAAAAAGGTGCTCAAGGCTGCTAATACATTAAATTAGAAAGACTAATGAAATTAAATAAGAATGCATATAAAAATATTAAACTTATCTTAATTATGTTTTAATTGGTTTCTATATAAAATCATTCATAGGATTGATTTTAATACATTGGAGGATAAAACATATATTAGAGATCAATAACACCAAGGAATTATCTATTAAACCCGATTTTGTTAAAACCAGTATGCAAATTAACCACAGCATATATTATGTAAACCTTTTATCTTAGTGATGTATAAGATACGTTGCAGGATTTTAGATGCACTAATAATATGAGCTGTTTTGAGGCAAATTTAACACAGATTTCCATAGAGACATTGATAATAAATAAGATTTATTCTATGTATCAATAATTTTGATTATAAATTAAATACTCATTGATAAACTTAGGCAATTCCTGAGGATATTGTGACATAAGTAGTGAAGTAGTTTCGGTTTCAGACTGACACTGAATCTCCATTATAATAAGATTTTCGAAGTGATGGTGCACATTATTGAAAGGTCTAATAAATATCTAATAAAATAGTTGACTTAAATTCTTATAACAAGGGAAATAACTCGTGTTTATTCATACTTTCTCTCACTTATAAGATACCACTATGGGAATTCGTAATACTCTGATGATTATATAGTTACACTGAAAATACTAAAAAATATCTACAGAAAGTAAGCTAATTCCAAAATTTACAAAGAGTGTGTGAACAGATATAGTGAATATGATATTTTAAAGAAAAAAAGTATTCATCCACGTCTTCATGAGGGTTATAGTGGGGACTTTTTCATGGCAGACTTTGAATTCAGAAGCGTAATTTTTTTTACCATAGTCTACCAGAAAGATGCATGGTCTAATAGTTAGAGTTGTAGGAAATAGACTCGTCGACCCGAGTTCAATTCCTGGATGAAGCTGTTTGCATTTCACATGGCATTAATACCCTTGGGAAAGGTATGAATCCAATTCTCCCTCCAGCTATGGGTAAATATCAGGACAGACTGGGCTCTTTAATCATGGCTAGGTAACCAGTCCATGAGAAGGAACACTGAATTCAAACCTGTTAAACTCCGCTTAAGAAATTGACCTTTTGTCCCATTCTGTTCGTGTGGAGGGGTTGGTAAATATATATTTAATTTTCAGTTTATTTCCCTGCTGTTGGCTTGAATGATAAATGAACTTTTAGATCAGATATTAAAGAGTGACATTAAACTGTGGTAAACTTTAAAAGCAATGGTGAAAATCAACTTATAATTTATGCATGATATAAGCACATACTTTTATTCATTAACTCTTAATGTTCTATACAACCTCATTCCACCCGGTCAGAAGTCACATTCGTTTTCTTAGTCTGCCCTAAACAATAGCCTTTGTTTAAATGAAATATTAAACATATTTAGAAATCTTTATTTTAAGGGAAATATCTCAGGTTAACTTTAAATGAACAGGTCATTTTTTGATAAATCATTATAGGAATGGAGCTCTGGAATTCTTAACAGGATGTAAATAGATAAATATAAGATTGCTTTTAATACATTTGAGAATAATATGATGGTATTAGAAATCAGTAACAGCAATTAATTATTTATTAAACCCAATTTTGTTAAAGACATTATGCAAATTATTCCACCATATAGTATGTAATTCTTTATTTCTTAGAGATATATGACAATATTTCAGGATTTTAAATGCATTAATGATATGGGCCTTTCATGGCCTGTTGGACCGGTGGCTTCAGCCACTGGACTATTAATGTAAATTAACGACGTGATCCCAGGGGGCCTTCACCCCAGCCAACACCTTCCACCTTGATTTAAAGTGCAGGACTGGTTTGTTGCACCATGCCTGAGGCACTCCCCTTGGGGAGTAATGCTGACGGGATCTGTGCATTTTTTGCACCTGCCATCCCATGAGCTTCGGTTCGTGGGTGGTCCCAAATTAAATGACCTTGTGTCATACCCATATATGTGGGAAGCAAGGTAAATTACTTAATAATATGGGCAGTTTTGTGGCAAATCTAACCCAGCTAGACTTTAATTGAGACATGGCTAATAAATAAGACGCTAATGCTATTTAAGATTAAATAATGACTATTTCATAATCGTTGAGGATATAACTTAAATTTAAATTAAAGGAAAATCTTGATGTCAGTGGTGACATAGTTTTAGTTACAGACAGCCAGTTACCTAATCTCCATTATAATAAGATTTAATTAAAAAAAAACAATGGGAGAAAAAAGTTGATTGAAATTTAATAATTAATTATTTTTCACTTCATGAAATACTTCGTTAAACTTAAAGAAAAAAACGACGTTCTTCAGATTATTTGGCTGTATGTACCAACCAAACAAGAGTTGCGTCCCCTTGACGTGAATTTGAAAATGTACAACACGGTCAGTAAATCTATTTTGCTGTTTTTTTTCATTTTATTTTATCATAATAACACTTTCTGTTTTAGGTTATTTCCTATAACTCCAACATAAACAAAGAGGAACCACCCTTGACTGATAAATTATTTATTTATTTATTGAACTACTAGGAAAAAAGAAGATGGGTTAGGGTTAGTTTAATGGGAAAATAAATAAATAAATTATCAGTCAAGAGTAGTTCCCCTTTGTTTATGTTCCAGTTATAGGAAATAACCCTTTTTATTTTAAGAAATAATAGCCACAAAACAGACGACATTTTAAAAAATGATACAGCCACGTGAAAATGCACACATATTTAGCAATGCATCGAAATGGAATAAAAATTGAAGAAAAAGGAAAATAAGTAAAAAATGGAAATTAATTTCTAAAAGGAGTTTTAAAAAATGACTTTTGCATTGAAAGAAAAATAAAAGGGTTATTTCCTATAAGTCTAAAGGGAACCACTCTTGACTGATAAATTATTTATTTCTTTTCCCATTAAACTAACCCTAACCCTAACCACGTCTTTTTTCCTAGTAGATCAATAAATAAATAATTTATCAGTCAAGGGTGGTTCCCCTTTGATCATGTTAGATATATAGTAAAAGTAAAGTCGCCGGGGCGGCCTAATGTCGGTATCAGCCAATCAGCGAGGGAGTCTATCCCCTTTTCACTAGCGATAGACCAAGGAGATTGTTTTTGCATCTGAGGTGGAGCGCCACACATACCATCAGCTTCTTACTTTACCGCACAGATCCCTGTGCTACTCATAACGCTGAGTTGGCGAGGACTGGTATCGAACTAGGAACCTTGTGATTTCTAGCCAAACGCTCTACCGACTGAGCTACTGTTTCAGAAGGAAAAGAAAAAAATTGAAGAAATAAGATTGTTTGTGTAGGTTTCTACTATTTACTAATACGACTGGTTCAAACTTTTTCTGTTATTTGTATGTGTATTTATGAGATGAGGCTTGATATGAATAATTATGATATTTCAGACTGTTGTCCTCATCTTTATTGTGTATAAATACAACATTCAAGCCACTGCAATCTGATTTAGGTGTTTTTTATTTATCATTTCAATTACCTTAGAATAAGTAATCTTCAGACGATTACCCAGAATTCAAATGCAGTTTCGGAGCTTAATCGTTACTGCTCACTCAAGGGAGCTCCAAGCAGCATAAATGCCACCAGACTTATTGACAAAATTGTCATTAGATATAGAAAAATTAAATGGAAGAACTTACCTATTCTAAAAACTGAAATTTCAAAATTTCGTTAAGAATGTCATCACTTGCATTATCCGATTAAGTTGGTTAGGTAATTGATAATGTTTGAAGATATAGCTCTTAAGTAAAGATATCAAACGTTTTAATAATTAAATTATCATACTGTGGTATATCCACACGTCCTCCTAATCTTATTTAGTCCTAGAAAAAGAAATCCCCAATTTTAAAAACTCAGAGTTAACTCCCTTGAACTTGAGTAGTCTCCCTTATATTTGTTACTGTATAACTAGATACCACCAATTTTCCCTGTGACCCCCCCCCCCCATATTTAATACAATGAAACTTGCATAAGGTTAATATCATTTTGAAAGCTTCTTGTCCATTCGAAAGAATAAACATTAAACAAACTCCTGATGATTAAAAAAAAAAATTCAGCTCATGGTAATAATGAAAATTATGAACAAAAAAAACAATGTTTACATTTTTGCACCATTAAATCAATTGAAATTTAACGTAGCCCCAAACAAGTTATGACTAGAGGCTTTTTTTTTTTTAATTTATGAAAAAAACAATTAATGGTCTGATTTTTACGAAAATTCCAGAATTGCTTACCTTTTAATGAAAATATATTTGAAATAGTTTTTTTCCTAAAATATATTAGGGGAAATATTTTTTTACTAGGTCTACCCACCCACTATTTTATTTTATGAAATATGAAAAAATGAACCGACAAAAAACGATTTTTACTTTTTTTTCAATAAAGATAAGAGTCTGAATAATTATATCAGAAGATTTTTATAAGTTTCAATGCCAGAGCTTTTTAGTAAAAGAACCATAAATACAGAATTCTACTAAAAAATATCAATAAAGAAACTGTCCCTGTTGTTTAAAAAAAAAAAAAAGAAAAAGAAAAAAGGACTTTTACTTATTTTTCAAGATAACGGTGAGTAATTTTTCTCCAGTCGGATAATTTGGTCTTTGAATTAACTGTTTTTCTTTGTAGCAACTCTTTATGTTCGTTATTTCTTTTTTGCGAGATTTTTAAAAAAGTTAAAACATATTCACGTTTTTTCCTTCAATATGCCTAAACTGATAACGTAACGTATTTTGGTGGTACCTAGTGATAACTGGGCCATAATTTGACTACCGCATTGAATAATAATATTAAACCTTTTTGTCTCATTAATCTGCATAAACCGCAATGTTTATCCACTTAAATTTTTTGTGTTGCAATTTTTCACTTCACCAGAATTCACCATAACAACATCATTTCTTATGACGTTGTCATGGTAACTTCACCGCCACTCGAACGGAACAAACAACCCAGTCTATTACACTACTAATTGTGGCATTTTTTTTTAAAGAAAAAAAAAAAAAAAAACTAGCAGGACCTGTGAATATACCACAGTATGATAGGGCCGGTTTAGCTCAGTCGGTAGAGCGTTCGGCTAGGAATCATAAGGTTCCTAGTTCGATACCGACCCTCGCCAACTCAGCGCATGAGTAGCACAGAGATTTGTGCGGTAAAGTAAGGAGCTGATGGTAGGTATGGCGCCCCACCTTAGATGCTAAAATAATCTCCTTGGTCTGGCGCTAGTGAAAAGGGGATAGACTCCCTCGCTGTCTGGCTGATACCGACTTTAGGCCACCCCGACGACTATGATAATTTAGATATTACAACGTTTGATATGTTTACTTAAGAGCTATTACTTCAATATATAAAAAGTATAATCTTGATTTAACTCTATCACTCTTTTTTTTCTTTCCTTTTTTTTTTTCACCTTTTCATTATGTTCAATTGAAACAGATTAGCGTTATCGCTTCTGCGCGTTCACTCCTCTCTCTCTTTCTTTCTTTTTGTTTCTTTCTTATTATATTTTTCCGTGTTGTATGTGCTATTTCTCCCCTTTCTTTCTGTATAATAAAAATGGAATGGTCTGTTATTTAGTTCCTTAATCTTCCGACCGTTATCATCTTGCAACACCCACTGGTTAAAAATAAGATCATCCAATTCGTATAAGATGAAATGCAAAAATGTAAATCCTGATTATCTGGCCGAATTCTTATTTCTTATGAGCGTCGTCACTTCAGTTTAATAATGGACCATCCCTTAAAGTAAATATATCAAACGTTGTAATAATTAAATTATCATACTGTGGTATATCCACAGGTCCTGCTAGTGAAGGAATAAAATGACTGGAAGATTCAGAACGTCAGATAAAGAATAAACAATTTCACTTTCTTTGTTTAATGGTATGTAATGAAATCTCTACATATATAAAGGGCAGTTGTGTGTATATGTATGTCCGGAGGAAACTTCGAAAATAAAACAATTAATGACAAAGTAAATATATATACACATTCACTATCACCAGGAGTTGTCTTTTTGAGCAAAAATAATAGAGATTTGATTTATATTCGTAAAGATAATTAAAAAATAAAATTTAGATGATAACAGCAAGGATTTTTTTTCATTTAATATTTTAGATAGTAGACATTAACATTTCTTTTCAGAATAGTTGGATCAATGCAAGGTCTATTCTTTTTACGTAGGGATTTAGATGGGGCATCCCATGAGGATTCAACTCACGATTCAAAAAATCCCCCTCTACCCAGGCGACACCGGGTAGCCGCTGCTAGTGAACTATAATGCTTTTTATACGTAATCTAATGATAACGTAAGTATTTAAGTTTTCATGAAATGAAATATATTAAATTATCAAGACTAACCAAATCAAATAAGAACGTATATAAAAATATTACAATTATTTTAATCATATCTTAATTGGTTTCTATGTAAAATCATCTTGCGTACTATTCTGCATTAGTACCTAAATCTCAAATAAGATGAACAATTTAAAACAAAAATGATTTTAAAATGTATGTTATTTTGCAAAGGTAGTTTTCTTTTTTCTTACACATTCAATGGCCTCAGATGGATGCCCCATTAGGGCAGGTTGATTTGTCACTTTTTTTGGAAATTCAATACAGCTTTGATGGCGAAAGTTGCGGTTTGGTGTTATAAGAACTGACAGCAAAAATTAGATTCCTAACTTTAAAACTCATTTGAGCATTTCATTTTAAAGATCGTCAGCAAAAATATACACAAATACCCCATTTCCGCAGGATTTTGATGACAAAATGACTTCAAAATTTCATTATTTCAATAATAAATCCAAATAAAATTGATATTTTTCATTACATACAATGAATGGAAAATATATTCAATGTTTTAAATTTGCATTTTTTATTGAAAATTGTGTTAAAAGCTCCTAAACTATATAAATTATGTAACAACAGACCTGAATTGTTCTATGTATTTTCCTTTCGAGGAAAATGCAGGCACAATGATTTGGTTATAATGTGCTTGTGCCTTGCTTCCTGTCCATACACAATCTGTGAAGCTTCTGTTGTTAATTTAACAGCTCTTTCCACACCTTGTGAGTGGGCAGGTAATTTTGGAAATTTCAGTTCTGTTCCATTCAGTAGAGATTCTAAGAGTTCATTTGTGGAAAAATCTTCTAGAACTGCAGGTTCACAAATCCCTCTTTGTGAGAGGTCAATCAGAGATGACCAGTGTGTAGCTTCAAAATTGATTGAAGTAATTTTTTTCAATCTTTTCTTTGGCGGTTCACTACTTCTGAAAAAAAAAGAAAGAAAATTTATCCAAACTTGATTATATTTTTGCAATGTAATTTGAATAAAACTTATAATTATTCTTGCAAATTGACATAACTAATTAGGTATGAATAAATGTTAACTTACCGAATGGACAAAATCTTTTTTATGGCCTCTTCCCTCACCTCCAATTCATTGGACTTCAACATTGACAACAAAATGTTTTCCGGAAGTAAAGCAAAAGCATTGTGTTGTAAATTTTTTAATGCAACATTCTGGATTTCAGCTGACTGTTGCTTTATTCTCTGGATCATATCAAAGATATACAATTGTTGGTTATAGAAATTATTGTCCCTTTTTATTTCAAACCAACTAACTGCATATACTTGTATGACAAATTGGACAATGTTGCGTAATTCATCAGAGAATTTTGGTGGATATGCACTTCTGGTCTATAGGCACATTAACCTGATAGCTAAAGTTAGCCATCTTACTTGATTCAGAGGTCCAATCTTCCAGGAAGCAAATCTAGTGTTCACTTTACCTCGAGAAAATACCTACAGCATATTCAAGAAGTAGTCGGTGGTCACCACTTAGGTCATCCATTGCCTTTGCATGGAGATACAAATTATCCAGAGGGCCACTGATACATTCAAATTTTTACCTGGGGCAAATGATGGTAATTACTTTCACAAAGTTTCCCCAAAGGCCAGTGAAAGTTGTTGGACTTCTTGTGGTTCCATCAATAGATTTAATACCGCTCTGAATGGAAGTTCATTTTGATGAAGCGAACAGCCAATTGTGTGCACCTTCCTTTTTATTTTTTTCTCCAGAGCTGTCACCATCCCTGCTTTACAACCAGTGTTTGTACTGGTATTGTCTACCAGAACTGCCTTAACAGTATTTACACTGTTGTATTCTTCTAGAACAGCAGCAACATCCTCAGCTAGATGAATACCAGTTGCACCAATTTTGGGTATGACTCGGTGGGTGAGATATTTATTTGAAGTGCCAATCTCTCTTGTAAATGTTAAGTGGCGCTCTGGTCCCTTACTCTTTTAATTTTTTTTCATACCATTCTCTTCAATCTCATTGTATAGCAAAGTGTCTTTATCCACTTTGCAATCAACTCCAATGCAGATGAGATTGTCATAATCTTGAATATGCTTCTGATAGCTAGCTACCTTTACTCTTGCTTTTTCCCTATCTATTTTAGATTAGTCTAAAATAATGTCTTTTAACGGAATACTTGGATTAAGAAGTCCCATATCCTGTAGATCTAACAGAAAAGCATTAGCAAGACAAGCCCCAAGATTTGATGATACATCACCCCTAATAAGTTCCATAGAATATCTTGGGACTTTTAAAAGACTGTAATGACCCTTCAACATTCTCCCTGGCTCAAAACTGTCATCCACGGTTTCTTCACTGGAGGACGTCTGTTGAAAAATATCAGACGTCGAGGATGCAACACATGAAGAATCTTGTTGCTGTCTGTCTAACCTTTCTGCATCCACTGAAATTTTGTCTTTGTATTTTTTGACAGCATCCTTGTCAATAGGTCCCAGCTGGAAACTGCCTTTTGGACCTGTTTTCTCTCTCTGATCTTTTATATATTCCCTCTCTTCAATGGGAACCTGAAATTTCAAAATTTGCATGTGTTTAATAAACAATCTAGCATACATGACAAATATTAGAGAAAATATCATATCATTTACCAGAAAAAGGAATATTATCAGAGGTAAATTTAAATTTTAAAAATCGAGACATGAACTTGTTCAATTAAACAAGTTAAAAAACAATCAAGCATAGAATTAAGATTACCTTCTTGTTAGGAGGACAAGTGCAAACTATGTGCCTTGTTTGGCAATTTTCTTTGTTGCACTTCACAGCAAAGTCATCACATCTTAAGACGGGCAGTTTACAGCAACATGAAGAAATATCAAATAATCTGTCCAGCTGTTCCTCCATTCTTTTCACTTTGCGTGTGGTGAGAGATTTTCGTTAACCTGTTTGGCCTTCTTAAACAAAATTACCCACCTTCTGCCTATATAATGTTCCCTAACAAAGCAAATTGGGTTCACTGCTTGCCAAATACTAATTATTTCCTTTGCAATCAATTTGGAATCTCAAAATTTTCTCAACTGGGGATAGGTATTTTTTAAGAAAATAACTAAACTGGATAACTTTCGTAAAGTTGGCTAGGCTAGATCTTATCAAAAGACAAGGTGCTCCAGAAAATTTTTGCGGAACTGCTACTTGCGGGTTAAAACTGATCAAGTCTTTTTTTCAGACACATTTTTATCTGAAAATAAAAAAAGAAATAAAGAAAAATTATAAATCAAACTGTTTTGGGCTATCTTTCCAATTTCATATAAAAAAGCCTGACAATTATGGTAAGAGTTGTGTTTTTTGTGTTAGGATTAAGCTGGGGCTAAAATTTTGACATGAAAAGACAGACACCCCTCCCCCAAATAGCCACTAATTATGGTAAATTCCAAAATCAAATTGATTTTAAAATAATCCAAAAATTATAAGAAATCTTTTTTCATCATGAGAGGTGTGTAAAACACACTACTAGAGTATATCCAATTTGTAGAAAACCAGTGTTTTTACAAAAACAACCCTCCCGTTTCAAAATAAATTTACAAAAAAAATCAGAGAATTAACCGATTTTAATGAAATTTTCAGTGTTGATTTATCAATAAATTAATTTTATAATGCATTAGTATTTGGTAATTCTTTTTCAATCAAGTGATAAATTTGTTTTGTAAACACGGATTTTACAACAGCAAATTGACTTAAAAATGTTTTAAATGTATTAAAAATAAATACATGCATAATATTATTTTACTTTTTCTTTTTTTTTTTTTTTTTACTGATGATGATACTAATTTTCAATTTAGACAAAAATTGACCTTAAATAATCGATTTAATTAATTTTAATTCCTTTTTAAAATTAAGGCAGACGAAAAAAGTTGGGTTATTATCTTAAAACATACACACTCCCTTAGGTAGCTTAAAGGTTTCGTGTATAAAATAGTATCAGCTACACTTTTCACTATAAAAACTGGAACATAACCGTATTTTAATAATTCAAAGAGAAAAATTAATTTGAAACAAAATAAATAGAAAAAAAGAACCGGTTACTACCAAAAGACAACTTCATCGCAGAAAGACAAACTCGCGTTTTTTTGTTGTTGTTTGTTTGAATTAAAGTCACTTAAAATACAAACTTTGATGTAGATTAAACAACCTTTTCTTTCCTTTCTTTTCAAAATAATCAAGTATCTTGCATGAAAAATAAAAAATACTAATTATTTTACAATTTAAAACAAACAGTAGACGAATAACAGCATCTACGAAAGTCCGAGAACAGTAAAAAACAAACTATATTTATTTATTTTGACTAAAACGAAAAAAAAAAATCTTAGTTTATGGCGTTTTATTAAATTAAATTATCTTTTTTCCTATTTGAAAAAATAACAAATCCTGAATGTTAGAGAGAAAAAAAAAGCGATTTTTTTTCAGTTTAATCTCAAACCAAAACAAATCTAAACCTGGTTTTTGGTTAGTAAACCAAAACAAACAGTTTAATCTCCATTCGTCTCTACAAGTAAATATTTTTATTATTTATAATGCTTATTTTTTAATATAAATTATTGATATCAAGAAAAGTTTCAATTGAAAAGATAAATTTTAAATGATATTTAAACATTTATTTCCTCCACAGTACATAATCTTTCGACTCGGTAGAATTCTCCCTACATCACGCACGGAAGCCAAATTAATTCGTTTCCTCAAAAATTGGTAATGATTTGGAAAAAAATATTCTTGTGTCGCTTATTTATCATGTTAACCCCAAATTCACTATCTAGAGCTTCTCCCAGTTCCAAATCGACCTTCCCTAAGCCCCAACTTGTACCTTATATCAATACTACCTTTAAGTACATTTTTTTCTGTGGTCAGCTGTTCATTTTAAATTGACGTTGTTAGCCAAAACTATTGTATGATAGACGATTTATCAATTTTAAGAACAGCGTTTCACGCCGACAACGTTAAAATGATTTTTTCACTTTCGGAGAAAGAAAGGAAGAATTAGCTTGGGAAAAAAAAAGGTTAGTTTGATTTATTCAATATTTCGATAAATATAATTATTCACTACTTAATTATCCTTATTTTCTTTCTATATAAAAAAAAATCAATATAAAATACTTCATAACGTTGCATTATTATTAAGGGCGTTTAGGCTTAGTCAGTAATGCATTCGCCAAGAAATCACAAGGTTCCAGGTTCGATACTGACACTCACGAATTCAGCGCATGAAATAGCGCAGCCTTCGCATCTGTGTGGTAAAATGGGGAGTGACAGAGTAGACTGTGAATTTAGGGCATAAATTTTACCATAGTCTACTGGACAGATGTTAATGTTAATATTAAATAAGTCCATTGTAAATATATTTTCATTTCTGAACTTGCTTTAATAAAAATGAAACTGTAGGAAAACAACTTAATACGTTAATTCATTTAGAAGTTTAAAAACATCAAACGACAGTATTAATTGATGTTGTATAAATTAAATTTGATGCTTCGTGATTTCAGTTATACACTTTTTGACTCAGCGTTTGTTGTATTATATGTATTGGACTATTGTTCTCAACTTCATTGCTATAAGTACAACGTTTCGGCCGATGTGCCTCCGCCTTCTTCAATTTTATTGTCGAACCCGGAACCTCTCTTCGAACTCGGAACCTTTTCCTTCGAACTCGGAACCTTCTTTTTTCGTAATCGGGAGACAATCACGAAAACTTTGAACCTAACCCTTTATTCAATTCACTGTTATCATTCTGCTAACAATGACTGGGTACAGTGTTAAGACTTGTGTTAGTATTCATATGTTATTATCACCCATAACTAGGATGAACCTGCACTTAGAGATAACTGTCTCTTTAGAACTGTATTAATCCATCGTCTTATCCACTACGCCATTTGTCCAATTGGTGACAGTAACATAGAATAATAATTAACACAGCTTAACACTTGTACCCAACTATGGTTAGAAGAATAGAGACAGTATACCCCCGTGGATTGAATAAAGGGTTTAATTCAAAGTTCCGTGATGGCTCCCGATTACGACAAGAAGTTCCAGAGTTCGAAAGAGTTCCCGAGTCCGACAAGAAATATCTGAAGAAGGCCAGAGGGCACACGCACCAACACATTTTCAGATAACAATAAAGATGAAGTACAATAGTCCGAATAATACAAATTATCAACGCCCAACTAAAAACAATCAGAGAAATAGTATCTACTCACGTTGTCATTTTAAGGGAATTGAGATCATAAACTTATCAAGTCCATTACTGAAATAAACTGAAATGGATGCGTTGGCCATAATGTTAGAGTCGTAGGAAATAGGAATCGTCGACCCGAGTTTCAAATCCTAGACGAAACTTTGCATTTCACATGGCGCTATACCCTTGGGGAAGGTATGAATCCTACTTTCCCTCCAGCTATGGATGAATAGAGTAGCAGACTGGGCTCTTTAACCTTGGTTAGCCAACCTGTCTAGGAGAAGGAAAATTCTGAATTCAAAGCTGTTAAACTCCGCTTAAGAAATTGACCTTGTGTCACTACACTGCTCGTGCGGAGGGGTTGGTAAAATATATATACTGAAATAAACTGAAAAATTACTATATCAATCGCAAGACTGGTCAATAAAAAAGTTACTAAGCTTAATATGCCACAAGGCGCACACTAGTGGAGCACCCAGTGAATGACGCAGTCAACCATTAGTGAATTGGTCGACGACACTCGCTTGATAAGCATTGTGTAATGTAGGCACATTTTTGATTCTATCAGTCTATAGTTCAGGTTCAAGTCCTGTGCGCCAACATTTTTTAATTTAACTAAAATTTGTGGAAACTTTTTTTTCACAATTGCTAGTTTTTGAGTTTCTATCGAGCCCACATGTCTTCAAAAAGACATGGTAGGTGTATAATGAGTAGGTAGACAAGTGTTTTACGAATTGTTACTGCAATCTAAACCCCTTGACATCAAATATATCCGACCTGTCCTTATGTTTAATAGTCGGATCATCGCGACTAAACCGGTAACCCCACATATTTTTTTCTGGTGGGAGGTAGCTAGACACCCTGCAGAACGAAAAACAAGACCTGTGAAACTCTCTTCTTTCATGCTAAATTTTCTAATTTAACAATTAGTTAAAACTGTCAGTAAAGAATAAATTACAATTATTTCTTCTTTTTAATGGATTCTTTTTAAGATTTATCCCCGAGATTTTTGCTCATATTCATTAAGAATAAAATTAAACAATTATAAATTAATAATACTAAGCACATATTTATTGAAATAAAATATTTGATATCAATAAGCAAATTAGCATTCCCGTTCACTCTGTAAACCGCTATTTTGCGGTATACATAAATACAATTGCAAGACATTAGCATGTAGACCCGCCCAACGGGTGGGGTCCAGTGGCTTCGGCCCTGGACTTTTACAATTAATTGCGTCATCCCAGGGGGTTATCCCCCAGCAATACCCCCCTTAACTTAAAGGGCAGGGCTGGGTTTATTGCCCAGCGCCTGAGGCGCCCACTGAGGGGAATGCCGACGGGATCGACGCAATTTTTCCACCTACCACCCGTGAGCGTCGGCTTGTGAGTGGCTCATATAAAAATGTCCTTGTGTCACGCCCTCATAAGGGGATGAGAGGCAAATATCTGTAGATACGGTCAACAGTATTAAAAATGTAAAACAATCTTTATTGATAATTGAGATTTAAATAAAATAAAATCATGGAATGACGTAAATAACTAAGGAATTGTAGCTTGAGTAGGGATATAGTTTCGGTTACAGACAGATACACACACAATCTCCATTATAATAAGATATCTTTTCCCCTTCCTCTCTTCCCACCTCCAATTTAGCGACAGTTACATTTAGTTTTTATTCCCTGTTTGATATCATTTATTTTAATGACAGGGGGTTAATTTGAAGAATGAATAACAGATGAGAATACCTGAGATTTACGACAATGATCAGCGTATAACCGCAGCTTGAATGTGCACAGGCGTGTAGAGCATCCCCCACCCCTCCAATCTGAATGAAATGAACTGAACAAAGTCGTCGTAAGAATGGACAATCAAATTTGAGGAATGACGTAAAGGTAAGAACAATCGTCCAGTTCGATCAGTGGAACCAATAAGGTGTTCAAAAATAGTATGACTATGGCCTATTATCATTTATTTAATTTTATATTATATATAATATATATATATATATATGCTCCCAACTCCCATGGCAGATCACTGTGAGGGAAACGGTGAAATTTTAATTATTGTCCCATTAATTAGAATATTCACCGTATAGCGAAAGCCGTTACTTGCCTGTCGCTGTTACAACCTTGAGTTCTCTGGTGTCACCCCAGACTGACAGCCGCTGATAGCCACAAGCGTAAGGAACTTGCAGACGAAAATTCTGTCGGGTTCGATCCGGCTAGAGGTAGCTGTTAAAAAGTCGAGCCGACTGATGAGAAGTAAACTTCGAAAGACATATCTGGTATGACTGATATATAATATATATAATATATATATAAAAAGTAATCTGCAGACGCGCGTTTCGGGGTTTCACCCTCATCAGTGCAGCTAGACTTATTTTTAAGCACTACCTCTTGGATCGAGACCCGAACGAACTTTCGCTCGCCAAGTCTCTTACCGATGGTCCACACAGCTGCCTAGAATAGAAGCAGCGAATAATCGCTATATTTCCTAAACCGAAATAAACTCACCAGAAGGTCTCTAACTTGTAAACAAGTGGACTAGCATTTCGCCGAACGCGTGAATTTTCGCAATTAGTCCCTTCTACACAGAGTGCTCAACCTGAAAATTGGAAGCGTATATATTGATTGATGATTGATTGATTGAATTAAAAGATATATTATATCAAAAAGGGATGGATATAAATCCGACAGTGTAAATGTATAAAAACTGTGAACAAACATGAATTAACTCAAAAATTGATGTTTGAATAAAAACCGAAACGCTATAGCGTCGCTTAAAAACGTACATTTTCAAACTTATTCATGAACTCAGTTGGTAGAGCGTCCGGATAGGAATCACAAGTTCCTGGTTCGATACTGCCTCGCCAACTCAGCGTATGAGTAGCACAGGTATACATGTGTAAAGTGAGGAGCTGATGGTAGTGTGGCGCTCCACCTTACATGCTAAAATAATCTTGTCTAGCGCTAGTGAAAAGGGATAGACACACTCGCTGTATGGTCATACCGACATTAAGCCACCCCGACGACGATATATATATATATATATAATATATATATATAATATAATATATGTGTGTGTGTGTGTGGTGTGTGCTTTACTAAACCAAAATGCACTCGTAACGAGATTTTTGCTAGCGCAATAAAAATGCTCTTAGAGAACAAGCAATTTCTAATTTAATTTGCAACTCAGACCGAAAAGTAATTTGTGTAGAAATCACCTTAAATGATTTGCCTTTATCTTCTCTACTCACTTCAACATTATCCACTCCTTCCTGTTTATACAAGTGTGTCAAAAAAGTGGTTGTCTCCCTGGCGACGTGCCTCTTTTCAAACCAACCAATCACAGGCCCGCAAATTGTAGCGGGATCAACTGAAGATCGAAAATTCCTCTTTTGCAACTGCGTCTCTTGATGCGACATAAATTTCGACGCTCCCCATATCAGCAGAGATAGCATAATAGGAAAAAGGACAGTTGTAAGTGTGATAACTTACTATAAACTTTACAAGAACTCAGTTAAGTGAATTGTATTCATTAATATTATATAACTGACATTTCCCGCAGACAATACTATCGTTTGCAACGGTTATTACAATGTATGTTGTTGTTTGTGTAAATGTATGAATACGGTTTATTTGAAATTCCATTGTTTTCAAGTGTTTCCTGTTCTTCATCCCTCCATCTACTAAAACATGCCTAGTGTCCATTTTTTATTACATTTTTATCTGAACAGACCAATTTTAAAATGGCAGTCTCTTGAGCAGTGACTGCAAACAACAATGATGCTTTCTGAGTTGCTGTTCTCTCTCCTTCCTTTTGTTCTTTTTCTCCTGCTTATTCCTCTCTTTCACTCGTCTTCTCTTGTTGACAAACGTCCGCAATACACCTCTTCTGCACAAGCCCCCCATTTTGGTTTTTTGATTGTGCATTCGTTCAGGTTTCTCCATACACTCTTCTAAAGCGCAGCGTCGCTCTGTCCCATACTGGTCGGTGCCCTCTGCTAATTTCGCCTACAGTAGGTCTTTGGATGCGGCCCTTTGTCCATCCTCCTATGTGGCCAAGCCAACGCAGGCGTTCTCTCGCAGATGATGGCGGCATGCCATTCATGTTTTCCATGTTTCTTGTTTCTAACTCCTGTCTATTAATATTCGTGGTGTAAATCGCACATTATAATATAAACTTAAATAATTGCGCGCAAGGGGTGGGAACGCGTATATTTTTGTTAGTTATTTTAATTTTCTCTTTGTTTTTTTTGGGGTGTGTGGTGCTAATTGTCTTATTTGTTGACAGCGAGGTGTATCAGGGTTACAAGAACGTAATGTGCTTCTAGCCTTAAAAAAAACGAACCTGGTTATTATTGTGCTATTCATAGGTTTACTTTTAACTCCCATCTTATTTGGTGGTCGCGCTGAAAAGGAAGGAATTCAAGGAACGAAATAGGAAGAGTCAAAGACAAAAGGTGGTTTTATAATTTAGGCTTTATTCACCAGTCATAGCCATCATGTGGCAAGGAAATATCTCCCTGACCAGTAGTAGTGACTAGACAGTTAAAGCCACAACCCGAATGGCCGATAGATTCTCTTGGAGATCGGAAGTAGGTTCTTTTCCGGCACATGCGCAGATGGTGCTTCCGGTGAAGGTTCATGGGAGTTTGTTATTTTTCAAATTTTTAATTTTTATTCTAATTTTATTTTAATCCCCACAGATGTGACCTGTAACGGAAAACCACGAGTTTTTGCATGAAAAGAAGAGAGTGACAGTAAAGACATTTTTAATTGCAACAAGGTCTGATTGAAAGCAATTTATTTCGAGAACAAAGAAAGAAAAAGAAAAAAGAAAGAAAAAAGAAAAGAAAAAAAGAAAGAAAGAAAAAGAAAAAAGAAAAAAGAAAAAAAGAAAAATAAGTCTATCGAAATGTCCGCCGTAACTGATTACTCTTTCCAAAACCAAACGTTGACGAAACGACCCACACAGACACATTTCTACACAGAGAAATACCCATCACTTCCGGTGACACACTACAAAGCAGATTCTACAACAACAACAGCGCATGCGCCGAACAAGGCCAGATGACGTCAAACAACGCCGCACAAAACAATTCCTATGGGACGTCGTACGAAGACATCGCTTCACTGAACGACCATTATGACGCATACAGAGAGAGACCCCCTCTTCAAAACAGGTTCTACGATGATCCGGGTTTCCAGCAGACTAGCAGGGATACCCCAAATACAAGACACAACAATCTCTCGCAGGGCACCCCCTATAAATTCGCTGATCGATATGGATACAACCACGTCCCACCAAATAACCTTTACGATAAATACACGGTTCCGTGCAGCAATTCTTATAATCCTTGTTGGAACCCACACGGCACTCATGAAGTCTCACACACCAGTCCCTATAACATATACGCGGATCAGATCAACTCTAAAAACATTCTGAAAAGCAGTCCCTATAACGCGTACACAGAGCAACGTAGTCTTAATAATGTCTCACAAGCTCGTCCCTATAATCCATACACTGATTATCAGAGAACACAATCAAATGCCTATAAAACACGCGCAGACCAAAATTGCTCGCAAACAACTTCTATGACGTGTTTCAAGAAATTACACCACAAACCGATCATATAATATGTACATGGATCAGAGAGACATTAACAGTTCTATAGAAAACAATGCTTGTGCCCCGTACAAGGAAGAGTATCAAACAGGAGCCCGCAATAATACCTACACAAACCAGTGTCACTCAGCGAACGGTCAATCGACGCACACCAACCTTTACAACGTATGCGTAAACCAGGCCAGCGCCAACAACGGCTCAACTATTAATCTATTCAACAACTATTATGCTGACGGTTTTAAGTGTAACACCACAACAAACAACATTACACCGCCCCGCAGAATAATTTCTACAAATCCTATTCAGATCGATGTCCTACACCTGTAAATCAGGCCCCGAGGGCCAATTTTTACGATTCCTACCCAGTTCCATTCAGTATTGCACTAACACAACCAACTTCTCAACCCAGTCCGCAGACTCACCATCATCGATCACCGACGACCCCTTTAAACACACCCTGTCCACGAAACGGATTCCCTCATCAGAAATGGACCGGCAGACGTCTGGATGTTCCGGCTTCTGGCATTGACAACCAGCCAGGTCAGCAATACGTCGTTATGAGGCAGATCGTGCCCGAAAGATCTTACGCTGACGTCAAGAAACCCGGGTGGATCCCTCAGTCTCAGCAGGTCTGTCAGAAAAAGATGAAGAAAGCTGCTAACGATAATCCCGCGGTTCATGGCGAAAAGCAAGCATCACCAATCCACCCACAGCGCCCTGGTAATGTCCACAAAAAAACCAAAGTCAGTCACGTGCGAAAATTGGAGAAACTGTCCCACGCTTTGATCAGCGGTAAGGATGTGATGCTTTCGAGACACGTGATCGATGACGATGGGTTCGGACAAGAACTGGAAGGGGCCTGCCTCAAAAAGAGGGGAAGACCCCTCAAGAAAATCACGGCCCGACTGGTGAAGTGCGCCCGGAAGCCGTTCAGAGACGCAGCGAAAGCGCGCGCTAAGACATCTCCGAGATGGGGCGAGCGGTCTTCCGAAATGGCGGCACTGAAGATGAAAACGGATGAGGTGTACTCGTGGGAAGACGATTTTAGCTTGGAGGAAATCAACAATGCCGAGCGTTCACCGTCGAGCTTATTTCTCCGGCTCAAAAGTAGAGGTGTCTTTGAGAATATTCCTAGGATTATCGGAGAAGAAGAATCTGAGGAGGAGGATGGGAAATCGTTCGGATGTAATCGGAAAATTAACGATTTAAAAGCAGCTTGGAAAATTTTAATGCTGGAACCAATTTTTCCAAATCTTATTTGTTAATAAGATTAATAGACATTTATCTATTTAGAATTTTTGTTTTGTAGCGCAAATAAATGTTCGTACGTTGAAATATTTAAGCGGGTAGTCTGTGAATTCAGGGGCGTAATTTTTTACCACAGTTTAACTGGACAGATGTTAGTGAACTAGTAAAAACTGTGCCCTCGAGGCACAAATATTTCAGTTTCAATATTAGATATTATATTAAACCAAAAAGACTAATGAAATTAGATACAAACACAAAAAGATTATTTCTCTAAATGTTTGAGATGAGGCTTGAAGATTAGTATTATTAGCGTTATTCGGACTATTGTCCCCATCTTCATTGTTATTTGTACAACGTTTCGGCCGATATACCCTCCAGCCTTCTTCAGGTATTTATTGTCGGACTCGGGAACCTTCTCAAAGGTTCAAAGTTCCGTGATGGCTCCCGAATACGACAAGAAAGTTCCCGAGTTCGAAAAGAAGGTTCCCGAGTCCGATAAGGTTCCCGAGTCCGACAAGAAATACCTGAAGAAGGCCGGAGGGTATATCGGCCGAAACGTTGTACAAATAACAATGAAGATGGGGACAATAGTCCGAATAACGCTAATAATACAAAAAGATTAAACTCAATTTTACTTTATGTGTAATTGATTTCTATATATAATTGTACATAGGATTGATTTAAATACGTTAGAAAATAAAACAATAATATTATAAATCAATAACGCCAAGTAATTATTTATTAAACATGGTTTTATTAAAACCGGTATGCAAATTATTCACAGCATATACTATGTAAACATTTATTTCTTAATGATATATAATACACATCATAGGATTTTAAACACATTAATACTATGGGTTTTTTTTTTGGTGGGGGGGGGATCTATCTTAGCTAGACCTTAATAGAGACATTGTTTATAAATAAGATGCTAATTAAGATTAGATAATGACTATTTAATAACCATTGAGTATATAACGTAAATAACTAAGGGAATTGTGACATTGGTGGTGACGTACTTCTGGTCACAGACAGACAGATACACAATCTCCATTATGATGAGAAGATATGAAATGAAGTCCAATGTATATATTTTTGATTTCTCAACTGGGATTAATAATTTTAATAAAAATCAAACTCTAAGGAAAACATAACTTAATACGTTAATTCATTTATACGTTTACAAAAAATGAAATCCAGCATTATGTTATATGGATTTAAAGTTGTTGCGTAGTGATTCAGTTATAACCATTTTTTACCTCAGCATTGTTATTTTAAGGGAATTGAGATCATAAACTTATCAAGTCCTATACTGAAATAAACTGAAATATACTATTCGCTGGTAATTTTTGCTGAGTGTTTAACGATATTATTATTTCAGAGTAAGAATAAAAAAAATTAAAACAGTTCCCTTTAGCAGTTCTGAGGTGAAAAAGTGTATAACTGAATCACTACGCAACAACTTTAATTCTATACAATATCAATTAATGCTGTCCTTTAATTAAAAAAAAAAAACAACACTTCTAAATGAATTAACGTATCAAGTTATGTTTTCCTTAGAGTTTGATTTTTATTAAAAGTATTAATCCCAGTTGAGAAATTAAAAATATATACATTAGACTTCATTTCATATTCCACTAACACCTGTCCGGTAGACTATGATAAAGATTTATGCCCCTGAATTTACTGTCTACCATTAAATTAATAAACCGGTGCGCCTCGCCATAGAGAAGTTAGCGAGCTCATCTAGCAGACCACAACTACTGCATAATGAATTCAATTCTCACTAAGTGCTCCAGAAAATTGGCCTTTTGCCACTCTAAACTGAGCTTAGAAAAACTGTACGAACAACACACTGTATAATAGATTTCAAACGATTTTTTCTTCAGATATATTTTTTTATATTCATTTACTGAAAACAACGAAATAAAAATCTCGATTTTATTAATGCTTGTTGTCACTGTTTATCATTTAAGCGGGAATTTGTATTTTTGAAATAAAAATGACCAATGATGGTAATAGATAGTGAAAGCATTTTCTTGTGTTTTGCTTGGACATATGGTGGGGAGTAGTTTGGAGTTATATATATTTAGGTAATTTACCATCACACCATAAGGACACATGTATAAAGGCAGAAAAACAAAGAACTCATACATTTAACAAATAAAACGTGTATTGAAACAAAAATTACAATAATCAAAAATACTGAGCAAAGTCCTGCAGAAATGCTTTTTTAAATGTTCATGTAATAAGATAATAAAAGTTGTTGAGTTGACCCCAACTTAGAAAGGAAAGGGTTTTGTTCAAAATCAAAATTAGAAAGAGAGAAAGATATAGCTTATAATACCTTCTGCAGTTATGGAAATATTTCTTTAAAATGAGAAGCGTGGAGTATTCAGGCAAGTTGGTTCTTTCTCTGTCTTTTTTCGAAAAACCTTCTTATATAGGATCTAGATAGGCTCCAAAAAGGGTCTTTTTGATAAACTTCTTTTTAGGCACGAACACCTCTGATTGGTTGAGAATTATAATTTTTGATATTTCTATTTTCTCTCTAATCCTGCACCGATCCCCATGCGCAAAGCGTTTATTTTCGTCATTTCATTTTTGCTTTCAGAGCGTTAACTTCAGACTCACTACAGATAACACTGTAAAAAATGGTGTTACTGTTAAATAAGAATTGAGATGGTTTTAACTTCAGTAGCTAACACCAACTTCTTATAATGCGTTAGGGGACCTCAGAAGGCCACTGAACGCAGGACAATTACATATTTCAACAAATAATTATAACAAAACAGACTTTATTGTCTGAGCAAAGTCCGACAGAAACATAAACAATACAAAATAAGCTATGACGCAAGTTCTATGGAAAAAGAGTTCCTGAAGAAGGTTGAGTTATATCCATGAAAAGGTTGACACTCACTTCATAACTATGGTCACATGCGTGGCCATCTCCATGGACATTCTAGGGCTGTTAAGACAAAAACTCTATGGAGATAGAGTATAAAAAAGGGACCGCGTAAAGACACACGTATAAGCTTCTAGTTGAGGGGCGGGCAAAGTAATTAACATCAATAAAATTGGGTTACTCTGCCGGTCCCTGTCGAATAGGCAAACCTGGTAATAGACTTATTATACCGGTCCACATTAGGTTAATAAAATAGGAAGATGGTGTAAGATTCATGGTTAATTTATGAACATACAACTCCGACACACTTGTGGGACAAAACATTTTATATAAAACAGCACGGAAATAAGACATTATACAATAAAATAAAACACATGTACATAAACATACAAGAGTAGAGATAAAAAAAAGGAGAGTCTGTACATACAAAATCACTTACTAGTGATGGGGGCCGAAGACCCTCAGGAGAGTTACATAGCGTTGTGGGCAGACGCCCCCACCGTGAAAGGTGTGACAATGGTCTAACCCATGTGCTCGTTCCAGAGATGTAGCTAAAAGAGGAAGAAGCGTTTGAATCAGCCGCTTAAATACCATAGCCCCTGTCGAGAACAAGCGGCAACCCAGCGGTAAGATAACTCTTCCAGGCCAATGTGAAGATAATCCGAACAATGGCAACCCTGCCGATCTTAGTCAAATAGACAAACCGGTGTTGGATTCAAATGTATAATATCAATTATAATTGTTGGTTGAACCAACAACTACGACTAAGTGTTATTAAATACAGCAATAGACTACATAGATATATATGAGCACATGAAGACGCATTTATAACAGAAATACGAATACAAGATACATAATAGATATATAAGTAACACATAAGGGAGACAGGCAAAAGATACGAAGAGTTCATGAGACAATGTCACTTACTGACGTAGTCTGTGTGGGGGTGAAACCCACACAAGAAGGGTGTCGACCAAAGTGTCTAACCCATGTGTTCGTTGAGTTACCGAGAAGGAAGAGAGTTCAAACTTGGCGCTTGCCTGCTTAAATAGTCAGACGCCTGGTGAGATACAACAAAAACACGAGGGAAGATAACTCTTCCAGCCAAACAAGGGCAGATAATCCCACACCGGCTAATTAAACCGGTCCTTGTAATTAAGATCAATAAAATAAGTAGACGCTACCCTGCTGGTCTTTGTCGAATAGACAAACCTTTTAGGCTTATTATGCCGCACCTCATAAAATTATTAAAATAGAAAGAAGCTACCCTGCTAGTCTTATTCGAATAGAAAACCTGCTTTTAGGCTTATTATACCGGTCCTCGTAATTAAGATCAATAACATTGGAAGAGGCTACCCTGCTTATTATGCGGGTCCTCGTATTTAAGATAATAAAATAAGAAGATAGTGGAATAGACAGACCTTTTAAGGTTATTATGCCGGCCCTCGTATTGTTAATAAAATAGGAAGAGGCCACTCTGCCAGTCTTAAATAAACAAACCTGCTTTAACGCTTATTTTACCGGTCGTCGTAAGAATAAAATAGGCTTAGTTGAATAGACAAACCTGACTTTAGGCTTATTATACCGGTCCAAGTAAAGTTAATAAAATAGGAAGAGGCTACCATGCGAGTCTTAGTCGAATAAACAAGCCTACTTTTAGGCTTATTATGCCGTCCTCGTGAGGTTAATATAATAGGCTTAGACGAATAGACAAACCTGACTTTAAGCTTATTATACTGGTCCTCGCCAGTCTTAATCGAATAGACAAACCTTTTAGGCTTATTATGCCGGTCCTCCTAAGTTTAATAAAATAGGAAGAGGCTACCCTGCAGTCTTAGTCGAATAGACAATCCTACTTTTACGCTTATTATGCCGGTCCTCGTACGGTTAATAAAATAGGAAGAGGCTAACGTGACGGTCATAGTCGAATAGACAAACACGCTTTTAGGCTTATTATGCCAGTTTTCGTAAGGTTAATAGAATAGGAAGAGGCTACACCACTGTTCTTTGGCTTATTATACCGGTTGCCGTAATTAAGATAAAATAGGGCTGCCCTGCCGGTCTTAGTCGAATTGAAAAACCTGATTTTAGGCTTATTATGCCGGTCCTCGTAATCAAGATTAATTAAATAAGATGCTACCTTGTCGGTCTTTTTCCTAGACAATCCTGCTTTTAGGCTTATTATATCGGTCCTTGTAATTGAGATCACTCAAATAGAAAGAGGCTACCCTGACAGTATTAGTTGAATAGACGAACCATATAACCTTTAGGCACCCCTTTTGCGATCTCGATTCATAAGGACATTTTTTTCATTTACACCGTCAAAATCCGGTTGTTTGTTAACATACGATTTTTTAGATTTTTAAAATTATAAAACTAACCCTAACCCTAACCCTAACCCCTAACCCTTAACAAACAACCGGATTTTGACGGTGTAAATGAAAAAAATGTCCTTATGAATCGAGATCGCAAAAGGGGTGCTTAAAGGTCATATGGTCCGAATAGACAAACTTGCTTTTAGGCTTATTATGCCGGTCATCGTAAGGTTAATAAAATAGGAAGAGGTTACCCTGCCGGTCTGTCGAGTAGAAAAACCTGCTTTTAGGCTTATTATACCGGTCCTAATAATTAAAGTCAATAATAAAGCCGGTAGCCATATCTTGTTTTTGCCTACGTTAAATTTCATTTATTGGTGCAAAAATGTAAACATTGTTTACGTTTATAATTTTCATTATTTCCGTAAGCTGAAAATTTAAATAAAATCATCAGGAGTTTTTTTTTAATGTTTCTTTTTTTTGAATGATTAAAAAAAATTGAAGTAAATATTAACCTTTATTCAAGTTTTTGTTAAATATAGGCGGGGGGGGGGGATTCGACTCGGCATATTGGACATCCCTACAACCCCAACCCCAACCTAACACCAACACGTACTCGTATACTATATACGTACGTATATATAAACAAAACTAAGCCTCAAATTTCAAAACCATTTTCATACTATACTCCGTATAAATATGGGGACTAGGCACCCCTTTTGCGATCTCGATTCGTGGGGACATTTTTTTCATTTACGCCGTCAAAATCCGGTTAATTGTTAACAGACGAGTTTTAGATTTTTTTTAAAATTATAAAACTAACCCCTAATCCTAACCCCTAACAAACAACCGGATTTTGACGGTGTATATGAGAAAAGTGTCCTTGTGAGTCGAGATCGCGAAAGGGGTGCCTAAAGGTCATATGGTCCAAATATGGTCCTGGCCCCTTGCTCTAAAAAAATGCGTCTGGCGTTCTGCCCTAGAAAAAAATGCTAAGCGGTGCCTGCTGAAAATCCAACCCACACTACTGTTTGAAGGCGTTTTCCCGAACAGTTAATGCGATATGAAAGCGATATTTTACCCCCCACCCAAGTCTTTTTTTCGACAAGTAAATGTAAATAAATCCACCCCCCTTTAAAATATTCTTTTTTTTTTAGCGGTTTGAATTTTCATCGGGTTGAATTTTCAGCAGGCCCCGCTTAGCGATTTTAGGGCTGGGGTCAGGACGCATTTATGCGATAATACCAGAGTTTTGTAAAAATTCAAATTGAAATTTAGACAAATTCAATCGAAAAAAATTTTTACATCGATTTGCCGATAGAAATCGGTGGGAGAGAGGGGAAAGTCGTAAAATTTCTGTTCGCCGACACAAAAACACAACTGGTAATTATGAACTTTTGTTTAGTAAATTAGAAAAACAGAACCCACAAATTTTGTAATAAAACTGTTAATTTTAACTAGGGGGTTTAGGGTTAAGGTTGGGGTTTAGGGTTAGGGTTGGGGTTTAGGGTTTAGGGTTTAGGCTTAGTTTAATGGGAAAATAAATAAATAATTTGGGTTCTGTTTTTTCTGGAAAAAAACAGAACCCAAACCCTAACCCTAACCCTAACCCCAAAACCCTAATCCTAACCCCAACCCTAAACCCAACCCAACCCTAACCCTAAACCCTAAACCCTAACCCTAACCCTAAACCCCCTAGTTAAAATTGTTTTATTACAAAATTTGTGGGTTCTGTTTTTTCTGGGACACCCTAATTTACTAAACAAAAGTTCATAATTACCACACAACTCGGAAAATATCTAATTCGCCTGACACCAACATAACGTAAATTAAGGCAGGAGACCGGGACGACAAAAGATCAAAATTACCGAAATCACCTGGCAAACCGCCCATAATTTCTTTCTTATCAACCAATAGTAAAAAGTATCGTTGAATGTTTTTCAGTATCTAAGCAACAAATTCTCGCCCGTTGTTGTTTATTGTTGGGACGGACAAAATGTCTTAAAGAAGAACTCGTTCGGTTTTTCTCCCTTTTTTTCCGTTGTGATTATTATTATTTTCAAAGGTAAGTTGAACTTTTTTTTTATTTTAAACTTAACTTGCAACGATTTCAATTCGTTTATCGTTAATTTCGTTGGTGAATAAATGAAACAAGTGCTCGCCACGCGCACCTGTTCGAAACAACGTGATATTTTTTTTTTTTCTTTTCTTTTTTTTTTTTTTTAACTTTCAGAGAAATAATAAATAAATAAATAAATAATAAACAAAAAGTAAAAACAACCGTTGCTAAGCTACCACAATCAAGCACACCTGTCGGAGTTTTTAGTTGATAATATCACAGGTCGTTGATTTAAAAAAAAATTCTATTCTTATATTATATATATTGTATGTGTGTGTGTGTAGTTATTTACTAAGCTTAGCTGGGGCACAAGGCCAGAATATGGTGCGCCCAGTGAGATTCGAACTCATTAACAATGAACTGTTGCTTCCGAACCATTACACCACATGAGGTGCCCCTTGGCCTTATTATACATATTAACTAACTTAACTATTTGTTTAAATATACTAGGGACTGGCAAACTGAGCTTAAAATGTGTTTTTGACAAAATGACTTTAGCCCCCCTACAGAAAATAATTTACCAAAAATCAGGAAATTATCGGATTTTAATGAAATTTTCAGTGTTTGTGTGTCAATGAATGATCTTTATAATGCATTATTCATTTTATTTCAATACTTTCTCATTTTTTTTCAGGTCACTTAATTTTGACCCCCCTTATGTGGGCGTAAAATTGTTTCGAGTTGTCCTTGACTGATACTAATTACAGTATAAATAAAAAGATAAAAGACCAAAGTTATGAATAGAAACAAAAAAAAAAGTTTTTACGGTTGCGCTTCTATGAGAAAATAAGTATCAAAAATCGAAAAATAAAATGTAAAAAAATAATAAATAATTAATTTTTTGGAGATTTCTTTTTTACTCATTTCGATAATTATTTAATTGGCTATTATTTTATAAAAGAAAAAATTATACATCGATGTTTTTCTGCTTAAAAAGGGGAGGGGTACATTTTCAATTGAGTTTTTCTTCAAAACTTATTACTTTTGTCTAAAAAAATAAGGTTTGCATTAAGTAGATATTTATTTTTAAAACCTAAAAATATAACATTTTAAACTTAACATCAGGATTTTCATATTTTAAATGAATTTTATATATTAATTTTTCATAGCAAAAATACTAAATTAAAGTTTTGAAATAAAATAACTAATGCATTATAAAATTCATTAATTGTTAAATCAATACTGAAAATTTTATTAAAATCAGATAATTACCTGATTTTTGGTAAATTTTTTTTCATCCCAAATGTTACGTTAAAATTGTAAACAAGCGCCTAAAACCATTGAAAAACAGCCAAAATGGCGTCGGCGAACAAAATTGACCAAAACAAATAGTTTTAAATCTTTTAAAAATAAACTGCATATGTAATGATATTTTTCTTTTTAATGATGGTTATTATGTTACTACTTATCAATTTAGACAAAGTTTAACCTTAAATAATAGATTTAATTATTCTTAATTCGCTTTTAAAACTCGTAGTATCCGATTTTTTTTGCTAGTCCCTAAAATATACCTACAGAATTAAAAATACTAACAATTAAAAAAAAAGTTTATTTCCCTTTTTTTTAAACTGTAATTCCTGGGAAAATTATTTCCTGTAATTCAAAATTATTTCACTCGTAATTCATAAAACGACCTTTTTTTAACGCACACCTTGGTAGACTGTGAATTCAACGGCGTAATTTTTTACCATAGTCTACCCTACCTGACAGATGTTAATGTTGTGGCGTAGTGATTCAGTTATACACTTTTTTCCACCTCATAATCGCAAAAGTGGACTGTTTTGATTTAATCTTTTAATTTTTTTTATGTTACTCTGAAATAAAAATATCGTTAAATACTGGGCAAAATTACCAGCGAAAAGTAATTTTCAGTTTATTTCAGTATAGGACTTGATAAGTTTATAATCTCAATTACCTTAAACAACGCTGAGGCAAAAAAAAAAAAAAAAAAAAAAAAGAAAGAAAAAAAGTGTATAACTGAATGACTACGCAACAACTTTAAATCTATCTATAACATCAATTAATGCTGTCATTTGATTTCTTTTTTAAACGTATCGGTATAAATGAATTAAAGTATTATTAAGTTATGTTTTCCTTGGAGTTTGATTTTTGTTAAAAGTATTAATCCCAGTTGAGAAATTAAAAATATATACATTGAACTTTACTTCGTATTCCACTAACGTCTGTCCGGTAGACTATGGAAAAAAAATTATTTTTTCGGTCAATTTTACTAAAATATAGCCGTAGTAAACGTTGATGACGTAAAATCCGTGTTTACAAGCACACATTTAACCCTCCCAATGGAAAATCTTTTTACCAAAAATCAAGGAATTATCCGATTTTAAGGAAATTTTCAGTGTTGATTTATCCATGAATGAATATTATAATGCACCAGTTATCTTATTTCAAAACTTTCTGATTTAATTCATTCTTTAATAAATCAAAACTGTAAATTCTATTAAAATCAGACAATTCCCAGATTTTTGGAATTTTTTTTCAATCGGGTGTGTGGATTTGATTAAATAAGAATACAAAAAAAGATTACACTTATTTTTTACTTTATTCTAATTGATTTGAACATAAAATTATATATAAAATTGCTTTAAATACATTTGAGAATAAAACAATAATATTAGAGATCAATAACACCAAGTAATTATTTATTACACACGATTTTGTTAAAACCAGTATGCAAATTATTCACACCATATACTATGTAAATACTTATTTCTTAATAATATATAACACAAATTGACCTTAATAGAGACATTAAGATTAGAAAATGATTAATTAATAACCATTGAAAATATGATGTAAATAACTAAGGGAATAGTGACGTTGATGATGTAGTTTCAGTTACAGACAGACACCGAATTTCATTATAATAAGATAATTCACTAGCAAAATAAAAAAAAAACATAGCAAACAAAAAAATAGATTTTTGAAAATATTGCCTTAGGGGTGGGAGTTAAAAATTCAATGTCTGTGAGTTTGTACCCTAAGTAAGTAAAATCATCAAATTCATTAAAGGACTAAAAAAATAAAACAATTTGAAATGTAAACTTTAAATATATATTAAAATAAAACAAACTATATATAGATATATAATACCAGTCATGTATTTATTAAAACTTGTTTTAAAAAACAATGAGGGCTGTTAATGTTACATGTTGAAATTTTGAGTGTATTTATTCTATTTTATGACGATTTTGGGTAGTGTGACGTAATTTTTGTTACAGACAAAAACCAAAAGCGAATCTCCATTATGTGATGTGTATTGGTTGAAATAATTTTTATTAATTACATGTGTATTAATAAACTGGTGTTTGACCCTTAGCCACCGCCTTCTATCACCTTTATGATAAAAAGGGTTGAGTATTTGTTTGCCATAAGGGCAATTTGAAGAATACAGTCAGGACTTAATCACAAAGGTGTTAAGACTTGACATGACTAGCTGATTGATTGGATCAGGCCTCTCAGATCGCCCTAGCCCAAGTAAGAGCAGAAGTGAAGGGTTACTGGGTCATGGACCGCTCAGCCACCAGGATCCTGTTCTCAGGCATTAGCCATGTTAGTTCTGTTTGAAAAAATATAACTATTAGACAGTGTACTTGAAATCATATAACTGTGTGCAAACAATTCATTATATAGGTTGGTTGGGTTTTACGGCATGAAAACCAATTAGGTTATTTTATGTCAAAGATGTTTTATTCATTCTTGATGGGTACTCAATTTTTTTTTTCGAACTCAGTTTTTAACAACATTTAAAAAAAAATAATTTTTTTATATTCAACCCATAGACGGAACCCTTACAGGTACTACCTAAATTGAAATTTAGACAAATCCAATCGAAAGAAAAAAATCAATTTTTTAGAAAGGAGGTTCTAAAAAATATTTACATTGATTTGCCGATAAAAATCGGTGGGGGAAAGTCGTGTAAAGTTTCTATTTACCAACACAAAAATACAACTCGGAAAATATTTAACTTAGACCAGAAATTCGCCTGACACCAACATAGCGTAAATTAAGGCAGGAGACCGGGACAACAATCAAAATTACCGAAATCACCTGGCAAACCGCCCATAATTTCTTTCTCATCAACCAATAATAAAAAAAGTTTCGTTGTATGTTTTTTCAGTATCTTAGCAACAACTCAGTTTTTAACAACATTTTAAAAAATTCATTTTCTTCTATTTAACCCATAGATGGAACCCTAACAGGTACTACCACTCCAGGTCGAGTTGACCTGGGAGTAATGGTGATAAACGGGTACTCCACATTCCTCAGAGCTCCAGAATTGGAACTTCGCCATCAGATAGAGTTTAACTTCATTCCAGGACACGAAGACCCTCAGCCACCACCTTCTAGCACATATATGATAAAAAGGGTTGGGACTTGCCATAAGGGCAATAGGGTTGGGACAATCATATAGGTGCTAGGGCTTGATGTGACCAGCTGATTGATAGAAGGAAGCTTCTTTGACTGCCCGTCTAACCCAAGTAAGGACCAAAGTGGAGTATTGCATGTCACAGACTGCTCAGCCGCCAGGGTTCCATCCTTAAGCATCACATGTTGCCACCCACAGCCAACATGTGGCCCTAAGTAAGAAAAATAAATAAAGTCGTCGGGGTGGCCTAAAATTGGTATCAGCCAGACAGCGAGGGAGTCTATCCCCTTTTCACTAGCGCTAGACCAAGGAGATTGTTTTTTAGCATCTGAGGTGGAGCTCCACGCCTACCATCAGCTTCCCATTTTACCGCACAGATCCCTGTGCCACTCATACGATGTGTTGGAGAGGGCCAGTATCTAACCCAGAACCTTGTGGTTCCTAGTCCGACGCTCTACCGACTGAGCTAAACCGGCCTTATTGGAAGTCATTATATAGGAATTGGTACTTCAGCTATATGATTGCAAAAAAAGACTTGACAAATTTTCTCCTGTCTTAGTACTTCAAACTCACTGGACCAAGTTACCTTTAAGCACCCAGAGGCAAACCTGGATTCAGAGGGACATGTTTCGCTTTGTACCGTCAACATCCAGTTGTTTGTTAACAGACGATTTTTAGACGCATTTTTAAAAAATATAAAACTAACTGCTAACCCTAACCCTAAACCCTAACCCTAACCCTAACCCATAACCCTAACCCAAACAAACAAGCGGATGTTGACAGTGCAAAACGAAACCTGTCCTTTTGAATCCAGGTCGCCCCTGGGGTGCTTAAAGATAACTTAGTCCAACTCACCAATAAAAAGTTATAAAAAAAGATACACATACAAACAACCCTGATGAACTTGTAAATAAATCAGTTTCCTCTTGCTCAGGGATCGCCAAACTTTTTTCACGGTGGACCGGATAATTGACAAAATAACGAGCGCGGGACACATTATTATTGTGTTCAATACTTGCTAGCCAGAACGAAAGCTCTGAGAAAAAGATGTAAAACAAAATTCATCTTTCCATGTTATATTCATGGATGAGTGGCATAAGAAGCAAAAAACAAATTCAACCAACATATTTATTTTCAAAACATCAAAGAAGGCAACAGCGGAAAGGTTTAGTGAGATTTGTGAAGCTGAAGTTTGCCTTTCAAGATATCGTCAATATTTGGTTTGGATTTGCTACATCCAATCAAGAGAATTGCTTTCAAATGTTTATCAGTCAATTTTGTTCGATGGGATGATTCCATAGTCAAGTCCATGAAGATTTAGTAAGCTTAATATGATGTTTGAATTTAAATGGTATCAGAACATCTCGTGTTCTGTACGTTTTAATAAACAAATTCAAGTACTGTCGGTGGGCCTGATAAAATGCCTTCGCGGGCCGTAGTTTGGTGACCCCTACACTTGTTTAATGTTTCGTTTGATTGGCTTTTATAGCAATTTTATATTTTTTGGATTGAATATTACAACTTTTATTTTTGTGGTTTTCTTTTTTGTAGACAATCTAAAAAAAACCCAAACAACAACACACATATATATAGATATATTTTAATAAAAATTCGACCAAAACAAAATATGGAATCTTCAGATTCAGCAAATTTTGGTCAGGATCCACTCCTTACTGAACGGAACCAAGAGTCATGTCAAAAGTACATACATTCCGTTCTTGGAATTCACAGCCGCCAATTTCCAGTGAAACGAATCTTATCAAAAATTCCACGCCTGCCATCTATAAACACAGACAGCAAGATTGAACCTTTGGTGAGTGACGTTTTAATTCTTAAAAATAAAAATAAAAATGAATCTGTTTTAGCAAGAATAGACAACTCTTTCTTTCTTTCTGCCACTTTTAAATTTCTCTATCCACTTATACACTACTTCTATGCGATAGTGCACTATCCATGCATTGTGCTAAAAACCTCTGATGAATTTCAACCCCTGACACTCCTTCCAGCCAGAGAAATCAAGAAGAGGCACCAAAAATGGCCAGAAAAGACTTACTGTGTCTTCCATGTGTTATATACTCATTTAATCTGTTTGTTTGGTTTAATGGCATATAAACCCTGTGGGTTATTTAATGCCAACTCTATAATATTTATAAAATCAACATAATATAATATGTATAACAACAAATAATAAATAAATAATATCTAGAATAAACACACACACACACACGCACACACACACACACACACACACACACATATATATTATATATATATATATATATTATATATATATATATTCATGGACACGCGCATGACAACATACGCGCAAAAACCCGCATTCACGTAAACATACAACACGAGAATACAGTTATATAAAAATACCATCATTTAAAAAAAAAGAAGAAAATTCATTTAAAAAGAAATGCCATAACTAGACTGCTTCAGTTCCAGTGATCTTTTGAAAAAGAGATATTATCTCGAAAATTCAAGAATTAAATACAGGTTAACACACAACATCATTGTTACCGTATTATTATTTTTTCTTTACACCTGCATTGTGATAGCCTTCTAAATCAACCTCCTAACCAATATATATATATATATATATATATATATATATATATATATATATTGGTTAGGAGGTTGATTAATGTCTTTAATGTTATTTGTATTGAAAAAAAAAATTCCCTTAATATATTTTAGAAAAAATGTGTTTTAAATATAAATTCATCTAAAGGTGAATAAGTATAAAAAATTTCATTAAAATTTGACACTTAATTGATTTTTCATAGAATTTAAAAAAAAAAATGACTGTAAGCAGTGACGTAGTTTTGGTAACAGACAAAAAGAGACCAAATCTCCATTATTAATAGATATTTCAATCTCAAAGCTGAAAAGTAATTCCTGAATATCATTTAAAAATCTCTTTTTTTGTTTTTGTTGCTGTAGCCATGTTTAAACCATTACCAGCAGATAAATCGGCATCAGCCTTGTCGAAGAAAACATGAAGACAGTTTTGAAACTTCCAAATTGGAACAGCAATCATCTCAGGAATCCGGCTTAAAGAAATCCAAACCGGATTCACATTTATTCTCTGCAAACAGAGTCGGATCACCGATACGTTTGAGCCCACTACAATCCACACAGGTGAGAAAGGTTTGATTATTTTTCTGACAGTTTTGATATGAGGCGCGATCAAAAAGTTCTGAGACTTCTACAGAAGGTTTTATTTATACCTTATCTAATTTTGGCTAACATTTTGCTTGAAGTAAAAAATAAGAATTATAATAATGATGAAATTTTTTGTGTACAGTACTCAGGTGCACCACAACTCATCAAAGTCTCATGTCTAGTACACAGAATAATGTATTAGTGTCAGGAACATGAATAGTGTACAGTAATAATATACATGTATCTGTGCCCGTGCGTGCATATGTGTGTGGAGAGGGGTATCAGGTATAGTGTTGGCGGATTACAGGAAGCATGGAGGCTTTGAAAGATACAGTGTTTCGGCAGTCCACAGTGGATGCAGGCAACTTATTCCATGCCTCGGCAATTCTGAGCATGAAAAAATGTTTCTGAAAGTCATGTGAGCAATGCTGTTTTCTCATTTTATAGGCATGCCCACGTGTGTTGGAAACATGGAGATCAAAAAGGTGCTCAATGTTGCTGTTGGTAAGATGATTAATGAACTTATGAGCGTTTACCAGGTCAGTTGCCAGACGCTGGAGTTTCAACGAATCCATTTCCAGGGCAGCAAGACGTTCAGAATATGGCAGATGCCTGATGGAGGGTATTCGCTTGGTTGCATGTCTCTGTACAGTTTCTAGGAGGTTAATGTTCTGAGCGAGATAGGGGTTCTCAACTGGTGATGCAAATTCCAAGTGTGGCCGCACCATAGCTTTGTAAACCCCTTGTATGTGTATATATATGTATGTGTATGTGTGCGTGCATATGTGTATGGAGTGGGGTTATCAGGTATAGTGTTGTGAAATTCAATAAGAACTGTCCTTTCTTTTACAGGCAAAACCTAAACCTGTTTTTTCTCCGGAACCACCCCTGAGGGAAAACCTGTACGTCAGTGGTCAAGACAGAAAAGAAAATCAGCCCAAACTTTTAGGAAACAAAAAGGTAAAAGTTTATTGAAATATGGAATCATTCACGTGTGTACATAAACACAGACTTAATTGATTAGCTAAACTGGTTATATCAATATTCAAATCATTTTAGGAAATTTTTTAGTTCTTTTGAAAAATGTGCTGTAGGTTTGATAGATTCATGTCCAATGGTGATTGCCACTTCTTCCCATAAGAAGACCATTTCTACAAGTATTTTGGTTGTGAGCACTCAGGTGGCCCACGGATCCAACTTTATTTTTTTATGTACCCTGTCACACATATGAGCCCCTCCCCCGGTTTCCTCTTGTATGCGATTGTACGTGACTTGAGAATCCCAGCCCTCGACAGGCAGGCCCTGCCACACAGGTCACATATATGGTCAGTCTTAAATATAGGAAATGTGTCCATGATGTCCGTTTTGTGCCACTTACATAGGGACCGCTTCAGGATGGAGTGCTCAGGCCGCCTTATCTCAAACCACTTATAGCGACCATCGGCCTGCCCTTCCAAACGAATGTGTACCCAACCCCACTTCTGTCAGTTGGTCCTCATCGCTGAAGCGGACTTTCACAAGGGCCTCGATGTCTACCCCATAAGGATAAGTAAAATTAGTCCTTGATAGAAGGATTTTCTGGAGAAAAAAAAAATTGAACTTTCAAAAATTCAACACGTACGCACCAAATATTATTTTATATATATATATATATATAGATGCAGTGCTGAATTAGCATAAATATGGTGAATGAATTCCACCTCAGACCTAAATACAATCTCGCTGGTATAACACAAGTGAAAAGGGGATAGACTCCATCACTGTCTGGTTAATAGGCTACTCTGCTGACTTTACTCTTATTTAGTAATGCTAATTTTTCAGTATTTATTATCAGATATTCATTTTTAAAGAAAGTATCTAATATTAAAACTAGGGTTGAATTTTTGAAAGTTCAATTTTTTTTTTCTCCAGAAAATCCTTCTATCAAGGACTAATTTTACTTATCCTTATGGGGTAGACATCGAGGCCCTTGTGAAAGTCCGCTTCAGCGATGAGGACCAACTGACAGAAGTGGGGGTTGGGTACACATTCGTTTGGAAGGGCAGGCCGATGGTCGCTATAAGTGGTTTGAGATAAGGCGGCCTGAGCACTCCATCCTGAAGCGGTCCCTATGTAAGTGGCACAAAACGGACATCATGGACACATTTCCTATATTTAAGACTGACCATATATGTGACCTGTGTGGCAGGGCCTGCCTGTCGAGGGCTGGGATTCTCAAGTCACGTACAATCGCATACAAGAGGAAACCGGGGGAGGGGCTCATATGTGTGACAGGGTACATAAAAAATAAAGTTGGATCCGTGGGCCACCTGAGTGCTCACAACCAAAATACTTGTAGAAATGGTCTTCTTATGGGAAGAAGTGGCAATCACCATTGGACATGAATCTATCAAACCTACAGCACATTTTTCAAAAGAACTAAAAAATTTCCTAAAATGATTTGAATATTGATATAACCAGTTTAGCTAATCAATTAAGTCTGTGTTTATGTACACACGTGAATGATTCCATATTTCAATAAACTTTTACCTTTTTGTTTCCTAAAAGTTTGGGCTGATTTTCTTTTCTGTCTTGACCACTGACGTACAGGTTTTCCCTCAGGGGGTGGTTCCGGAGAAAAAACAGGTTTAGGTTTTGCCTGTAAAAGAAAGGACAGTTCTTATTGAATTTCACAACACTATACCTGATAACCCCACTCCATACACATATGCACGCACACATACACATACATATATATACACATACAAGGGGTTTACAAAGCTATGGTGCGGCCACACTTGGAATTTGCATCACCAGTTGAGAACCCCTATCTCGCTCAGAACATTAACCTCCTAGAAACTGTACAGAGACATGCAACCAAGCGAATACCCTCCATCAGGCATCTGCCATATTCTGAACGTCTTGCTGCCCTGGAAATGGATTCGTTGAAACTCCAGCGTCTGGCAACTGACCTGGTAAACGCTCATAAGTTCATTAATCATCTTACCAACAGCAACATTGAGCACCTTTTTGATCTCCATGTTTCCAACACACGTGGGCATGCCTATAAAATGAGAAAACAGCATTGCTCACATGACTTTCAGAAACATTTTTTCATGCTCAGAATTGCCGAGGCATGGAATAAGTTGCCTGCATCCACTGTGGACTGCCGAAACACTGTATCTTTCAAAGCCTCCATGCTTCCTGTAATCCGCCAACACTATACCTGATACCCCTCTCCACACACATATGCACGCACGGGCACAGATACATGTATATTATTACTGTACACTATTCATGTTCCTGACACT
>CM042157.1:68412120-68442200 GCA_023376005.1 Doryteuthis pealeii
CAGATTAATGCAATGCAATAATAGCTATAAGTTAGAAGAAGCACTAATGAAATGATAGAAACATAATAAATAATGGTGATTATATTTATTTTTATGGTTTCTATAAAAATCATTCATGAGAATTGATCTTAATATGGTTGGAGAATAAAACATAGAAGTGATTTAAGAGATTAGATAAGCACCAAATGACTCATGGCTATTATGCTAACCTGGTATTGTGTTTAAAACAAGTGATGCGATGTATGAGTGTAAAAAGTAGATATGAGTGTCGAGTGGTTGTAGTGGAGGTCAGATCGGTAGGGATGTGTGCCTCTAAGTCGGTATTTCGGTTGGTACCAAATTCAGCGAGGGAGTCCTTTCCCTTTTCAGCAAGCGCTAGACAGAGATTGTTTTGCTTGCTGATGGAGTGAGGGCGCGTCAGGGCTACGCTTATGAGACGGCGCAGAAAGCGTCCTTCGAGTTGAGTAGTTTTTGTAATGCCGATCTCAGCAGTAGTGGCAGAATTCACGGTGTCTGTTGTATGCTGTCATCGAGTACTCGCTTTGGAGTGTGGCCGAGTAGTGTGGTATCGAATAGGAACCTATGTGAGTTCCTGACCAAGCGCTCTAGCGCCGAGTGAAGCTAACTCCTGGCCCTGTGTATGACAAAATAACTGCACACCATAATAGTGTATGTAAACTTTATTTGCTTTATGATGATCCATATAAGGACCATTGGCGAGGATTGTTTAAAGCACACCTCAGGGCTATTTGAGGCCATATTGAACTGATCAGTTTCAGTTTAGTCTAACGCTCGCACCGTAGCGTATAGATGTATACTATTGGATGCGCGTGATGTTTAGTTCTCTGAGTCGTGATGGAGTACTAGCAAATATATCATGCCCTCGCGGGGTGCAAGTCTTGTTTAAGTTTAGAATTTTATAATAATAGATATATGATATTAAAATTTAGGAAAGTGCGTAATGAAACTTGATAGGAAGTAGTACGATCAAATAAGATTTTTGAACAGAGGGGTAAGGTGATTAGAAAAATAGAACTACTTTGAAAAGGCTACACTCGTTCCAATGTCAATTTTCCCTTACCCCGGTCTTTCTATATGGTAAATTTTCGCTAATTAAAACTGTTTCAGCATTTTAAAATATGGGTAAAAAGTAAAGGAGTAATGATTGACAGGGTTATTTCTTTTGGTATAAGGGGATTTCTTTAAGGATTTATTGATGAAGTATTTATGCTCTCATTTCGCAAATGGACGATTATAACAAACATATTAGGAAAGAATCAATAATACTAAGCATGATATTTAGTATTAAAGATCAGAATTTGTTTAATATTTCAGAGATTGCAGATAATGTGAGGCCCTTACCATTGGTCGAACACGGTGTAAATCTGGCTATTTTGTTGTATATATGAAAATGATCTTAGATGTGCATGTGTGTAATTAGGTATTGAATAGATGATGGTAGCAGTCTTAATGTGGTAATGAACAATGTTATTAAGGGTAATTGGGGTTCTTTAAAGATAAAAATAAAAATCGATGGATTAAGTGGTTGAGTGTGTATATAAAAAGGAGGGGGATATTGTGGGTATAAGATGTCTGATGATATAATATGGTTTCGTATAGCAGAGACAATAAAACGTCACGGATCTCCATGTATCGAAGTGAAGATTTAATGATTTTGACTTGAAAGTTGTAAAGATCTCAACTCATTTGAGATGATTACTTTTTATCACTAATTGCCTGAGGGTAGTTGTGGGATAGTAGAGCAGTATTTGGATGAGAGGGAGTGGTAATTGAATTAAAGTGGAGAACTCTGGACCATTTTTGTTTACTGTGGTAGACCACAGTCATCTAATGGAAATTATGTAAGAAATAGTCTTGTGGAGATGGTCGCAGTTTCGTCTATCTATGTTTGAAGACGGACAAGAACCATATTTGCATAGGGTTTTGGTCGGCGTATCAAGATAGCATGGTAAAGCGTTGTCCGCCCCGTTGGTTTAGCTTTACGCTGGATTATGTGTCATTCGGGTTTCGTTTAGGAAAGTAAGTGCGCCCATTTTAAAATACAGTGGCAGCAAGAGGGTATACTGTTTTGTGTTGGATTATTTACTGAGGTGGTTGTATATTGGAAGTCATTCCACGCACTCATCGTGCTTCGACCGTTCTTGTAATTTAGGGCTTCCATACTTCCGAGCACTGTTCTGGCCTTCATTTGGAATGTGCTGTACATAGATGATTCCCATCTCTCTCCTCACCCATGTGGTCCTGCTATAGAATGCTCACGTGAGCACAAGCATTATGCTGGTGGCTTTTAGGATTAGGAGCTTCTCACTACAGGAGAGATACTGGTTGTGTTTGTATGTTAAGTAATTTGTATAATGGAATGATTCCCACACTCTCCTCTCACTCCATGTCTCTATTTTAGTGCGCCCAGCTCCACTGTTCTGCCTCCATTGAAATGGTGCTGTAATAGAATATCCACACCTCTCTCTCTGCACTCCATGTGTGTGGTCTGACTATAACGTAGTGAGCACGGCATTATGCCTGGGCTGGGGCTTTTAGGATTCATGGAGCTATCTCACTATCGAGAGAGAGAGTATTCTGGTTGTGTTGGTTATTGTAAGTAAGTGGTGTTGTAAGTGAATATTTCCACACTCTCTTCGTCACGCCATGATCTATTTATGCTCAGCCGTCTGTTCTGTCCTCATTGAAGTGCTGTAAGTAGAATTTCCAACACTCTCTCTCACCCATGTGGTCTGACTATATACATAGTAGAGGCACAGCATTATGCTGGGCTGGCTTTTAGGATTAGGAGCATATCTCACTACAGAGCAGATACTGTTGTGTTGTTATTTAATAAGTGTTGTAATGGAATATTCCACATCTCTCTCACCCATCTATTTAGCTCACCCCCTGTTCTGCTCCATTGAAATGTGCTGTAATAGAATATTCCACACTCTCTCTCTCCCATGTGGTCTGACTATAAATGTAGTGAGCACAGCATTATGCTGGGCTGGCTTTTAGGATTAGGAGCATATCTCACTACAGAGCAGATACTGTTGTGTTGTTATTTAATAAGTGTTGTAATGGAATATTCCACACTCTCTCTCCCATCTCTATTTAGCTCACCCCTGTTCTGCCTCCATTGAAATGTGCTGTTAATAGAATATTCCACACTCTCTCTCACCCATGTGGTCTGACTATATAACGTAGTGAGCACAGGCATTATGCTGGGCTGGCTTTTAGGATTAGGAGCATATCTCACTACAGAGCAGATACTGTTGTGTTGTTATTTAATAAGTGTTGTAATGGAATATTCCACACTCTCTCTCACCCATCTCTATTTAGCTCACCCTCTGTTCTGCCTCCATTGAAATGTGCTGTAATAGAATATTCCACACTCTCTCTCACCCATGTGGTCTGACTATATACGTAGTGAGCACAGCATTATGCTGGGCTGGCTTTTAGGATTAGGAGCATATCTCACTACAGAGCAGATACTGTTGGTTGTTATTTAATAAGTGTTGTAATGGAATATTCCACACTCTCTCTCACCCATCTCTATTTAGCTCACCCTCTGTTCTGCCTCCATTGAAATGTGCTGTAATAGAATATTCCACACTCTCTCTCACGCATGTGGTCTGACTATATATGTAGTGAGCACAGCATTATGCTGGGCTGGCTTTTAGGATTAGGAGCATATCTCACTACAGAGCAGATACTGTTGTGTTGTTATTTAATAAGTGTTGTAATGGAATATTCCACACTCTCTCTCACCCATCTCTATTTAGCTCACCCCCTGTTCTGCCTCCATTGAAATGTGCTGTAATAGAATATTCCACACTCTTCTCACGCATGTGGTCTGACTATATACGTAGTGAGCACAGCATTATGCTGGGCTGGCTTTTAGGATTAGGAGCATATCTCACTACAGAGCAGATACTGTTGTGTTGTTATTTACTAAGTGTTGTAATGGAATATTCCACACTCTCTCACCCATCTCTATTTAGCTCACCTCTGTTCTGCCTCCATTGAAATGTGCTGTAATAGAATATTCCACACTCTCTCTCACCCATGTGGTCTGACTATAAACGTAGTGAGCACAGCATTATGCTGGGCTGGCTTTTAGGATTAGGAGCATATCTCACTACAGAGCAGATACTGTTTGTGTTGTTATTTATTAAGTGTTGTAATGGAATATTCCACACTCTCTCTCACCCATCTCTATTTAGCTCACCCTCTGTTCTGCCTCCATTGAAATGTGCTGTAATAGAATATTCCACACTCTCTCTCACCCATGTGGTCTGACTATAAACGTAGTGAGCACAGCATTATGCTGGGCTGGCTTTTAGGATTAGGAGCATATCTCACTACAGAGCAGATACTGTTGTGTTGTTATTTATAAGTGTTGTAATGGAATATTCCACACTCTCTCTCACCCATCTCTATTTAGCTCACCCTCTGTTCTGCCTCCATTGAAATGTGCTGTAATAGAATATTCCACACTCTCTCTCACCCATGTGGTCTGACTATATACATAGTGAGCACAGCATTATGCTGGGCTGGCTTTTAGGATTAGGAGCATATCTCACTACAGAGCAGATACTGTTGTGTTGTTATTTAATAAGTGTTGTAATGGAATATTCCACACTCTCTCTCACCCATCTCTATTTAGCTCACCCCCTGTTCTGCCTCCATTGAAATGTGCTGTAATAGAATATTCCACACTCTCTCTCTCACCCATGTGGTCTGACTATAAATGTAGTGAGCACAGCATTATGCTGGGCTGGCTTTTAGGATTAGGAGCATATCTCACTACAGAGCAGATACTGTTGTGTTGTTATTTAATAAGTGTTCTAATGGAATATTCCACACTCTCTCTCACCCATCTCTATTTAGCTCACCCTCTGTTCTGCCTCCATTGAAATGTGCTGTAATAGAATATTCCACACTCTCTCTCACCCATGTGGTCTGACTATATACGTAGTGAGCACAGCATTATGCTGGGCTGGCTTTTAGGATTAGGAGCATATCTCACTACAGAGCAGATACTGTTGTGTTGTTATTTAATAAGTGTTGTAATGGAATATTCCACACTCTCTCTCACCCATCTCTATTTAGCTCACCCTCTGTTCTGCCTCCATTGAAATGTGCTGTAATAGAATATTCCACACTCTCTCTCACCCATGTGGTCTGACTATATACGTAGTGAGCACAGCATTATGCTGGGCTGGCTTTTAGGATTAGGAGCATATCTCACTACAGAGCAGATACTGTTGTGTTGTTATTTAATAAGTGTTGTAATGGAATATTCCACACTCTCTCTCACCCATCTCTATTTAGCTCACCCTCTGTTCTGCCTCCATTGAAATGTGCTGTAATAGAATATTCCACACTCTCTCTCACCATGTGGTCTGACTATATGTAGTGAGCACAGCATTATGCTGGGCTGGCTTTTAGGATTAGGAGCATATCTCACTACAGAGCAGATACTGTTGTGTTGTTATTTAATAAGTGTTGTAATGGAATATTCCACACTCTCTCTCACCCATCTCTATTTAGCTCACCCTCTGTTCTGCCTCCATTGAAATGTGCTGTAATAGAATATTCCACACTCTCTCTCACCCATGTGGTCTGACTATATATGTAGTGAGCACAGCATTATGCTGGGCTGGCTTTTAGGATTAGGAGCATATCTCACTACAGAGCAGATACTGTTGTGTTGTTATTTACTAAGTGTTGTAATGGAATATTCCACACTCTCTCTCACCCATCTCTATTTAGCTCACCCCCTGTTCTGCCTCCATTGAAATGTGCTGTAATAGAATATTCCACACTCTCTCTCACGCATGTGGTCTGACTATATACGTAGTGAGCACAGCATTATGCTGGGCTGGCTTTTAGGATTAGGAGCATATCTCACTACAGAGCAGATACTGTTGTGTTGTTATTTACTAAGTGTTGTAATGGAATATTCCACACTCTCTCTCACCCATCTCTATTTAGCTCACCCTCTGTTCTGCCTCCATTGAAATGTGCTGTAATAGAATATTCCACACTCTCTCTCACCATGTGGTCTGACTATAACGTAGTGAGCACAGCATTATGCTGGGCTGGCTTTTAGGATTAGGAGCATATCTCACTACAGAGCAGATACTGTTGTGTTGTTATTTATTAAGTGTTGTAATGGAATATTCCACACTCTCTCTCACCCATCTCTATTTAGCTCACCCTCTGTTCTGCCTCCATTGAAATGTGCTGTAATAGAATATTCCACACTCTCTCTCACCCATGTGGTCTGACTATAAACGTAGTGAGCACAGCATTATGCTGGGCTGGCTTTTAGGATTAGGAGCATATCTCACTACAGAGCAGATACTGTTGTGTTGTTATTTAATAAGTGTTGTAATGGAATATTCCACACTCTCTCTCACCCATCTCTATTTAGCTCACCCTCTGTTCTGCCTCCATTGAAATGTGCTGTAATAGAATATTCCACACTCTCTCTCACCCATGTGGTCTGACTATAAACGTAGTGAGCACAGCATTATGCTGGGCTGGCTTTTAGGATTAGGAGCATATCTCACTACAGAGCAGATACTGTTGTGTTGTTATTTACTAAGTGTTGTAATGGAATATTCCACACTCTCTCTCACCCATCTCTATTTAGCTCACCCTCTGTTCTGCCTCCATTGAAATGTGCTGTAATAGAATATTCCACACTCTCTCACCCATGTGGTCTGACTATAAACGTAGTGAGCACAGCATTATGCTGGGCTGGCTTTTAGGATTAGGAGCATATCTCACTACAGAGCAGATACTGTTGTGTTGTTATTTACTAAGTGTTGTAATGGAATATTCCACACTCTCTCTCACCCATCTCTATTTAGCTCACCCTCTGTTCTGCCTCCATTGAAATGTGCTGTAATAGAATATTCCACACTCTCTCTCACCCATGTGGTCTGACTATAAACGTAGTGAGCACAGCATTATGCTGGGCTGGCTTTTAGGATTAGGAGCATATCTCACTACAGAGCAGATACTGTTGTGTTGTTATTTACTAAGTGTTGTAATGGAATATTCCACACTCTCTCTCACCCATCTCTATTTAGCTCACCCTCTGTTCTGCCTCCATTGAAATGTGCTGTAATAGAATATTCCACACTCTCTCTCACCCATGTGGTCTGACTATAAACGTAGTGAGCACAGCATTATGCTGGGCTGGCTTTTAGGATTAGGAGCATATCTCACTACAGAGCAGATACTGTTGTGTTGTTATTTACTAAGTGTTGTAATGGAATATTCCACACTCTCTCTCACCCATCTCTATTTAGCTCACCCTCTGTTCTGCCTCCATTGAAATGTGCTGTAATAGAATATTCCACACTCTCTCTCACGCATGTGGTCTGACTATATACGTAGTGAGCACAGCATTATGCTGGGCTGGCTTTTAGGATTAGGAGCATATCTCACTACAGAGCAGATACTGTTGTGTTGTTATTTAATAAGTGTTGTAATGGAATATTCCACACTCTCTCTCACCCATCTCTATTTAGCTCACCTCTGTTCTGCCTCCATTGAAATGTGCTGTAATAGAATATTCCACACTCTCTCTCACCCATGTGGTCTGACTATAAACGTAGTGAGCACAGCATTATGCTGGGCTGGCTTTTAGGATTAGGAGCATATCTCACTACAGAGCAGATACTGTTGTGTTGTTATTTACTAAGTGTTGTAATGGAATATTCCACACTCTCTCTCACCCATCTCTATTTAGCTCACCCTCTGTTCTGCCTCCATTGAAATGTGCTGTAATAGAATATTCCACACTCTCTCTCACCCATGTGGTCTGACTATAAACGTAGTGAGCACAGCATTATGCTGGGCTGGCTTTTAGGATTAGGAGCATATCTCACTACAGAGCAGATACTGTTGTGTTGTTATTTACTAAGTGTTGTAATGGAATATTCCACACTCTCTCTCACCCATCTCTATTTAGCTCACCCTCTGTTCTGCCTCCATTGAAATGTGCTGTAATAGAATATTCCACACTCTCTCACCCATGTGGTCTGACTATATACGTAGTGAGCACAGCATTATGCTGGGCTGGCTTTTAGGATTAGGAGCATATCTCACTACAGAGCAGATACTGTTGTGTTGTTATTTAATAAGTGTTGTAATGGAATATTCCACACTCTCTCTCACCCATCTCTATTTAGCTCACCCTCTGTTCTGCCTCCATTGAAATGTGCTGTAATAGAATATTCCACACTCTCTCTCACCATGTGGTCTGACTATATACGTAGTGAGCACAGCATTATGCTGGGCTGGCTTTTAGGATTAGGAGCATATCTCACTACAGAGCAGATACTGTTGTGTTGTTATTTAATAAGTGTTGTAATGGAATATTCCACACTCTCTCTCACCCATCTCTATTTAGCTCACCCTCTGTTCTGCCTCCATTGAAATGTGCTGTAATAGAATATTCCACACTCTCTCTCACCATTGTGGTCTGACTATATATGTAGTGAGCACAGCATTATGCTGGGCTGGCTTTTAGGATTAGGAGCATATCTCACTACAGAGCAGATACTGTTTGTGTGTTATTTAATAAGTGTTGTAATGGAATATTCCACACTCTCTCTCACCCATCTCTATTTAGCTCACCCTCTGTTCTGCCTCCATTGAAATGTGCTGTAATAGAATATTCCACACTCTCTCTCACCCATGTGGTCTGACTATATATGTAGTGAGCACAGCATTATGCTGGGCTGGCTTTTAGGATTAGGAGCATATCTCACTACAGAGCAGATACTGTTGTGTTGTTATTTACTAAGTGTTGTAATGGAATATTCCACACTCTCTCTCACCCATCTCTATTTAGCTCACCCCTGTTCTGCCTCCATTGAAATGTGCTGTAATAGAATATTCCACACTCTCTCTCACGCATGTGGTCTGACTATATACGTAGTGAGCACAGCATTATGCTGGGCTGCTTTTAGGATTAGGAGCATATCTCACTACAGAGCAGATACTGTTGTGTTTGTTATTTACTAAGTGTTGTAATGGAATATTCCACACTCTCTCTCACCATCTCTATTTAGCTACCTCTGTTCTGCCTCCATTGAAATGTGCTGTAATAGAATATTCCACACTCTCTCTCACCCATGTGCTGACTATAAACGTAGTGAGCACAGCATTATGCTGGGCTGGCTTTTAGGATTAGGAGCATATCTCACTACAGAGCAGATACTGTTGTGTTGTTATTTATTAAGTGTTGTAATGGAATATTCCACACTCTCTCTCACCCATCTCTATTTAGCTCACCCTCTGTTCTGCCTCCATTGAAATGTGCTGTAATGAATATTCCACACTCTCTCTCACCATGTGGTCTGACTATAAACGTAGTGAGCACAGCATTATGCTGGGCTGGCTTTTAGGATTAGGAGCATATCTCACTACAGAGCAGATACTGTTGTGTTGTTATTTACTAAGTGTTGTAATGGAATATTCCACACTCTCTCTCACCCATCTCTATTTAGCTCACCCTCTGTTCTGCCTCCATTGAAATGTGCTGTAATAGAATATTCCACACTCTCTCTCACCCATGTGGTCTGACTATAAACGTAGTGAGCACAGCATTATGCTGGGCTGGCTTTTAGGATTAGGAGCATATCTCACTACAGAGCAGATACTGTTGTGTTGTTATTTACTAAGTGTTGTAATGGAATATTCCACACTCTCTCTCACCCATCTCTATTTAGCTCACCCTCTGTTCTGCTCCATTGAAATGTGCTGTAATAGAATATTCCACACTCTCTCTCACCCATGTGGTCTGACTATAAACGTAGTGAGCACAGCATTATGCTGGGCTGGCTTTAGGATTAGGAGCATATCTCACTACAGAGCAGATACTGTTGTGTTGTTATTTACTAAGTGTTGTAATGGAATATTCCCACTCTCTCTCACCCATCTCTATTTAGCTCACCCTCTGTTCTGCCTCCATTGAAATGTGCTGTAATAGAATATTCCACACTCTCTCTCACCCATGTGGTCTGACTATAAACGTAGTGAGCACAGCATTATGCTGGGCTGGCTTTTTAGGATTAGGAGCATATCTCACTACAGAGCAGATACTGTTGTGTTGTTATTTACTAAGTGTTGTAATGGAATATTCCACACTCTCTCTCACCCATCTCTATTTAGCTCACCCTCTGTTCTGCCTCCATTGAAATGTGCTGTAATAGAATATTCCACCTCTCTCTCACCCATGTGGGTCTGACTATAAACGTAGTGAGCACAGCATTATGCTGGGCTGGCTTTTAGGATTAGGAGCATATCTCACTACAGAGCAGATACTGTTGTGTTGTTATTTACTAAGTGTTGTAATGGAATATTCCACACTCTCTCTCACCCATCTCTATTTAGCTCACCCTCTGTTCTGCCTCCATTGAAATGTGCTGTAATAGAATATTCCACACTCTCTCTCACCCATGTGGTCTGACTATAAACGTAGTGAGCACAGCATTATGCTGGGCTGGCTTTTAGGATTAGGAGCATATCTCACTACAGAGCAGATACTGTTGTGTTGTTATTTACTAAGTGTTGTAATGGAATATTCCACACTCTCTCTCACCCATCTCTATTTAGCTCACCCTCTGTTCTGCCTCCATTGAAATGTGCTGTAATAGAATATTCCACACTCTCTCTCACCATGTGGTCTGACTATAAACGTAGTGAGCACAGCATTATGCTGGGCTGGCTTTTAGGATTAGGAGCATATCTCACTACAGAGCAGATACTGTTGTGTTGTTATTTACTAAGTGTTGTAATGGAATATTCCACACTCTCTCTCACCCATCTCTATTTAGCTCACCCCCTGTTCTGCTCCATTGAAATGTGCTGTAATAGAATATTCCACACTCTCTCTCACGCATGTGGTCTGACTATATACGTAGTGAGCACAGCATTATGCTGGGCTGGCTTTTAGGATTAGGAGCATATCTCACTACAGAGCAGATACTGTTGTGTTGTTATTTAATAAGTGTTGTAATGGAATATTCCACACTCTCTTCACCCATCTCTATTTAGCTCACCCTCTGTTCTGCCTCCATTGAAATGTGCTGTAATAGAATATTCCACACTCTCTCTCACCCATGTGGTCTGACTATAAACGTAGTGAGCACAGCATTATGCTGGGCTGGCTTTAGGATTAGGAGCATATCTCACTACAGAGCAGATACTGTTGTGTTGTTATTTAATAAGTGTTGTAATGGAATATTCCACACTCTCTCTCACCCATCTCTATTTAGCTCACCCTCTGTTCTGCCTCCATTGAAATGTGCTGTAATAGAATATTCCACACTCTCTCTCACCATGTGGTCTGATTATATATGTAGTGAGCACAGCATTATGCTGGGCTGGCTTTAGGATTAGGAGCATATCTCACTACAGAGCAGATACTGTTGTTGTTATTTAATAAGTGTTGTAATGGAATATTCCACACTCTCTCTCACCCATCTCTATTTAGCTCACCCCTGTTCTGCCTCCATTGAATGTGCTGTAATAGAATATTCCACACTCTCTCTCACGCATGTGGTCTGACTATATACGTAGTGAGCACAGCATTATGCTGGTCTGGCTTCGAGGATTAGGAGCATATCTCACTATTCCTTGTCTGTCTTATTGTATCTCTCTGCAATAAACCCCTTTATCTTAACTCTACGAATGTGTTGACTGATTCTGATTACAACCTTGTCTGATTGTATCCCTTTTAAGGACACAACACTAAGGTGGGCTTAGTCTGATACACTTGGGATTATCTTCTCTTGTTTTGTTACGGTTGATGTAGTCGAGGGATTATCTTTACTTGCTGCCAGGGTTTGCCGTTAGAGGGCATTGTGACCTAGATATAAAAAGGCAGTTCTGCGAAAGTGACACACACGCACTCTCTCTCTCTCTCTCTCTCTTTGTTTCTCTCTCTCTTTCTTCTGGAATCTCCAGATATGAACCAGACCAAGTTGTGCTTCTGTCCATTTGGACTTATGGGACTTTGCTAGCCCCCCCCCGCTTCAAACAATAAGTGGTTTCCATCTCTTTGTTGTTCAGACATTTCTACATGTTCTTCAAACACATTGTGACTCTTCTATAGCTTGGGGAAGGAACTTAGTTCTCTTCTTGAGGTTTGTTGAATTAAATGTTGTATAGTATTAATTGACTTGCCTTTATTTTCCTACCGAATATTTTATGTTGGGTTACTCTCCTTTAATTAACCTAATGTATTATGTGAATGGTAATTAACACCCACTCTAATTCATATTGTCATATGTTACATAGTATTAATTGACTTGTCTTTATTTTCCCACTGAATATTCTGTGTTGTGTTACTCTTTTTTAAGTAACCTAATGTATTATGAGAACTGGAGTTAACACCTCCCTAATTCTTATACACAGTACCTGCTGTTACTGCATGGTCACCCATCTAAGTGCTGAGTAGGCTTGCTGTTACCAGGGCTGTGGAGTTGGTGTCAGAAGCAATTAAGGGGTCACTGACGTTGGAGTCAGAATTGGTAAAATTATACTGGCTCTGACTCCGACTTCAGTTTCTTTTTAAAGAAATTCATCTCAACTCTTTTTTACAGTCATCTCATTTTTGTAGTTATTTTGTATTTGCAAAACTATACATGATAGAGGGGGTGAGCACATGGAAGTGATAATGCTAATCTCTTTCAATTGAACATAACGAAAAGATGAAAAGAAAGAAAAAAAGAGTGAGAGAGAGTTAAATCGAGATCATTATACTTTTTACATATTTAACATATTAAATGTTTTGATTATTAAATTATCATAATGTGGTATATCCACAGGTCCTGCTAGTTTATTTATTAATATAGATATAAAATAATTTTTCAAATTTTATAATCTTTTCTTTTTTGTTCAGGATGCCCTTTTGATTTTTTTAATTGAATAATCTTTTTCTAATAAGTAATTAAGAGTTACCTCCTCAATTTTATCATTATCTCCCATTTGGTGAACTCTTTGGTGTTTCTAAGAGTATATAAGCCCTCAGTAAACTGTAATATTATTTTAAGTAGAATAAAGCTTTCTTAAGCCTATCTGTGTTTTCGTTTACCATTATACTTTTCTTTTTTTCTTTTCAGGATTCCCTTTTGTCTGCTTTTAATGCAGCTAACCAATATGCAAATACATTCACACCATTCCAGGAATTCTACCAAGTTAATGAAAAAATGGACTTGGAACATCTCAAAAAAGAAACAACGTGTAAGTACAATTTTTGAATAGAATATTTTCATTATTTTTTTTACTAGTTTCATTCCATCTTATTATTGTTTCTTTTTCTAAATCAATTAATAATGGAGATTCGCTGTCTATCTCTCTGTAACCAAAATGATATCACTGCTTACATCACAATAACAAAAATCATTAATACATAGAATAAAGAACAATATTAAATATGTTGCTTTTTAAGCAAGTAAGTAATTTAAAAAAAAATCTTTTTTTGAATATTCAATATTAATATTAATAAAATAAAATTTTTTTTTCCTTATAATTCAACATTTGAATCATTTCCATTGTAATAATGACAATGTAAATAAATAAACTATGAAATTGATTAAAAAAAGTGGGTTATTTCCTAGTTGAGCAACATAATATTACAGGGTGACCCAGAAAAAAACAGAAACCCACAAATTTTGTAATAAAACTGTTAATTTTAATTTTAATTTTTTAAAAAGTTTAATCGGGGTTAGGGTTTAGAGTTGGGTTCGGGTTTAGGGTTAGGGTTGGGGTTTATAGTTGGGTTTTGGTTTTTTGGGTCACCCTATATTTCCTTTTTTTATTCTGTTTTATTTTGAAAGTTACGTTTGTAGATTAATAATTGTAAACACAAACAATTGGAAAAATTAGGGTAATTTCCTAGTTGACTTACATGGTCAAAGGGGAACCACTCTTGGCTGGTAAATTATTTATTTATTTTCCCATTAAACTAACCCTAACCCTAAACTCTAACTCCGTTTAAACTAAAAAAAAAAATAAATAAAAATTAACAGTTTTATTACAAAATTTGTGGGTTCTGTTTTTTCTGGGACACCATGTAATATCATGTTACTCAACTGGGGGGGTTAGGGTTAGGGTTGGGGTTTAGGGTTAGGGTTGGGGTTTAGGGTTACTTTAATGGGAAAATAAATAAATAATTTGGGTTCTGTTTTTTTGGGGGTAAACCTGTAATATCAGGTTACTAAACTAGGAAATAACCTGTCTAGGATTCTCAACTGTATGCAGGGAGTGAAGCCAGTCCGTGCTTACATTAATATGTCTCGGCTTAATTGACTATTAGATAACTAAACCTTCCGTTGCTACCATTTTCGTAAGTGGAAGGAGTTGGGTTACGGAACATCAATCACCTGAATGCTCAGATTTGAATTTCAACAATCCCGAAATTCAAAATCTGTTCTACACTAACCATCTAAAAAATGATGGTACTTATCAATATACAACATATGTAAAAGAATTTCAACAATCCCGAAATTCAAAATCTGTTCTACACTAACCATCTAAAAAAATGATGGTACTTATCAATATACAACATATGTAAAAGAATTTCAACAATCCCGAAATTCAAAATCTGTTCTACACTAACCATCTAAAAAATGATGGTACTTATCAATATACAACATATGTAAAAGAATTTCAACAATCCCGAAATTCAAAATCTGTTCTACACTAACCATCTAAAAAATGATGGTACTTATCAATATACAACATATGTAAAAGAATTTCAACAATCCCGAAATTCAAAATCTGTTCTACACTAACCATCTAAAAAATGATGGTACTTATCAATATACAACATATGTAAAAGAATTTCAACAATCCCGAAATTCAAAATCTGTTCTACACTAACCATCTAAAAAATGATGGTACTTATCAATATACAACATATGTAAAAGAATTTCAACAATCCGAAATTCAAAATCTGTTCTACACTAACCATCTAAAAAAATGATGGTACTTATCAATATACAACATATGTAAAAGAATTTCAACAATCCCGAAATTCAAAATCTGTTCTACACTAACCATCTAAAAAATGATGGTACTTATCAATATACAACATATGTAAAAAGATTCAAATGATTGTTTCAATAAAAGTGTTTGCTGGTTCTAATGTTTTTTGTTTTCTTTTTGACTTTTTCAGTGGATGTGAGATTTTTTTCAAGATCGTTGGAACGTTACCACAAACAACATAAAATGTCTCTTGAAATTCAAGAACAATGTCATCTTGGATTGCTTCTGATTGATTCAGTTAAAATGAAAGGATTACTAATTCCATCACCAATTAGGTGCTTAAATGTGAGTAAAAAAGAACCAGATTATTAATTATGACCTTTTTTTTTACCGTATCTTCTAATTCGGTTTGGTGGATAAGCAACACCAGATAATCAGGATTTACGTTTTTGCATTTCATTTTTGTCTATCCAGATCACTGAAACAATCTCTTTGTGTAATAGTTTCTAAAATAATTATTTTTGTTCTGAACCCCAATTTTTTTCAGCCCAACCCTTTATCTATATTGTGGAGTGATAAGAACCCCCACCTCACTGATATAATGGACTAGTCTGAAAAGACTATAAATAGTGTATATATTTTGAACTAAATAAAATACTTAAAGTTGAGATCTAATATTAATATTGTCTCCTACATTTATTTATTACTCACTGTGTAACAGATTGACGACGAGGATGAGATCCAATCTGTTATATCGTAGTCCAACAGTAAATTCGGGGTGGCCTACTGTCGGTATCAGCCAGACAGCGAGGGAGTCTATCCCCTTTTCACTTGAGCTAGACCAAGGAGATTATTTTAGCATCTGAGGCGGCGTGCCCCACCTACAATCAGCTTCTCACTGTATCATACAGATCTCTGTGTTACTCATACGCTGAGTTGGCGAGGGCTGGTATCGAATCAGGAACCTTGTGATTCCTAGCCGGACGCTCTACTGACTGAGCAGTCCAACAGTAAATAATGAATAAATGCAGGAGACAATATTAGAAGTCAACTATAAGTATTTTATTTGGTTTAAAATATATACATTACTTATTGTCTTTTCAGACTAGTCCATTGTATCAGTGACGGGGTGTTCTTATCACTCCAAAACAATCTACCAGAGTGTCCCAAACCGCCCAATAATCTAGATGTTGGACTGCCCCAAAACACCAAAGATCATCAGCTCTTAGAAAATGGTTTAGAGTTAAATAAAAAGAGAAATGAATTAAATGAATACATTTCTATTCTGTAGTAAAGGATCAGTAATAAGAAACTAGCATGTCAACCATTTGAGACATGGCTATTGTGGACATGGCAGTGGTAGATAAAGGGTTAATGACATTCTTTGAATTTGTTTCATAGAGAACATTTTATGTGAAAATACTAGAAAGTGATTTATCCCGGGCATTACCTTGTAATCCTGCTGGTCAATGGTATAATAATTTATTTTCATATTTGCAGGCAATTAATGAACTTTTGCCAGTTCTGGCCATGAGGGAAGTCGATCGTTTGATAGCAGAATTACAAGATGGACAATTCCAGTTGGAATTTGAACCAACAAGTACAGAAGAATATGTCAAGAGTCTCACATTCCTTGACAAGATTCAAGATCGTGTAAGTATTTTTGTCTGTTCATTGTATACGAGTGTAAAAACAAGAAAGCAATGAGATTTTAACTTTTTGATCTGTAAGCTAGATGTTTTGTGTTCATCATTATTTTACTACACACTGTAAACCCAATGAAAACAGTTTTTTTCTTCTGGAGTCTGTTCAATTAACAACAGTTTCGTTCAGCAAACTGCCTTCACAGCAACCGCGTTCCTCACTTTGTTCTTATTTTCCTAAAACACAGTAGTCGCCGAATTTTGCCTCTCTCGCAGTCACTTGCATTGTTGCTGTCTCTCTCAGTGTCAGCAACCGTCCGTTTTTATTACGGCTCGGTTACCCTTTATGCAAATTCCGTCTCATCCCATCCGGGTCTCTCGTGCACGGCACAAGCGATTCTTTGCCGCTTACGTTACGTAACTTACTTACGACCATGCCCATTACACCCAATATTTCAAGCTGAGTGTTATTTTATTTTATTTTAGATAGAAAAAAATTTAAACTTATGATTTTGTAAAAATATCAACAATCTAACTTTAGAAACCGTTTAAAAAAAAATCTTTAAAGTTTTATCCAATGAAGTAATTATGTTACGATTTGAGTTGTTATTTTGTCAGCGGCTACCCGGCGTCGCCTGGGTAGAGGGGGATTTTTAAAAGTTAGTCTCGCAGATCCATTATTACTGAATCTTGAGTTGAATCCTCGTGGGATGCACCATTTAAATTCCTATGTAAAAAAAAAAAAAAATAGACCTTGCATTGATCCAGCTACTCTGAAAATAAATGTTAATGTCTACTATCCAAAATGTTAAATGAAATAAAAAGAATTCCATGCTGTTATCATTTAGATTTTCTTTTTTAATTATCTTCACAAATATAAATCAAATCTCTATTATATTTCTTCAAACACCAAGCCCTGGTGATATTCAATGTGCATATATATATACTTTGTTGTTAATTGTTTTATTTTCAAAGTTTCCTCCGGACATACATATAACCGCCCTGTCGGTGGGGCGTTAGAATGCACCGACTGCATCTCTGCAGAGGGGTAAGACTCCCCCAATGGGGCCACATGTTGGCCGTGGGTGGCGACCCGTGATGCTTAAGGATAGAGCCCAGGTGGATGAGCAATTCATGACATGCAATACTCCACTTTGGCTCTATCTTGGGCTAGACGGACGGTCGGAGAGGCCCCCTCCGATCAATCGGCTGGTCACGTCAAGCCCTAGCACCTATATGATTTTCCCAACCCTAACAAACAAACATACATATAAACACAACTGACCTTTATATATGTATAGATAGAAAAAAAATTAAACTTGTGATTTTGTAGCAATATCTACCATCTAAATTCAGAAACCGTTTTTTAAAAAAATTCTTTAAAGTTTTATCCAATGAAGTAATTATGTTACGATTTGAGTTGTTATTTTGTCAGTACTTCTTGCAGTAGAAACATGTGTTGGGTCAGTAAAATGGCAATTCCTGTGTATAGAGTGAGTGAGGGAGAGGCTCTCTGTGATTTGATATACCAATCACGTGATGAGCCCAGAAGTTTAGGCGCAAAATACATAATCCTCACAGACAAATTCTGTGAGCAGTTCCAAGACGCAGCGACATTAAAAATCTCTCCGAGAGTCGACTCTAAGATACCAGATATCTTCTTCAGCACACCGGTAAGTCCCTTAAACTCAACTTTATACACAGGAATGACTTTATATTGTTACTCATTGTTTCATGTGCTGGTTAATAAATTGTTAGAATTAAACGAAGTATTAATTCATTTATCTATTGCTGTTAGCCTTAGAATTAAATGCAATTATAACACAATATTCTTATTACATTTATAAGAAATGTTTAGCAGTAAGATTGTGATACCTGCTACTCGCATGGATCCCCAAATCGGTTAAAAGGGGCTCTTTAGCCTTGTTAGGCAACCGATCAGTCAAGGAAAAGTCCGACACAAAACCTCTGCTGCCTTTCAACGAACGGCTAGGGGAGCAAACCCCGAAAACAAATCAGGAGCCGGAGTCCCTAAAGTGGTGTGATGCTGAAATCCAGTGCTACCCATCAACTCTTGCGACACAACTGTTGCCAAACCGCATTGTTACCTTACCTTTCCTTTGGATCACAGCAGCAGTGTGGAGAAGGGGGATTTGCTGCATGGGCAACAGCTTATCCTCCATGTGAACCTGCTCAGGCTATGCAGTTAAAAAAAAAGTATCATTGCTCCATCGTCTCTCGAAGACGGAAGGCTGCCAACCAAGAAATGTTTAAAGACCTACATGCGATTATGTATTAGGTCAATGCTTTTCAACCTTTTTTTTTTTTTTTTACCTATTGACCCCCTTTTATGGTCTCCGGGGGTCCGTAAGGACCCTGGTTGAGAACCGCTGCATTAGGCAATGTTTCTAGCAAATTATGATTGACTTTTTGTTTTTTTCAGATTGAACCTTTGGAAAATGAGTCAAATGTTGTCAGACATATTTATGAATTAATTGAATATTATGGAGTACCAACGCCACCAGAAGATATTGCTGTATTTCAAGTAAGTTATTCTTTATATTTCTTTGAATATATCTCATTCTCTCTTTTATATATATACTAGCAGCGGCTACCCGGCGTCGCCTGGGTAGAGGGGGACTTTTTAAAGTTAGTCTCGCAGATCCATTATTACTGAATCGTGAGTTGAATCCTTGTGGGATGCCCCATTTAAATCCCTATTGATCCAGCTATTCTGAAAAGAAAATATTAAATGAAAAAAAAAATCCAAGCTGTAATCTTTTAAATTCTATTTTTTAATTATCTTCTCGAATATAGATCAAATCTCTATCATTTTTGCTCAAAAAGCAAGCCCTGGTGATATTTAATGTGTATATATATTTACTTTGTCGTTAATCGTTTTATTTTCAAAGTTTCCTCTGAACATACACATACACACAACTGCCCTTTATATATGTATAGATGTAAAGTAGGTTCAGTAAAATGTTATAGACAGGTAACCTACTCAAGTTTCCTCATGCAGATCATCAGTGCTAACTCCAATGAATTAACTAACTTAATTCATTGCAGTTAGCCTCATGATCCGCATATTGAAATTTGAGTAGGTTTTCTGTCTATAAAATTTTACTATATATATATATATATATATATATATATATATATATATATATATATATATATATATATATATATATATAATATTGATCTGTATTTAATCTAATTTATTGATTAAATAGCAGTTTGTACAGAGTGTATTCAGTTACACTCTATCTTTTTTTCCTGGTGACTGGACACTAATCCCAGCTTTCGTGTGAAGGTGGGTATGATCTTGATTCTACAAAGGTGTTGTTGCTGTGCAGAGAACCTTCCAGGAGCAATGGTTGATAGGGATAGGTGGTGAGGAAGACTCATGAAGATCTGTGCTGCAAACACAACTTGATGATGATGATAATGATGTTTTGGATTTGATGGTAAACTTTATTTAATATTCAAAAAAGAGTTTTACCAATTCTGTGTTGCTAAATTTTTTATTAATTTATCTATTTTTAAACCCTTGAGACTTCAATCAGCAATGAAAGGGGCCAATGGATTTTTTTGGCAGACGATGACATTCAGAGATTAAGAGGAGATGAAGAAGGTTTTGAAGGAGAAAAAGACAATTTTGAAACTGTAGGATCAGGGGAAAATGACACGACAGTAATATTTCTTGAAGTGGGAGTTATTTTGCAGGAGAAATGGGAATTTGTTTTCTCTCTCCGGAATGAATAGAAAACTACTTTAAAATTTACTGTTTACTTATTTTGTTGTGCCTTGTGGGTGTTATAAAGAACAGAGCCGACTGCCATAAACAAATTGAAGTCTTAAGATTTTCCTCTCCAAAGAATGAAGATAACATTTTTCTGAAAACACTCAGGAACTTATGTTGTTGACTTTCAGGTTTTCCCCACGTGTTGGAATAAATTACGAGGATAAGTCAAAAAGTAATGCTATTTTCTTTATTTCATGTGAAGTTAAAAAAAAACCCCAAAACTAAGGCCTACATTGAGACCCTAATGAGGCTCAGAGCAAGAATCCAACAAGTAAGACCCAACTTGCCAATTGACAATGTCCTTCTTCTGCATGACAATTCTCAACCAAGCATCAGGACAAGGGAGAAAATTGCCTCATTCGTGTGGACAACTTTACCCCACCCTCCATACTCACCAGATTTAGCGCTTTCAGACTATCATCTCTTCGGTCCCATGAAAGAGGGTTTTAAAAGCAAACATTATTCCAGTGACGAGGAAGTGAAATCTGTAGTAAAGAAGTGGCTCAAAGAACAGTTAACAGAATTGTATGAGTCAGGGACACATGCTCTCATTCGAAGGTGGAACATTGCTATTGAGAGAAACGGTGACTATGTGGAGAAGTAGGGATGTGATCCACAGAGGACCAGCTTGATTTTGATGTATGATACATGTTCCTGTGGTATAATTACCAAATTATACCTGTCCTAAACAAAATTGCATTACTTTTTGACTCACCCTCGTATTTAATGAAATGATTATTTCAACTCTATCAATTGTATGTTGCTAAAGATTTTTAAAATCTATTTATTTATTTTTAGACTCTCGACTCTTCAATCAGCAATGTACGAAATGCGATTGATAAAGCATTGGCGGACCGAGACAGCAATCTGAGTAAATTCTGTGCCCACGTCGATCAAGATATTGCTGAGCTGAATAAGGATGTTAAGGAAGTAAAAGAAGCTGCAATGGTAAAGTAGAAATTGTTCAATTATTTGTTTAGACAAATTTGTTAGGGTCTAATTTGTGAGTTAAATAGTAAAATGTGTTTATAAAAAAAAAAGTATCACTTAAGCGTGGTAAATACATAGACAAGATAAGAAGCGACAGACACAGGTGACTGCTTCTCCACAACAGCGCAAATGGTGCCTGTCCCTTTTTTCCAGACTTAAGAAATAGTAAGTGGTTTCCACCTCTTTATTATTTAGACTTTTCTTCATCTTCATCGGACACATTGCGACTCTTTTGTAGCTTGGGACGGAAACTTAGTTCCCTCCTTGTATGTTGTAGAATTAAATGTTATATAGCATTAATTGACTTGTCTTTTTCCTACCGAATATTCTGTGTTAGGTTACTCTCTTTTGTGGTAATTAAGTAGCCAAGATAATGATAAAGGCAACAAGTAAGGAAAACACGACATAAGGTTTTAGAAAAACGGTGTATTCAACAAACAAAATATCAACTTGCAATATACAATATGTAACGTGTGATATACAAAATGTGTGTGAGGTATACAAATGTGTTATAAATTGTACAAATTGTAGAGTGTAGATGTAGGGTCGCAAAATAATGCGTTTGCGAAACTTATCTTGTCTCTGTTATGAAGGTGAGCGTCTCTTGCTAGCTTGAGATATGTTTGACTGTCATGTAGTCACCGGCTCCTGGTAGCTGGCTTCAAAAACACGTCTTGTAGTGACGGTTGATTTCAGCGAAAGGGGAAGATTGAAGGAATCAATCTTCGAAGTTTGGCGGCTAAACTAAGCCCAGTAATATGTGTTTTGATTCGTGCGATTAACCAATCGCACAAGGTCTCTTATCAAGCGATGGTTAAGGGGCAAGGTCTCTTATCAGGCGATGGTTAAGGGGCCGTAACTGTATAATGTCATATTATTTCTTTTATTAGGATGAATTTATTTCAAAACTTTGTCAGCATAAAATGACACACCAAGGTTGATATGTCGTAAAACAAACCAAACTGGGCTAAACCAGCCCTATTTTCCATTGGACGGTTTTTGAATCAACTGTTTTCAAATTCGGTTTATGTAAAACCTTCTTCAGGACAATATGATAAAAAGAAGAGCAAAATATTTTTTGTTATTCAAACGGTGATGGATGTTTTTAAATGACTTGAGTTGGAAATGTGTATGGAGAAATGGTTATGAGCCTTTTTCTTCATACACATTTCCAATTTAAGTCATTGCTGAATTTTCTTTATATTCTATGTTGACCACGCCACCTAGTGGCTATTGTTTCACAATGTGAAAAAAGGATAATTCTTATTTTTGATTTTGATTTTCAGGATCGTTCCATACTTGAGGTGGAATCAGACAAAGACAAAGTGAAATCAACGCTAAGTAAACTTCTTGGAAAAATGAATGAATTAACCAAAAAGGCATTCAAGTTTAAATCATATCAAAAGAATTTCAAGGTGGGTAAAATATTGTATCTTGATATATTACTTATACAAGGTGTGTCAAAAAAGTATCGAGATTTTTTGTACTTTTTGAGACATCTTGTATTATGGAAAAAACAAATAACGTTTCGTTCATTCTTCATTTCTATCTTGATGAATAGACAAACTGTTAAATTTAAATCTTTTACACTATATTAAAAAAAAATGAATAGGCTTAAGTTTTACACTACATCACACAATGAATAGGCTAAACATTAAATTTAAATCTTTTACACTACATTACAAAATGAATAGGCTAATTGTTAAATTCAAATATTTTACACTACATTACAAAATGAATAGGCTAACCGTTAAATTCAAACCTTTTACACAACATTACAAAATGAATAGGCTAACCATTAAATTCAAATCTTTTACACTACGTTTCTAAATGAATAGGCTAACCGTTAAATTAAAATCTTTTACACTACATTACAAAATGAATAGGCTAAACCTTAAATTTTAATTCTTTTATAATACATTAATAAATGAATAGGCTAACCATTAAATTTAAACATTTTACACTATATCACAAAATGAGTAGGATAACCGTTAAATTCAAACCCTTTACAATACATTATCAAATGAATAGACTAAAAGTTCAATTTAAATCTTTTACACTACATTATAAAATGAATAGGCTACCCCCCATTCATTATGTAACAATTACACTAGGAGAACAAAACACAAAATAATTGATCTTGTAAACAGCTTTTCTGAAAGTTAATAATTACTTAAAATGTATCTAATCATAAATATCAACATTCTATTCTTTATTTTCTTAAAGGTTGAAATTACGAAATTTGAAGAACTCGAAGAAGTTCATTCAGAACTTAAGATGAAGGAACTCTTGTGGAGATCACTTGATGAATGGGCAAATTTTGTTGACACTTGGACTCTGGTAAGTAAACATAACAGACCCCCCTCCCCACACACATCACAAGGATAAAATTACGGATGTATCCTCTTCAACTTCTGACTCTACCCCCGTTCTTTGACATGTATGGCATATCTTTACGAAACTTGTTTCCATCGCCTTTTACCTCTTTGTCAATATTCCCTTTTGCTTTGATTAAAATCATTATTCGTGTCATTCAGCCCGGCAATCCTTTTTTCGGCTTTTTCCTATACCGAACCAGCTTTTGTTATAAATGTCCCTTTTCCTTAAGTGAAGAAGAAATGGCTAAACTTGCAAATTGGTCGGAAAATTAAAACGGAAAGTTTTTTGGTGGTCTCCTATGACAGTTTAACTACAATCTATGAATGAACTTTTTGCGGATTCAGTTACGGTTTAAGGGTTTGGGGATTAAGGTTGTTTTTAATTACCTATTGCTTAAAAAAACAACCATAAACCCCAAATTACCATACATTTAATTAACCATTGAAATTAACAATTGAACCCAACGTAGACACATTAGTCTCAGTGGTTTGTGTTAGTAAGTATTGCAATGTTTAATTTCAATTAAACTTGGTTTAAAAATATTTTTTAACATTAGATGTATAGTAATTTTGTTTTTTTTTGCTTTCAAATTACCTGGTCTCTGGTCCTCTTTACACTCCTAGAATTTATCCAGGATATATATATATATATATACTATAATATAATGATTTAGAAAAAAATAGAGGAGAGAATGGGAGTTAGTCAGAACTAAGCAGTTGAAGGGAACTGATGCAAGATGTGTGTCTGTTACCCAAGGCATTTTGACTACATACACCTCCTCGGCACAAAATAGACTCTATTATCGGAAATCTGATAGAGAATTATCTTCCCCTGTCGCTAGAGGGCGAATCACCAACAGGAGGTTGGCGCCAAATCCAAACCACGTTACTTATTACGGAGCAGTCACGTGGGAAGTCGCAAAAATAAGCGATCCCTAGACTTCACTTATCACAAAACAGTCACCAGGGGGAAGTCGCAAAAATAAGCGTCTCTACAGAACTCTACCACCAGCAAACTTTCTGGGAATTGTATCAGCAAATGTTCTAAGGCTGATACAATAGCATACTAACAGAAGGCTGAAGAACGAGAAACGACCTGACGAAGCGTCTTAACAACATTCCAACCAGCGACCAGAATACCCCTGTTATCCACTTCTCCATCGAACAGTATTTCACCTCACAGATAAGTCTCGTAGCAAATGCCAATAAAATTTGCAACAAGTTCTTGTATTATTTGCCAATACATGTATTAAATTTCCATTGTGTGTTTGTCTTCTTTCGTCCGAACAATTTGCCTACAACTGGGAGATTTAAGAGCCCCCCCCCTTTAAACCCGTAATTCCTCTTACTATGTATCCATGAGCTGTTGGGGTTATGTGGTGTAATGGTTATTATATATATATATATATATATATATATATATATATATAAGTAAAATCGTCGGGGCGGCCTAAAGTCGGTATCAGCCAGTCAGCGAGGGAGCCTATCCCCTTTTCAATAGCGCTAGACCAAGGAGATTGTTTTTAGCATCTGAGGTGGAGCGCTACACCTACCATCAGCTCCTTACTTTACTGCACAGATCCCTGTGCTACCCATACGCTGAGTTGGCGAGGACCGGTATCGAACTAGGAACATTGTGGTTTCTAGCCGAACACTCTACCGACTGAGTTAACCCGGCCCTTATAACCTAAAAACTAACAGTATTGCCCTCTTTTCACTATTTCCTGTGGCCTTTTTGCTTTCTGATTGTGTATCCATATGAAACTCTAGTTACAGTGGAGAAAGTGTAATATTGTAAATTTGCTTTTAGTGTTTATAATATGGGATGGCAAGAGGTTTTATGTTTTATGTTAAAAGGTGGCTGTGGTTATTCTTGGTGCGTATTCCTAGGGTTTGCTTTTAACCCATCTTATTTGGTGGTCGTGCTGAAAAGGAATTCATAGAGAGAAAAGGAAGCGACAAAGACAAAAGGTGGTTGTATGATTTAGGTTTTATTCACAGGTCATAGCCACCATGTGACAAGGAAATATCTCCCTGGCCAGTAGTAGTGTCTAGACACAGTTAAGGCCGAAGTCAGAATAGCCGAGAGATTATCTTTAGGGTCGGAAGTGGGTCCTTTTTCCCCGCACATGCTCGGAGGGTTCTTCTGGTGAAGGCTCATGGGAGTTTCTTATTTTTTAATTTTTTTAATTTTAATTTTTTTTAAATCCCCACAATACTGCTCTGTCTATTGGGCTTTGAGTAATTTCAGCTTTTTACTTCTCATGGTCATATTTGCTGTACTTATTTATGGGTGATAATTTTACATAATCAAAACTTTACCCATTTACATCTTTAATGCAGTCAAATTAGTTAGTTGGAGGCGTGTGGTGTAATGGTTTGAATCGTAGGAAATGGACCCGTCGACACGTGTTCAAATCTTGGACGAAGCTATAGTTCACATAGCGCTAATACCCTTGGGAATGGTACGAATCCAACTACTCTTCCTCCAGCTATGGGTAAATAGTAGGGCAGACTGGGCTTTTTAACCTTAGTTAGGCAACCAATCTAAGAGAAGGAAAACTGTGAGTTAAAATCTGTTAAACTTTGCTTGGGGTGGTTACTACTAGAATAGGCTCAGTCCTAATTAGTGATCTGTTAAAAAAAATTAATGAAGCAAAAAACAAAATTCTTTTCTGATTGTTGTTGTAATTTTCAGGCCGAATTCGAGACTTTGGATCCTGAGATGTTAACTAATACCACGATGCGATACATAAAGACAGTGACAATGTTGGAGAAAGGGTTGCCGCCAAATTCTGTTCTACCAAAACTCAAAACTGATGTGGAGAATATCAGGGAAAAGGTTTGTGCTATTCTTATAAAAAAGATTATGGATTTGAGAGATTTTATGGATTTGAGAGATTTTATGGATTTGTGAAATTATGGATTTGAGAGATTTTATGGATTTGTGAAATTATGTTTTTGTGAAATTATGGATTTGAGAGATTATGGATTTGTGAAATTATGGATTTGAGAGATTTTATGGATTTGTGAAATTATGGATTTGAGAGATTATGGATTTGTGAAATTATGGATTTGAGAGATTTTATGGATTTGTGAAATTATGGATTTGTGAAACTTTATGACTTTGAAAGATTATGGATTTGAGAGATTATAGCTTTGAAAGATTATGACTTGAGAGGTTATGGATTTGAAAGATTATGGAATTGTGAAACTATGGATTTAAAATATTATGGAAAGATTATGGATTTGAAAGATTATGGATTTGAGAGATTATAGATTTGAATGATTATGGCTTTGAAAGATTTTGGATTTGTGAAATTATGGATTTAAAATATTATGGATTTGAAAGATTATGGATTTGAGAGATTATGGATTTGAAATGTTATGACTTGAGAGATGATGGATTTGAGAAATGTTAAATAAAGTTTATATACAAGAATGATTGATGAGTTGTGGTGCACCTGAGCACTGTATGCAATGAATTTCATTATTATTATCATAAATGTTTTTTTTTCTTTTTCTTTGAAGCTTCACACAATCACGGATCTCCGAAACAACACCCTGAAACAACGTCACTGGGAGAAAATTGAAAACATCCTGGATTACAAGTTTGTACCTGAGGATCCACTGACTCTTGGCAAATTGATCGAAATGAAGGCTTTCCAAAAGGCTGAAGAGATCGAAGAAATATCCGGCCAGGCCAGTGCTGAATACAGCCTAGAACTCATACTAAAAAAGGCATGCTTATTTCCTTTTGTTTCTGGTATATTTAATATTGAACTTGTTTCTGTGAAGTGACGACCGAAAGCAACCACCATTGACTTTTTTATTTCTTTTTTTTTGCTAGTTTAATTCTTTGTCTAATAATGACAATATGTTCTGGTCATTTCCCGAGGCTGTGTTTAAATAGCCAGGTTGCAATGCCCTTAGTGGCAAACCCAGACGGCAAGGAAGATATCCTTTGCCAATCTTGATCCCAACCAAACAAGGGAAGATAATCGTACACTTCCTAATGTTTCTTTTTTTGCTAGTTTAATTCTTTGTCTAATAATGACAATATGTTCTGGTCATTTCCCGAGGCTGTGTTTAAATAGCCAGGTTGCAATGCCCCTTAGTGGCAAACCCAGACGGCAAAGGAAGATATCCTTTGCCAATCTTGATCCCAACCAAACAAGGGGAAGATAATCGCTACACTTCCTAATGTTTCTTTTTTTGCTAGTTTAATTCTTTGTCTAATAATGACAATATGTTCTGGTCATTTCCCGAGGCTGTGTTTAAATAGCCAGGTTGCAATGCCCCTTAGTGGCAAACCCAGACGGCAAAGGAAGATATCCTTTGCCAATCTTGATCCCAACCAAACAAGGGAAGATAATCGCTACACTTCCTAATGTTTCTTTTTTGCTAGTTTAATTCTTTGTCTAATAATGACAATATGTTCTGGTCATTTCCCGAGGCTGTGTTTAAATAGCCAGGTTGCAATGCTCCTAGTGGCAAACCCAGGCGGCAAGGGAAGATATCCTTTGCCAATCTTGACCCCAACTAAACAAGGGAAGATAATCGCTACACTTCCTAATGTTTCTTTTTTGCTAGTTTAATTCTTTGTCTAATAATGACAATATGTTCTGGTCATTTCCCGAGGCTGTGTTTAAATAGCCAGGTTGCAATGCCCCTAGTGGCAAACCCAGACGGCAAAGGAAGATATCCTTTGCCAATCTTGATCCCAACCAAACAAGGGAAGATAATCGCTACACTTCCTAATGTTTCTTTTTTTGCTAGTTTAATTCTTTGTCTAATAATGACAATATGTTCTGGTCATTTCCCGAGGCTGTGTTTAAATAGCCAGGTTGCAATGCCCCTTAGTGGCAAACCGGCGGCAAGGGAAGATACCCTTTGCCAATCTTGACCCAACTAAACAAGGGAAGATAATCGCTACACTTCCTAATGTTTCTTTTTGCTAGTTTAATTCTTTGTCTGATAACGACAATATGTTCTGGTCATTTCCCGAGGCTGTGTTTAAATAGCCAGGTTACAATGCCCCTTAGTGGCAAACCCAGACGGCAAAGGAAGATATCCTTTGCCAATCTTGATCCCAACCAAACAAGGGAAGATAATCGGTACACTTCCTAATGTTTCTTTTTTTGCTAGTTTAATTCTTGTGTCTAATAATGACATATGTTCTGGTCATTTCCGAGGCTGTGTTTAAATAGCCAGGTTGCAATGCCCCTTAGTGGCAAACCCAGACGGCAAAGGAAGATATCCTTTGCCAATCTTGATCCCAACCAAACAAGGGAAGATAATCGCTACACTTCCTAATGTTTCTTTTTTGCTAGTTTATTTCTTTGTCTAATAATGACAATATGTTCTGGTCATTTCCCGAGGCTGTGTTTAAATAGCCAGGTTGCAATGCTCCCTAGTGGCAAACCCAGGCGGCAAGGGAAGATATCCTTTGCCAATCTTGACCCCAACTAAACAAGGGAAGATAATCGCTACACTTCCTAATGTTCTTTTTTTGCTAGTTTAATTCTTTGTCTAATAATGCGAAAATATGTTCTGGTCATTTCCCGAGGCTGTGTTTAAATAGCCAGGTTGCAATGCTCCCTAGTGGCAAACCAGGCGGCAGGGAAGATACCCTTTGCCAACTTGACCCGACTAACAAGGGAAGATAATCGCTACACTTCCTAATGTTTCTTTTTTGCTAGTTTAAATTCTTTGTCTGAATACGACAATATGTTCTGGGTCATTGTTCCCGAGGGCTGTGTTTAAGAATAGGCCAGGTTACAATGCCCCTTAGTGGCAAACCAGACGGCAAAGGAAGATATCTTGTGCGCAATCTTGATCCCAACCAAGACAAGGGAAGATAATCGCTAAGCACTTCTAATGTTTTCTTTTTTTGCTAGTTTTATTTCTTTGTCTAATGTAATGAGCGGAATATGTTCTGGTTCATTTCGCCACGCGAGGGCTGTGTTGTAAATATGGCCGGTTGGCAGAATGCGGCCGCTGCGCTTAGTGGAAACCCGACGGGCAAAAGGAAGACGTATCCTTTGCGCAATGCTTGATCCAAACCAAACAAGGGAAGAATAGATTCGTACGCTAACACTTCCTAAGAATGTTTTTTTTGTAGTCGTTAGATTCTTTTGTGCCTAATAGTAGACAATATGTGTTCGGTTCGTTTTTCCGGAGTCCGAGGCTGTGTTGTAAAATAGGCCAGGTTGGAATGGGCCGCGCTTGTAGTGG
>CM042157.1:68442210-68589657 GCA_023376005.1 Doryteuthis pealeii
TGGCATAGCATAGATAGATGATGTAACAAAACAGACATAGATATATGTGAATAGAGATAGATAGATAGATAGATAGATAGAATGAAACAACTGAGATAAATAGATGGATAGATATGAACAGACTGAAATAATATAGATATAGTACATAGATAGATATTGATAGTCTTAGAATTGTTGTAACTAACAAAGGTTACTAAATGAGAAATAACCAAAACGGGGTTTTGAAATAAAATTGAATCTTTATAATATTAACAAAATACAATACTCGCCAGTCATTTACAGAAGGTAAACCACTGCTAGTGGTATAAGACTACTCAGTCAGCATAATAGTCCATATTCATGAGAAATGGACATACCCTTAATGTCCATAGGTAGGGTAATAAGAGAAATAGGAAGCGCGTAGTGTAATGGTTAAAGTCATGGGAAATGGACTCGTCGCCCTGAGTTCAAATCCTAGATGTGGTAATTGCATTTCACTTAGCACTAATACCATTGGAAAGGTATGAATCCTACTCTCCTCCAGCTATGGTAAATAGTAGGGCAGACCGGGCTCTTTAACCTTGGTTATGCAACTGCTCTAGGAGAAGGAAACTCTGAATTCAAACCTGTTGAACTCGCTTAAGAAATTGACCATGTGTCACATCTGCTTGTGCGGAGGGGTTGATAGATATTACATATAACAGAAATAAAATAAAGAAATATTCCATAGATTTCTGTTGGAATTTATCAAATGACTATTATTGTATACACTAACAGGACCTGTGGATATACCACAGTATGATAATTCAATTATTAAGCATTTGATATGTTTACTTAAGAGCTATTGCTAAATTGTTCAATATGTAAAAAGTATAATAATCTTCATTTAACTCTCTCACACTTTTAAATTTTTATTTACATAAAAACGAAATGGTTCAGAGCATGTTTCAGGTTTTAATTTCTTATATCTTTTTTTTTTTCTAATTTCAAAACTTTTCTCAATAAAACTTTTAACTTTAATTTATTTCCTTTAAATAATATACATATTTTTTTTCAATGGGATTTTAAATCACTCCTTTTCATTATGTTAAATTGAAACAGATCAGCATTATCGCTTCCACACACTCACCCCTCTCTATATCTTTCCCCTACTCTTTCTTTCTTTCTTTCTTTCTTTCTTTCTTATTATATTGTTTGTATGTAGCATGCATGTTTTTTTCTTTCTTTTCTTTCTTTATAATAAATGGAATGGTCCATTTATTTAGTTGAGGTATGACACTCAAAAGAAAAAAGATTTCAGTGGATAAGCAAAATCTGATAATCGGATTTACATTTTTGCATTCTATCTTGGACAATTTGGACGGTTATTTAGCCATAGGGTATTGCAAGATGATAAGGCCATATTTAAGGAACACAAGCATTAATATAAAGATTTGGTAAATATCTTTTAAATTTGAAAATAACCTACAGATAATTAAAAACAAGATAAACAACTTAAATACAGTTCCAATTTTTTTTATTACTATGACTTGCTATTATTATTATTGTTATTATTATTATTATTATTATTATTATTATTACAATCATCATTATTACAACGGAGTGAGTCAAAAAGTAATACCATTTGGTTAGGACCGGTATAATTACCAACACAGGAACATGTATCATGCATCAAAATGAAGCTGGTCCTCTGTGGATAACATCCTACTTCTCCACATAGTCACCGTTTCTCTCAATAGCAATGTTCCACCTTCAAATGGGAGCATGTATCCCTGCCCTGTAAATTTCTGTTGACTGTTCTTGGAGCCACCTCTTCACTACAAGATTTCACTTCCTCATCACTGGAATAATTTTGCCTCTCCAAATCCTCTTTCATGGGCCGAAGAAATGATAGTGATTATGCCAGTGATGAAAAAGTAAATCTGTAGTTAAGAAGTGGCCACAAGAACAGTCAACAGAATTTTACGGGGCAGAGATACATACTTTCATTCAAGGTGGAATATAGCTATTGAGAGAACGGTTACTATGTGGAGAAGTAGGGATGTGATCCACAGAGGAATAACTTCATTTTGATGTATGTTACGTGTTCCTGTGTTGGTGATTATACCTGTACTAAACAAAATGGCATTACTTTTGAACTTGCCCTCAAGTTAATCATTATACTAATTCTATATTATATTATTATATTATTATTCTTACTTACTATTATTAACATTATTATTACTACTACTGTTATTACTATTACTACTACTACTATTATATACTATTATTACTGCTAACTACTATCATTACACAACAAAGCAATAATAATGATAAAGTCATGCAATGCTACATTAATCTTAATAACCTCATTATATGACTAAACTTAGTACAATGCTACAAATACAAGAGATGCAGAGTCAATCAAATTCACTATCAATAGTCTGTGAGTTTAGCTTATATTTGTTTTTATGTTAGATTAGGGTCAAAATAAAATTAGGCTTTTAAAAAGATTTTTTTTTTAATTATGATCACATCAAAAAAAAATGTTTATAAAACATTTACGCTGCAAAAAAACTTTTGGTTATTCAAAATATATCCTCAGGAATTGTGTAAGTTTATCAATGAGTATTTAATTCATTGTAAAATCATTGATTATTTCCTATAAGTCTAAACATAAACAAAAGAGAACCACTCTTGACTGATAAATTATTTATTTATTCATTGATCTACTAGGAAAAAAGAAGACGGGGTGTGTGGATAGGTTAGAGTAACCTCTTTTATTGATAGTTAACTTAGAGTGACAGTTCATGTGTTATGGCAAATATTAGTGGCAAGCCGTCGGTAAGTCCCTACTTAATGACTGGTGGGCGCGCTATGCATTCTGGACTTCGTACGTCGTATGAGACAGTCGATTCATGTTACTCTTCTTACAGGGGGTCAGGGTTAGGGTTAGTTTAATGGGAAAATAAATGAATAATTTATCAGTCAGAGTGGTTCCCTTTGTTTATGTTAGACTTATTGGAATAACCAAACTTTTTGTTTAAATTTTTTTTTAAATTTAAAATTTATTTTTTTAAATTTGAAAGAATTAATTTTTAAATGAATTTTTATTTATTTTTAATTTTGAAAAGAATTAATTTTTTAAAATGAATTTTTTTAATTGAAAAATAAAATAACAAATTTTTAAAGTTTAAATAAATGTTAAAATCTTTAAAAAATAATTTTTTTTCAATTTAAAAAAAATACTTTTTTAAAAAAATCATGATCATCACAAAAAGTTTCTAAAATGCGAAAAAAATAAAAATTAACAAAATAAATAAAGAAAGGAATTGTTTCTTACTTAGGTTATAATAATAATAATTGACTGAAGCTTTTGGAACTGCTGGGCTTAAATAAACAAAACCAAGAAAAGATTTTTCTCTCATCGTCTGCAAAACTAAAGGGAGATTACTCTGACTTCGTAAATGTGGACACCTATTAAAAGAAAAATATAATAATCATTTATTCAATATTTTTCTTCTCTCTCTTTTCATTTTGCTTTTCTTTTTGTTTGTTTGTTTTACTGTTGTGCAAACAAATCGGACCATATGACTTTAGGCACCCCTTTTTGATCTCGATTCAGAAGGACTGTTTTTCATTTACACAGTCAATATCGGTTGTTTGTTTTAGAGTTTTGTTTTTTTAATCATAAAACTAACCCTAACCCTAACCCTTACCATAACCATAACCTATTCTAACCCTAAAAAAACAACCGGATATTGAGGTGTAAATGAAAAAACATGTCCTTCTGAATCAAGATCAAAAAGGGGAGCCTAAAGGTTATATATCCAACAAACATTGAAGAATTTATGATGATCACAATTTAAATAACGATGTCATTGTTTTTTCTCACCGTTCAATTTGAGAATATCACAATCATAAAAAGAACATTGAAGAAAATGTCACAAAGAAACAACACATACGTTTTCAGGTTTTAATTTCTTAATCTTTTTTTTTAATTTCAAAACTTTTCTCAAATAAAACTCTTATTTTATTCAACTTCCTTTAAAATATATACATAATTTTTTTTCACTGGGATTTTAAATACTCCTTTTATTAAAGATATGAAGATGTCTAACTCTACTAGGGTTGCTGAAAAGTTTAAGCACACTAGATTAATGAAATGTATTTGATAGTTCATATATTAATTCTGAAGTTTAACACATTGTTTTCAAGCTTCTCTAAAAAAAAAATGAAAATAAAAATATTGAAAAATTTATGATGATTCATCTTATTAATAATGGAGATTCATGTCTATATTTGTCTGTAACCAAAACTACGTCACTGCTAATGTCCAATACATCAGGAATTGATAAGTTAATCCATGAGTATTTAGTTTATAGTCAAAATCATTAAACATAGAATGATAAATCTTATTTATTAACGATGTTCTTATGAAAATCTGAGTTAGATTTGCTTCAAAACAGCCCATGTTATTAGTGCATCTATGGCTCATTGTAGAAAATGGATAACGACTAAGTTCAAATCATGGACGAGGCTGTTTGCGTTTCTCTTTACCCTAATGATTATTTTGTTATCCTATTTTTCTCCCCTAGCTATGGGTAAATAATAGGTCAGAACAGGCTCTTAGTCTTGGTTAGGCAACCTGTTAGGAGAAGGAAAACTCAAACTAGTTCGGCTTAAAGATTGATCTTGTGTTACATGCTGTTCGTGGGTTGTCTGCTTGCTAACCAATTTGATTTCCTTTTAAAAGGTTGTATCAAGACAAGAGCGTCTGGACTATTATTTACCATAGCTAGGGGGAGAAATAGGGATTAACAAAATAAGTCATTAGGGTTAAAGAGAAACGCAAACAGCCTTCCATGATTTGAAACTTGAGTCGATTGATTCCCATTTCTACAATTGAGAAGCATAGATGCACACTAAAACATGGGCTGTTTTGAAGCAACTAACTCAGATTTCATAGAGCATCGTAATAAATAAGATTTATCATTCTATGTATTAATGATTTTTGATATAAACAAATACTCATGGATAAACTTATCCAATTCCTGATGGTATTGGGACATTCAGTTGACGTAGTTTTGGTTACAGACAAATATAGACTGTATCTCATTATAATAAGATGAGATCATCATAAATTTTTCAATATTTTTATTTTCATTTTTTTTTTAGAGAAGCTTGAGAAACAATGTGTTAAACTTCAGAATTAATATATGAACTAGTCAAATACATTTCATTAATCTAGTTGTGCTTAGAATTTTCAGCAACCCTAGTAAGAAGTAGACATCTTCATATCTTTAATTAAAGGAGTGATTAAAATCCCATTGAAAAAAAGATTATGTATATTTTAAAGGAAGTTGAATTAAAGTTAAGAGTTTTATTTGAGAAGTTTTGAAATTAAAAAAAAAAGATTTAAGAAATTAAAACCTGAAACGTATGTGTTGTTTCTTTGTGAATTTTCTTCAATGTTCTTTTTTATGATTGTGATACTTCTCAAATTGATCGGTGAGAAAAAACATGACATCGTTATTTAAATGTGATATCATAAATTCTTCAATGTTTTGTTGGACTATTAACCTTTAGGCTCCCTTTTTGAATCTTGATTTCAGAAGGACATGTTTTTTCATTTACACCGTCAATATCGGTTGTTTTTTAGGGGTTAGGAATAGGGTTATGGTTATGGTAGGGGTTAGGGTTAGGGGTTAGTTTTATGATTAAAAAAACAAACTCTAAAAACAAACAACCGGATATTGACTGTGTAAATGAAAAACATGTCCTTCTGAATCGAGATCAAATAGGGGTGCCTAAAGGGTCATATGGTCCGATTTGTTTGCACAACAGTAAAACAAACAAAAAAAAAAGAAAGCAAAATGAAAGAGAGAGAAGAAAATTAATTGAATAAATGATTATTTATATTTTTCTTTTTTAATAGTGTCACAATTTACGAAGGTCAGAGTAAATCTCCTTTAGTTTTGCAGACGATGAGAAGAAAAATCTTTTCTTGGTTTGTTTATTTAAGCCAGCAGTTCCAAAAGCTTCAGTCAATTATTATTATTATAACCTAAAGGTAAGAAACAATTCCTTTCTTTATTTTTATTTTTGTTAATTTTTATTTTTTTCGCATTTTAGAACTTTTTGTGATGATCATGATTTTTTAAAAAGTATTTTTTTTTAAATTGAAAAAAAATTTATTTTTTTTAAAGATTTTAACATTTATTTAAACTTTAAAAATTTGTTATTTTATTTTTCAATTTAAAACAAATTCATTTAAAAATTAATTCTTTTCAAAATTTAAAAAATAAATAAAATTCATTTAAAAAATTAATTCTTTCAAATTTAAAAAAATAAATTTAAATTTAAAAAAAATTAAACAAAAAGTTTTGGTTATTTCCCAATAATCTACACATACAACAAAGGGAACCATCTTGACTGATAATATTCAATTTATTTTCCCATTAAACTAACCTACCCTGACACCTGTAAGAAGATAACAATGAATCGGACTGTCTCATACGACGTAGAAGAGTCCAAATGCATATGGCGGCGCCCACCAGTCATTAAGTAGGGACTTACCGACGGCTTGCCACTATATTTGCATAACAAAGCATGTCCACTTCTAAGTTAACCTATCAATAAAAGGAGGTTAACTCTAACTATCCACACACCGGTCTGTTATAATCTATCTATCTATCTATTCATCTATGCCAGTCTGTTCATATCTATCTATCTATCTATCTATCTATCTATGTCAGTCTGTTCATCTATCTATCTATCTATCTATCTATGCCAGTCTGTTCATATCTATCTATCTATCTATCTATCTATCTATGTCAGTCTGTTCATATCTATCTATCTATCTATCTATCTATGCCAGTCTTTCATATCTATCTATCTATCTATCTATCTATGCCAGTCTGTTTATATCTATCTATCTATCTATCTATCTATCTATGTCAGTCTGTTCGTATCTATCTATCTATCTATCTATGCCAGTCTGTTCTATCTATCTATCTATCTAATTATCTATCTATCTATCTATGCCAGTCTGTTCATATCTATCTATCTATCTATCTATGCCAGTCTGTTTGTATCTATCTATCTATCTATCTATCTATCTATCTATCTATCTATGCCAGTCTGTTCATATCTATCTATATATCTATCTATCTTGATCTGTTCGTATCTATCTATCTATCTATCTATCTATCTATGCCAGTCTGTTCATATCTATCTATCTATTTATCTATGCCAGTCTGTTATATCTATCTATCTATCTATCTATCTATCTATCTGTATCTATATCTATCTATCTATCTATCTATCATCTATCTATCTATCTATCTATCTATCTATCTATCTATCTATCTATCTATGCCAGTCTGTTCATATCTATCTATCTATCTATGCCAGTCTGTTCACATCTATCTATCTATCTATCTATCTATCTATCTATCTATGCCAGTCTGTTCATATCTATCTATGTATCTATCTATCTATCTATCTATCTATGCCAGTCAGTATCTATCTATCTATCTATCTATCTATCTATCTATCTATCTATCTATTTATATATGCCAGTCTGTTCATATCTATCTATCTATCTATCTATGCCTTTCATATCTATCTATCTATCTATCTATGCCAGTCTGTTCATATCTATCTATCTATCTATCTATTTATCTATGCCAGTCTGTTCACATCTATCTATCTATCTATCTATCTATCTATCTATCTATCTATGCCAGTCTGTTCATATCTATCTATCTATTTATCTATGCCAGTCTGTTCATATCTATCTATCTATCTATCTATCTATCTATGCCTTTTCATATCTATCTATCTATCTATCTATCTATCTATGCCAGTCTGTTCATATCTATCTATCTATCTATCTATCTATCTATCTATCTATCTATCAATTTTCTGCTAGTCTATATAATAATGGTCATTTGATGAGTTCCAACAAAAATCTATGGAATCTTTCTTTTATTTCTTATTTTCAAATTCTTTTGTTTTTTCCAGAGTTGTGAATTATGAAAACATAAACAAGTCTGATTATTGTACAATCAGTGATCGAGGGGTGATGCGAATCCGAATGGACGATGAGACAGAATTTTTACCTTTGGATCAATGGGAACAAGAATATCATTATTTTACGATGATAAGAAAAGTAAGTAACACCACTAAATTCTTTCAGGGTGTCTTTACTCTTCTATTCTACTATCGTATTTAGGACACTTTTTTTTCTAAAATTTTGGCTCAAAATATTGCCCTGCGTCTTATACATCGTAGGTGAAGTTTGAGACCTCCCGTAGGCCTAGGCTAATCTTCTCTATGATGCTCACTAACCCAGCTTACGCTCAGTACTTTTACCTACCCTAAACTGCCAAATTGCTTTCATACAGCTATGTTTCTGCTTATGTAATTCACAGCTAGACTGTTTTCAACAATATATGCTTAAATACACTAAAAACTTTTTTTCCTGAATCTGACCTACTGAAATGGGGGTGCATCTTATATGTCCGTGCGTCTTATATGCCGTCAAATACGTAACTTCTTGTATTTGGACTTGGACTTATTTTTTTAATCTGACACAATCTATGAAAATGATGGGGGAGTGATTCTGAGAATCAAATGATCTATGTGATTAGATTGTGAACCACCATTCTACAGAATATACAGTTTCCCATTTATGTGTAACTAGCAGGACCTGTGGATATACCGCAGTATGATAATTTAAGGAAATATGGTTATTTCCTATAAGTCTAACATAAACAAAGGGGAACCACTCTTGACTGATAAATTATTTATTTATTTTCCCATTAAACTAACCCTAAACCCTAACCCTAACCCCTAACCCTAAACCCAGTCTTTTTTTATGAATAAATAATTATAAAATAAATAATTTATCAGTCGAGAGTGGTTCCCCTTTGTTTATGTTAGAATTATAGGAAATAACCAGAAATATTGTATCTTATTAAACTGAGTAATTTTCATGGGTCCAGCTAGTTAAAATAAGTTACGTTTTATTAAATAAGAAATATAAAATCGTGACGTCAATGATGACATAGTTTTGGTTACAGACAAACTGTTACATGATCTCCATTATAATAAGATGAATAAATTATTCTTTGCTGCTTTTTTTAGTTTATCAGTTTAATTTATTCAGTCTATTTTATTGTTGTATTTCCATTTATATAAATGAAATATTGTATCTGGTTATTTCCTATAACTCCAACATAAACAAAGGGGAGCCACTCTTGACTAATAAATCATTTATTTATTTTCCAATTAAACTAATCCTAACCCTAAACCTTAACCCTAACCCTAACCCCGTTTTTCTTTTTTCCTAGTAGATCAATAAATAAATAAATAGGTAATTTATTAGTCAAGAGTGGTTCCACTTTGTTTATGTTGGAGTTATAGGAAATAACCTTGTATCCTATTAGATTATATAATTTTCATGATCCAGCAAGTTAAAATAATTTCAAGAATGGCATTTTGTTTCCTTTTTTTCTTTATTTTCAGATTCCTGTTTTTGCCAATTATTGGAAATGGAAAGCGTTCACAGTTTGGAGAGTAAATGTTCGTTCCAAGAAAAGCAAAGCAGTCAAAGAATTCTTAAATTCCAATTTATTCATTGTCGATCCAGTTAAGTACAATTTCATTAACATTATTTTCATTATACTTACACCACCCCTCGGGGCAGGGTTCTGTGGCTTCGTCCCTGGACCGGCTAAGTACAATTTCATTAACATTATTTTCATTATACAATTTATTATTTTCATTATACTTACTAGCAAAATAAAAAAAAAAACGACCTCTGGGCGACGTAAAATAAATATTGCCTGAGGGGATGCGACTTGAAAATTTAATAGCAGAGAGTTTGTATCATAAGTAAAATAAAATCATCAAATTTATTAAAGGAGTAAAAAATTTATTAAAGGAGTAAAAAATAAAAAAATTGAAATGGAAACTTAGTTCTGATAACTTTAAATATATATTAAGATAAAACAAACTATATATAGATAGATAATACCAGGTATGTATTTATTAAAACTTGTTAAAAAAAACAATGAGGACTGTCTAACATTGCATGCTCAAATTTTGAGTGTATTTATTCTGTTATGACGATTTTAGGTAGTGTGAAGTAAGCAGTGACATAGTTCTTGTTACAGACAAAAACCGGAAGCGAATCTCCATTATTAATAGATATTTTCCTTATACTTATGCCATCCATTCGGGCAGGGGTTCAGTGGCTTCGGCCCTGGACTGGTTAAGTAATATTAACAACATAGATCACAGGGGGCTATCCCCCCAGGCAACACCTACCCCCTTGATTTAAAGTGTCACGGCTGGGTTTATTCCCCAGTGCCCCAGGGCGCTCCCCTTGAGGCGGAATACCAATGGAATCTACGCATTTTTTGCACCTAACATCCCATGAGCTTCAGCTCTTGGGTGGTCCCACCTTAAAAAGACCTTGTGTCACACCGACATACATGAGATGTGCGGTAAATACCCTTACCTGGTCTTCAGACCCTGTGTCCAGTGGCTTCGGCCATTGGACCAGTAAGGTATCAATATCAGCGTGATCCCAGGAAGCCATTCACTCAGGCAGCACCTGCCCCCTTGTCTAAAAGGGCAGGGCTGGGTTTATTGCCCAGTACCTGAGGAACTTCAAAAGAGGAATACCAAAGGGATTCATGCAACTTTTAAACACTAGCCATGCCTGAGCTTCGGTTTGTGCATGGTTCTCCATTATAATGATCCTTGTGTTCGACTGACATGGTAGGATGTCAGTAAATACTTACTTATTATCTTAGTTATCTTCTATATTCTATTCTCCTACATGTGTGGACAGTAAAAGTCTTATCCATATAAATCCTCCTATACCATGGTTAGTGAAAATAAAAACTGGGTTAACCATATAAATCCTCCTATACCATGGTTAGTAAAAAATAAAAACAAATATTGTTGTGTTTAGAAATATATTTACCTGTTTTTTTATCATGTTGTTATTTCTAATATTTTGGGTTAACCATATAAATCCTCCTATACCATGGTTAGTGAAAAATAAAAACAAATATTGTTGTGTTTAGAAATATATTTACCTTTTTTATCATATGTTGTTATTTCTAATATTTTAGGTTAACCATATAAATCCTCCTATACCATGGTTAGTAAAAATAAAAACAAATATTGTTGAGTTTAAAATATATTTAACTGTTTTATCATATTTTATTGTTCCTAATATTTTGGGTTAACCATATAAATCCTCCTATACCATGGTTAGTAAAAAATAAAAACAAATATTGTTGATTTAAAAATATATTTAACTGTTTTTATCATATTTTATTGTTCCTAATATTTTGGGTTAACCATATAAATCCTCCTATACCATGGTTAGTAAAAAATAAAAACAAATATTGTTGAGTTTAAAAATATATTTAACTGTTTTATCATATTTTATTGTTCCTAATATTTGGGTTAACCATATAAATCCTCCTATACCATGGTTAGTAAAAAATAAAAACAAATATTGTTGAGTTTAAAAATATATTTAACTGTTTTTATCATATTTTATTGTTCCTAATATTTTGGTTAACCATATAATCCTCCTATACCATGGTTAGAATATAAAAATAATATTGTTGAGTTTAAAATATATTTAACTGTTTTATCATATTTTATTGTTCCTAATATTTTGGTTAACCATATAAATCCTCCTATACCATGGTTAGTAAAAATAAAAACAAATATTGTTGAGTTTAAAAATATATTTAACTGTTTTTATCATATTTTATTGTTCCTAATATTTGGGTTAACCATATAAATCCTCCTATTAAATAAAACAAATATTTATCATATTTTATTGTTCCTAATATTTTGGGTTAACCATATAAATCCTCCTATACCATGGTTAGTAAAAAATAAAAACAAATATTGTTGAGTTTAAAAATATATTTAACTGTTTTTATCATATTTTATTGTTCCTAATATTTTGGGTTAACCATATAAATCCTCTATACCATGGTAGTATAAAAACAAATATTGTTTTTAAAAATATATTTAACTGTTTTTATCATATTTTATTGTTCCTAATATTTTGGGTTAACCATAAATCCTCCTATACCATGGTTAGTAAAAAATAAAAACAAATATTGTTGTTTAAAAATATATTTAACTGTTTTTATCATATTTATTGTTCCTAATATTTTGGTTAACCATATAAATCCTCCTATACCATGGTTAGTAAAAAATAAAAACAAATATTGTTGAGTTTAAAAATATATTTAACTGTTTTTATCATATTTTATTGTTCCTAATATTTTGGGTTAACCATATAAATCCTCCTATACCATGGTTAGTAAAAATAAAAACAAATATTGTTGAGTTTAAAAATATATTTAACTGTTTTTATCATATTTTATTGTTCCTATATTTTGGGTTAACCATATAAATCCTCCTATACCATAGGAGAAAAATAAAAACAAATATTGTTGAGTTTAAAAATATATTTAACTATTTTCTATTATATTTTTATTGTTCTAATATTTTGAGAAAATAAAGCCTTGTCAGATTTTAATTAATTTTTCTTATTGTTGCATCTTGAAGAAGATTGTCTAGAACTTTTTGTTGTGTCTTTGCAGTCATTACGCCCGGCTCTTTTGAATGTACGAGAGATGTGTCATAGGATAAGTGACATGAGTCTATGCAAAGTTGAGCGGAACCATACGTACTCCTTAGAGGAATTCAGTGAACTTCAGTTCAACCAATTACAAGAGGTAAAGATTTGATTTGTAACATTTTCCGAATTGAAAATACTTTGAATTATTGTTCACTGGCTTTTGTGGATTTATTCAAAAATCTACTTAAAAATCATTGGGACCATATGACCTTTAGGCACCCTTTTTGATCTTGATTAAGAAAGGACATGTTTTTCATTTACACCATCAATATTCGGTTGTTTTAACAGACGATTTTTAGATTAAAAAAAAATGATAAAACTAACCCTAACCCTAACCCCTAACCCTAACCCCTAACAAACAACTGGATATTGACGGTATAAATGAAAAACATGTCCTTTCTTAATCGAGATCAAAAAGGGGTGCCTAAAGTCATATGCTCCAATCATTGTAAACATTATCTCAAACAGATCTATTTGACCTATAGAAGGAACCCTAACATGTACTACCTCTCTGAGTCAAGTCGACCTGGAGTGATGGCAATGAAGGAATGACTCCACTGTCCACAGAGCTCTAGAACTGGAGCCTCACCATCAAATTCAGTTCAGTTTCATGCTATAAGAATTAAATGTGGTTATGACTTCAGTAGCTAATACCACTCCTATAATACGTTAGGAGGCCTCAGAAAAGCCTCTGAATGCAGGTGAATATATACAACAAATTCCAACAAAGAGATACATTACAAATACAGACTTTATTGTCTGAACAAGCTACGACAAAAGTCCTAAAGAAAAAAAGAGTCCTTGAAGAGTCAAGAGTTAAACGAAGGGATGAAAGTCCTACATCAAAAGGTTGTCACTTACTTCATACAGGAGCCATGTGGTGGTCATCTCCATGCAGACATGGGAGTGTAAAAGGGTATGCATGTTACACGGCTATTCAAAAGGCTGGTGAGCCAAACACCTCTATGTAATAATGGGTTATTTCCTATAAGTCTAACATAAACAAAGGAGAACCACTCTTGACTGATAAATTATTTATTTATTTATTGATCTACTAGGAAAAAAGAAGACGGGTTAGGGTTAGGGTTTAGGGTTAGGGTTAGGGTTTAGGGTTAGTTTAATGGGAAAATAAATAAATAATTTATCAGTCAAGAGTGGTTCCCCTTTGTTTATAATAATGTTTGACTCTCAAACCATCTTTCATGGGGGCAAATAGATGATAGTGATTATTCTAGTGACAAGGAAGTGAAATCTGTAGTGAAGAAGTGGCTCAAAGAACAGTCAACAGAATTTTACAGGGCAGGGATACATGCTCTCATTCAAAGGTGGAACATTGCTATTTAGAGAAACGATGACTATGTGGAGAAGTGGGGATGTAACCCACAGAGAGCCAGCTTCATTTTGATGTATGATACATGTTCCTGTGTTGGTAATTATACTTGTCCTAAACAAAATGGCATTACTTTTTGAATCACCCTCATATTTTGTTATTGTCCATTGAGAGAATATTTTCTTTCTTAAAAGTTCTGAAAATCAACGTCTTTCCACTTTGAATTGTTTATACATACATACATAGCAATAGCATAATCTTTACAGATCACTGTCGTCCCTCACAATCCTATAACCCACCACCAGAACCTTTCCTCTCATGAGCCCTAAATAACTCACCAAACCCACTGCAGATCCACAAAGTTTGATGCAAATATGACATAGGAAGGACGTCCCTCCCATTGTATCAGATGATAAAATTTTATGCTTATGCACCACCATATGTCTCTTAAGACCAGATGATGACTTACAGACTTTGTTACAGATTGCACAAGACACATTGTTTGTTCCTGGAGTTTGCATGAATGTTGTTATTTTAACAACAACATAAATACATACATACATACACACCATCTGGCCTTTATATATGTATAGATGATGTATTAGGCACTTGGGATAGAATGTGAAACCTCTTAGTCACCATTCTGTTACTCTATTACAACAAGGGAGGTTAATGTTGTGCATAGAACTAATCATATTCTGTTAAACACATGTTGTAAATTGAATTGCACTTTAGGGTATTTTAAAAAAAAAAGTCCTTCAAATTTTCCTCTGTTAATAATTTTTTTCCTGAAATCCTCGATAATTATAAAACATTTTTTCTTAATAATAATTTTCATCAATTTACAGTAAATATAAACAGATTTAAGCGTGCATGCAAAATTTGATTTTCTAAAATTTCAGTTTTATGTAATCAGGGCAGAATGAAATATGGCAAGGTTATAGTTGTTTTTTTTTATTAACATTTTTTCTTTGTAGAACATTTTTAAAAAAGCTTTTAAAAAGTCTCTGTTGTCTGTGCTCATTTCTATCGGCTGGTTACGTCAAGCCCTAGTACCTATATGATTTTCCCAACCCTATTGCCCTTATGGCAAGCCCCAACCCCTTTTTATCATATGGGTGCTAGAAGGCGGTGGCTGCGGGTCTACATGTCCTGGGAATGACGTTAAACTCTATCTGATGGTGAGGTTCCAGTTTTGGAGGTTTGGGGAATGTGGAGCACCCCTTCATCACCATTGCTCCCTGGTCCACTCTGACCAGGAGTGGTAGTACCTGTTAGAGTCCCATCTATGGGTTAAATAGAACAAATATATTTATAAAAAATTGTATTATCCATTAAGAATTGATTTATTTCAAAACTTTATTGGCATTAAATGATTCACTGAGGTTGATATGCCGTAAAACAAAACAAACAAACAAACATGTGCTCATTTCTTTGTGATAATTAAGCAAGACTTTATTATTTTAAAAGATGTTTTCATTCTTTATTAAAAACCCATAGCCCAAAAGGGCTTTCAACCATGCGGTGAGAAGCTGGCATCATAGGAGCAAAAGGACCCTTACATCTGCTCCTTGTGACTAACAGCCAAAATCTAACTAAATAAATCAGCTCCCTTCTTATGCTCATCTTCAGCCAATCAGCAATCAGCTTCCAAGTCAGAGAAGGTGAAACAGAAAGAAAAACAAACAAAAAACAAAACTTTTTGTCTGTTTAAGCTAAAAAGTAATTTTTTTTTAGCAAAAATGCGCCCTCAGGGCACAAGTATTCAAGTTTTAATATAATTAGATATTACTAGCTGTAAGAAGAGTAACACGAATCGACTGTCTCATACAACGTATGATGTCCAGAATGCAAATGGCAGTGCCCACCAGTCATTAAATAGAGTCTTACCAACGGCCTGCCACTAATATTTGCATAACACCACGACCGGTCACTCTAAGTTAATGATCAGTAAAGGGAGGTTACTCCAACCTACCCACACACTAGCAAAAAAAAAAAAAAACAAACTCCGGACAGTGTAAAAATTAATTTTTGAAAAATATTGTAGGCTACCCATGAATTATGTAACAAAGGGTATTAGTGCTTTATGAAATACAAACAGCCTTGCCCAGGATTTGGTGTTAGTTTTATACTGCTTACCAACTGTTAACAGAAATAGAAGTAAACAAGGTTAGCTACAATAGTAATTTTGCTACTCAGGAAAGGTACAAGGTGAATGTAGCTTATATACTCGGGTTAATAACTTTTATGGTGCAAATATATGAAATGTAAGTTAAGTGTATAAAGTGTTTGTGTAAGAGTTTGTACAGTTCATACTAAAGTTGCCAGAGACGTTTGCTCGGCGGGAAGTATTATATTATGTATGGGACAAGGGTTACTTAGCTCTGTAGATTGTATTCTGTAATTGTTTCTTGTTGCAGTTGTCTGTTGAGTTGTCAATTGCCTGTTCTGTTAGTTGAATTTGTCTGTTGAGTTGTCAGGTCTTACCCCTGTGGGTGCCTAGACTGATGATGCTGACATTAATTCGGCCGCTGCAAAAAAATGATCCGACTTCAGTGCCTTCGGATTCTATTCTGATAATTTAGGGCTATCTTCCCCCTAGCGTCTGATTCTAGGAACTAATTAAGGGGAAGATAACCCAAATTTTCGATACTGTCTTGGTAATCATTACAAGCTGATGGCCCCCCTCCTATTATGCACTTAGACACCTTCTCTCATAGTCACATGGTCACGTTAAGTGGGAATTAATTTCATTGTAACAATCAACTGCCTTTAAAAAACAAAAACATTAAGAACCCATTTAAAAGAAATTGGGTTAATGAACTATGACCTCTCCAAGTGAGATAAATAATAAATTAAATATTAATTAATTTTTGAAATTAATTTTTAGGGCTTTTTGAGGGTAACTGAGATTCACTGAATGAACCCACTAGGGCTTGATCTTCCCCAGTGGGGTTAAAACTGGCAAGGTTGGTATTATGTTGAAAGACCTGAAACCCCCCAATAAACCAGTAATAACATAACTGACGACACCACCCAGCATTATTTAATAGTGCAGGCGTATATCAAAATTTTTATTGGGGGTGGGGTTGATTGTGTAGACAAAACACATGACTAAATTTCCTTCAAATTAAATCAATTTTATTTTATTTTTTATATCTTTAAAAAATGAATTAGTTCCACATGTTTTTTTTTACAGCCTTGCATTATTTGCCTTTAAAAAAAAAAAAAGATTTTATTTTCTGAGAGGAACAGCTGTGTCAGAGTGTTCAAAAAATTTTAAATAAGCATTTTTAAAGATTTTAAATTCTGACTCATTCGCTGCTTGTTGGCCTTTTTTAAAAAAAATTTTTTTTAAAGATTATTTTCTAAGCGGAACAACTGTTGGCTGGTTGGTTGGTTGGTTGGTTGGTTTTACAGCATAACAATCCTCTTCAGGTCATTTAATGCTGAGTCAAGTCATTTTTGATATTCGGTATCTTACAGTACCTGCCATTGCTTAAATGGTCACCCATCTAAGTACTGAACAGGTTTATCACTGCTTAACTTTGGTGATCTAGTGGGAACGAGTGCTTTCAGAGTATCTTGACTGGAAGCCAGTAACATCGGTATGAGAATGTTCATAAAATTTTAAATGAGAATTTTTAAAGATTTTAAATTCTGACTCAGTCACTGCGTGTTGGCCTTTTTTTTTTTTTTTTTAAATTATTTTCTGAGAGAAACAATTGTTGGCTGGTTGGCTGGTTGGTTGTTTTGTTTTACAGCATATCAATCCTCTTTGGGTTATTTAATGCCGAATCAAGTCATTTTTGATATTTGGTATCTTACAATATCTTCCATTGGTTAGATGGTCACCTATTGAATACTCATCGCTGCTTAACTTCCGTGATCTAGTGGGAACAGGTGCTTTCAGCATGACTAAACCGGAATCCAAGAACAGCTGTGTCAGACTGCTCCTAAAATTTTAAATAAGCATTTTTTAAAATTTTAAATTCTGACTCATTTGTTGTTTATTGGTCTTTTTTTTGTCTTTATACTTTTTTTTCTTCTTTTTTAAAATCTTTCAATCCAGCTTTTTCATCAAAATTATTTTTCCCACCCTATGAAACATTTTTTATTCACTAATTTATAAATAATAATAATAATAACTATAGAATTTATTGTGTTATGAATTCTCCATTGCGTGAGTGAGTGTATGTGTGTGTATGTATGTGTGTGTGTGTTGGTCTTACATACACTTACACACACATGGGTTTGACAAACACATACATAGCACACCTCCAGGGTAGGTCGACTTCGGAACATTAACCTCTCCCATGTGGTGAAAGTTGCAAATTAACATAAAGAATTACGGTGCATTTCAGTTTCTGTCGTCCTGGCCACCTGACTTAAAAAAACACTAGGCGGTGCCTGCTGAAAATGTAAACCTTGCTAGTTATGAACTGCTTAATTGTTTGAAGGTGTTTTTACCGACAAGTTAATGTGATATGAAAGTGATATTTACTACCCCCCTCCATCCAGGTCTTTTATCGACAAGTAAATATTTAAAAACAAAACCTTCTTTAGAATACCATTTTTTTTTACTGACTTGAAGGCATTTTTATCAACAAATATATTATTTCTAGTGGTTTGAAGGTGTTGTATTTCTTCTTTATAGATTTATTAAAAGAAAATACAAAATGTTGATTTAATGAGGTTTTATTTTTGGTTTGAGGAAATTAGGCTTTTACATCAAGTTGTACTAAGCTTGGTTGTAACCTCTTAAACTTTTGTGTGGATCCAGGAGCTGAAGGCTGAGTAGGTTCACCAGTGACTCTCGTGGAAGCTGGTCTGTCCCTTCTGGCCTCTCGTCGTCAATTGCCTTCTCCCACGTGCCCCTTTCAGTGACTCCTTACAATTACTACTATCTACCTCCTACTCCTATTACTATCTACCTCCTACTCCTACCTCTCATATTCCATTTAAAAGAAACGGTTCCTTATTTTACCGCCCAAATTTGAATTCTTGGTGCCAGTGTGTCTACATTTTTCTATTTTTAGAACACTAGCCAAATGCCATTGTATCAACTATAACAAAGGCATTAAAATCAACAAGTTAATGTGATAAGAAAGCAATATTTTACAGCCCCCCACCCAGGTGTCTTATCGACAAGTAAATGTAAATATTTTACCCCCACCTTTAAGGATATCTTTTTTTCAGCATTTTCATTTCATTTTAATTCAAAACAACTGTCATATATATATATATATATATATATATATATATATATGGGAGAAATAAGAGGAAATTAATCTGACAATATGTGGAGAAAGATAGACAAACACGGGATGTTGTCCAAGATGTACTACCTACAGTAAACATCCATCTTGTACAACATCCCATGTTTGTCTACCTTTCTCCACACACACATACACACACACACACATATATATATATATATTTGGATTCAACGCCACCTGGTTACTAACAGTTTCTCACTTATGCGATATTCAGACCAATACAAATAGTCTATCCATAATATTGAGCACTATTTACTTATAAATATAGCACCCATATTATCTATCTATCTATCTATCTATCTATCTATATATATATATATATATATATATATAATTTTATATATATATAATATATATAATATATATAATATATATATTTATATATGTATATATATATGATTTCTTTTTTAGGTTGCTGGTAAGCTGACAACATTCCGTGATCTTGTGACAGAAGTTGTACGAACAGCCTGTCGCACAGCACTGCTAGAGGCAGGATTCACCCCAGATGATTATTATTTTGATGGTCTTGATAAAAAAGGTGAGTGTTATTATTCTTGGATCTTGTAATTAAATTATGGTCTTCTAATAAAATTCTAAGTATATATATATATATATATATATATATATATATATATATATATATATATATATGTGTGTGTGTGTGTGTGTGTGTGTGTGTATAGATAAAAGGGTATGAAAAACACACAATATTGTTAAAATGAATATATTCTTATATCCTTTTCATAGCTAATATTGACAATATTTCAATTTATAAAAATCATCATCAGAGCATAATGATAATTGGGTCCGTTTTTAGATGTAAATGTTTTTGATATTAACATTTACATCTAAAAACGGACCCAATTATCATTATGCTCTGATGATGATTTTTTATAAATTGAAATATTATTTCAATATTAGTAATGAAAAGGATATAAAAATATATTCATTTTAACAACATTGTGTGTTTTCATACCCTTTTATCTATACATTTACTGTCAGATTCATTTCCTTACTCTTAACTCATATATATATTTTTCTTCTTCTCTTAGATAATGAACTGACCACAGATGGTTATCTGACCCCAGGGCCAGAGTATGACTATGACATATTTGGAGAAGCACCAGAAAAAATGACCTACACCGAACAGGCCAATAAGCGAGCACATTGCAGAAGATTAGCATGGTATGAATTTTGAAAACTTCATTTTGTTGGTTGGTTGGTTGGTTGGTTGGGTGGGTGGGTTTTACAGCATGTCAACCTATTGGGTCTTTTTATGCCTTAAATTAGGCTTGACAGGTGGTCGGTCACATCAAGCCCTAGTACCTATATGATTATCCCAAACCTATTGCTCTTATGACAAGTCCCTAACCCTTTTTATCATATGTGCAAGAAGGCAGTGGCTGAGGGTCTTATTGTCCTGGTTATAATGTTAAACTCTATCTGATGGTGAAGTTTAAATTCTGGAGCTCTGGAGAATGTTGAGTACCCTTTCATCACTGTTACTCCCATATCCACTCTGACCCGGACTGGTAGTACCTGTTAGGGTCCCATCTACGGGTTAAATAGAAGAACATGAGTTCTAAGAAATGTATTTAAAAAAATTGAATTTAAAAAAAAATTACGTACCTATCAAGAACGAAAAAACAAAATGACTTTGGCATAAAATGATCCAACAGGAGTTAACATGCCGTAAAATCCAACAAACCAACCTTCTTCTTTTGTTTCTTCTTCTTCTTCTTCTTCTTTGTACAAAATGAACATGTTTTTGTCTTTGGCATAAAATGACCCAACAAGAGTTGACATGCCATAAATCTTACCAACTTCTTCTTCTTCTTCTTCTTCTTCTTCTTCTTCTTCTTCTTCATAAAATGAACATGTTTTTATCTTTGGCATAAAATGACCCAACAAGAGTTGACATGCCATAAAATCTTACCAATCTTCTTCTTCTTCTTCTTCTTCTCTTCTTCTTCTTCTTCTTCTTCTTCGTATAAAATGAACATGTTTTTATCTTTGGCATAAAATGACCCAACAAGAGTTGACATGCCATAAAATCTTACCAATCTTCTTCTTCTCTTCTTCTTCTTCTTCTTCTTCTTCTTCTTGTATAAAATGAACATGTTTTTATCTTTGGCATAAAATGACCCAACAAGAGTTGACATGCCATAAAATCTTACCAATCTTCTTCTTCTTCTTCTTCTTCTTCTTCTTCTTCTTCTTCTTCTTCTTCTCTGTATAAAATGAACATGTTTTCTTCTTTCCTTTTCTTTCTAGTTTTATCCGTTTGGCTGATTATTTGATTGTTAACACCATGCACACCTTGGCTGTCAATTCTGTGACAACGTTATTGAATAACCTGAGTGAACATCTTCAACAAACACCAACGTTGGATGAAATATTAAAATTACAAGACACAGACAACCAAACAATCCAGCCAGTAAGTCAAATATATTTACATGGTAGGCATGTAATATATATATATATATATATATATAGTTTTTTTCCGTAGTTAGGGTCTTTCCATGTGTGGTTTAACCAAGCTGATGCAGGTAGACCATAAGGAGAGCTCAATGTACCTAATACCAGTGAGTAGAAGGACAGAGCAAGATATTTAGTAAATGAAGAAAAACTCTAAGCTTGCTTCATTACAATAATTTATTTCAACCGTATTAATACGGCATCTTCAGGTAATCACAAGAACATGACTCTTACTGAGAATTTCCCAAAGTAACATCTCTTTTATCTATCAATTTAGGGGAGGGAGGGTTGGTGTCTTATTTTGGAATGGGTGGGGTTATTTTCTTTGGATGAGGCAGGGAGGTCTATGTATGGGTGAGGTGTGGCTTAGCTTGGGGCATATTCCTTGGAGAAATAGTTGTAAGAGTGTATATACAAAATGAGCAGAATTTCAAGGTCAAAAATATTTTTAAAAAAATTAAAATAATTAAAAAAATTTAAAACTTAAAAAAATTAAAAAAAGGGGAGACGAAGAGAAGAAGAAAGAGAAAAATACAGATAACAAAATGATATAGGAATAAACAATAAAATAAAAAATTAGATGAAAATTAAAAATTAAAAAAATTAAAAAATTAAAATCAAATAAAAAAAATAAAAAAAATCAAATAAAATAAAAATAAAAAAAATAAAAAAAACAAAAATAAAAATAAAAATAAAATCAAATAAAATAAAAATAAAAATAAAAAATTTTTATTTTTATTTTTATTTGATTTTAATTTTTTAATTTTTTTAATTTTTAATTTTCATCTAATTTTTTATTTTATTGTTTATTCCTATATAATTTTTTTAATTATTTTAATTTAAAAAAAAATATTTTTGACCTTGAAATTCTGCTCATTTTGTATATACACTCTTACAACTATTTCTCCAAGGAATATGCCCCAAGCTAAGCCACACCTCATCCAAAACATAGACCTCCCTGCCTCATCCAAAGAAAATAACCCCACCCATTCCAAAATAAGACACCAACCCTCCCTCCCCTAAATTGATAGATATAAAAGAGATGTTACTTTGGGAAATTCTCAGTAAGAGTCATGTTCTTGTGATTACCTGAAGATGCCGTATTAATACGGTTGAAATAAATTATTGTAATGAAGCAAGCTTAGAGTTTTTCTTCATTTACTATATATATATATATATATATATATATATATATATATATATATGTATGTATATGTGTATATATATATATATATATGTGTGTGTATGTGTGTAAATATGTATATGTATGTATATGTGTATATATATGTATATCTATGTATGTATATATATATGAATATATGTTTATATATTTATATATGTATGTACTTATGTATGTATTTGTATGTATGTGAGTATGTGTGTATATATATGTATGTATGTGTATATATATATGTATATATATGTAAGTATATGTATATGTGTATATATATGTATATATATGTATGTATATGTGTATATATATGTATAAATTGTGTACAGTAGTGTAGAAATTATAAATAATGGTAATTCTGAATCACGGTAAAAAACGTATAAGTGATTGACGAGACTTAACTTCTTACTAACCATGTTTCTGATTGGCCAGGCAAACCTATTTTGGTTTTAAAAATTTAGGCGCAAGTCAATTTGTTTCTCTGTTGTCCACAACTTTATTCTTGCCGTCAGATTTTAGATAGCTATAACCTGTAACAGAAAATGAGAGAAAGAAAATGGATTTGTTTTTCCACTCCAGACTGTCACCTTAGATAAGAGAAAGAGGAGAAGAGGGATTTTTTTTTCTGGCAGATGCAAATTCTCTACCAATTTTGTCTAAGCCCAGTAATTGCATTGTGTGTGCCTTGGCTGATACCCTGGCTGACAGATTTCAAACTGCAACTCCTCCCTGAATACTGGGTCCCCTATTTTAGGACTATTGTTTATCCTCCACATGTCACCTGATTCTTTTGTGATGTAATTAACCGAATTATTTCTGCTTATTGTTTAGTTCCCAAATATCTCTCTAGCATAATAATTTTGTTGATTAGAATTCAACACAATAAAAATACATTCCAACCAGATTTTTCTTTTCAAAATATTTTTTCAAAATATTTTTCTTTCTATCTTTCTTTGCTCATAAGTTTCATTTACTTATTTATTAATTGTTTTGAGACCCCTAATTATATTATGAGACCCCTAACTATATAACATACAGGGTGACTCAAAAAAAAAAAAAAAAAGAACCAAAATAAATTTTATTTTATCTTATCAACGTCTATAAAATTTCAAGAAACTTGTTGGACTTAAACTTATGACATATTGGGAAAATTATTTTTACAATATTTTAAGCACCAAGCTGACTGTATATTATGAAAGAAAAAAAGATTAAAATTAAAATTAACAGTTTTATTACAAAATTTGTGGGTTCTGTTTTTTTTTGTGGGTTCTGTTTTTTTGTGGGTTCTGTTTTTTTTTTGTGGGTTCTGTTTTTTTATGGGTCACCCTGTAGATAATTCTCTTAAAATGATGACCTTTGATTTCCTGTGTTTTCAGGCTGGAAATATTCAAGCAGTATCAGCAAAAAATGTGCCTTTATTGTTAGACGAAGAGGAAGGGTTACCTGCCAAGAAGCATGTGCCCCTCTTTCTGACAGAGTTTATTCTTGAGCCGAGCCAAATCATCTTTCAACCTGATCTGAGTGCATTCCAGGAATCTATCAATGAAGTCATTCGACAATTTCAAGATACAGTCCTTGGCGTTGAGAATCTCATTCCAGACAGTTACTTTGATGCCTTTACAAAGTAAAAACCATTTCTATTGTCTTTTATGATATTTTATCTTATTGTTTTAATTAATTAGTCATTTAAACTTTTAAGATCAATTTGTTATTATTATTATTATTATTATTATTATTATTATTATTATTAGCAAAATAAAAAACGCACTCCGGGTGATGTAAAAATAGATTTTTGAAACATATTGCCTGAGGGGTGGGAGTTAAAAATTCAATGTCAGCAAGTTTGTACCCTAAGTAAGTAAAATCATCAAATTCATTAAAGGATTAAAAAATAAAACAATTTGAAATGTAGACTTTAAATATGTATTAAAATAAACTATATATAGATATATAATACCAGTCATGTATTTATTAAAAATTGTTTTAAAAAACAATGAGGACTGTCTAATGTTACATGTTCAAATTTTGAGTGTATTTATTCTATGTTATGATGATTTTGGGTAATGTGATGTAAGCAATGAAGTAGATTTTATTACAGACATAAACCAGAAGTGAATCTCCATTATGAATAGATTGTTATTATTTAATCTATAAATATATGTTAAAATCATTATATACATTTTATATTATACTCACACTATTTGGTTAAATCGAACTTAACTTACATTGTAACTATGTATCTTTGAGATTCTGTTAAGCCTCAAAGATATGTGGTTCAAAGTTAACTGACCTGAAAAAATGTAGAAGTTTTTAAATAAAATAACTGATGCATTATATCTTTTATTCATCAATATATCAACACTGAAAATTTTATTAAATTCGGTTAATTCCCTGATTTTTGGTATTTTTTTTCTTTCGGCAGGGTGACATATGATGGTGGAATTTAGGTCCATTAAGTTCGATTTAACCCACTATTTTATATTACTATTATAAGATTATATTTAAACTTTTAAGATCAATTTATAATTTTTATATTAACTAGCAACAAAAAACACCCTCCTGGCAGTGTAAAAGTTAATTTTTGAAAGATATTGCTTAAGGGGATGAAAGTTAAAAATTCAATGTCAGAGGGTTTGTATCATAAGTAAGCAAAATCCTCATATTTATTAAAGGGTAAAACAATAAAACAATTTGAAATGGAAATATAGTCCAGTCCCCTGAAATAAAATGTTGCATGCATGTGTTAATTCTTAATCAAACAATTATTTTGAATATTTTTCTCATAGTTTTTCCACAAAATCGTAGGTTTTTGATTAAATGTAAATTTTTTAGTTAACTCATTGTTACTAAGAAAAAGAGCGAGAGTAAAAAAAAAACAATTTTTAAATTGCTTACTCAAATTTTGAGTGTATATAACGTAAGAATATTGTGACATAAGCTGTGATGTAAGCTGTGATGTAGTTTTGGTTACCGACAGAAATAAACCCAATCTCCATTATTAATAGATATTATTATAACTAGCAAGAATATGCGCCCTCCTGGCATAAATATTTAAATTTTAATGTAATGAAATATATCAAATTAGAAAGACTAATGGAATTAGATAAGAATGCATATAAAAAGATTACATTTATTTAAATTGGTTTCTATAAAAAATAATTCATAGGATTGATCTTAATATGTTGAAGAATAAAACAATAATATTAGAGATTAATAACACCAAGTGACTATTTATTAAACCTGGTTTTGTTAAAACCAGTATGCAAATTCACTACACCATATATTATGTAAACCTTTATTTCTTAGTGATATATAAGACACATTGCAGGATTTAAACACACTTAGGCTATTTTGAGACAAACCTAACTCAGATTTTCATAGAGACATAGATAAGATTTATTCTATATATTAATGATTTTGACTAGAAGTAAAACACTCATTGATAAACTTACACAATTCCTGAAGGTATTGTGATGTAAGCAGTTGATAAAGATAATTGAATTTAAATGGAAACTCTGGAATTTTTGTTTTACTTGTAGACCCATCATTAATGGCAAATTTGAAGAAAAGTCTTGTGGAGACGGTCCAAGTTTGGCTATCATGTTTGAAGATGACAAACATTTGCAAGGTTTGGTGGCTCAAATCCAGGTAAAGCCTTCTGTCCTGTTTTAAATATACATTTTACATACAGAGCAGATACTGTTGTGTTGTTATTTAATAAGTGTTGTAATGGAATATTCCACACTCTCTCTCACCCATCTCTATTTAGCTCACCCTCTGTTCTGCCTCCATTGAAATGTGCTGTAATAGAATATTCCACACTCTCTCTCTCACCCATGTGGTCTGACTATATATGTAGTGAGCACAGCATTATGCTGGGCTGGCTTTTAGGATTAGGAGCATATCTCACTACAGAGCAGATACTGTTGTGTTGTTATTTAATAAGTGTTGTAATGGAATATTCCACACTCTCTCTCACCCATCTCTATTTAGCTCACCCCCTGTTCTGCCTCCATTGAAATGTGCTGTAATAGAATATTCCACACTCTCTCTCACCCATGTGGTCTGACTATAAACGTAGTGAGCACAGCATTATGCTGGGCTGGCTTTTAGGATTAGGAGCATATCTCACTACAGAGCAGATACTGTTGTGTTGTTATTTAATAAGTGTTGTAATGGAATATTCCACACTCTCTCTCACCCATCTCTATTTAGCTCACCCCCTGTTCTGCCTCCATTGAAATGTGCTGTAATAGAATATTCCACACTCTCTCTCACCCATGTGGTCTGATTATATATGTAGTGAGCACAGCATTATGCTGGGCTGGCTTTTAGGATTAGGAGCATATCTCACTACAGAGCAGATACTGTTGTGTTGTTATTTAATAAGTGTTGTAATGGAATATTCCACACTCTCTCTCACCCATCTCTATTTAGCTCACCCCCTGTTCTGCCTCCATTGAAATGTGCTGTAATAGAATATTCCACACTCTCTCTCACCCATGTGGTCTGATTATATATGTAGTGAGCACAGCATTATGCTGGGCTGGCTTTTAGGATTAGGAGCATATCTCACTACAGAGCAGATACTGTTGTGTTGTTATTTAATAAGTGTTGTAATGGAATATTCCACACTCTCTCTCACCCATCTCTATTTAGCTCACCCTCTGTTCTGCCTCCATTGAAATGTGCTGTAATAGAATATTCCACACTCTCTCTCACCATGTGGTCTGACTATATATGTAGTGAGCACAGCATTATGCTGGGCTGGCTTTTAGGATTAGGAGCATATCTCACTACAGAGCAGATACTGTTGTGTTGTTATTTAATAAGTGTTGTAATGGAATATTCCACACTCTCTCTCACCCATCTCTATTTAGCTCACCCTCTGTTCTGCCTCCATTGAAATGTGCTGTAATAGAATATTCCACACTCTCTCTCTCACCCATGTGGTCTGACTATAAACGTAGTGAGCACGGCATTATGCTGGGCTGGCTTTTAGGATTAGGAGCATATCTCACTACAGAGCAGATACTGTTGTGTTGTTATTTACTAAGTGTTGTAATGGAATATTCCACACTCTCTCTCACCCATCTCTATTTAGCTCACCCCCTGTTCTGCCTCCATTGAAATGTGCTGTAATAGAATATTCCACACTCTCTCTCACCCATGTGGTCTGACTATAAACGTAGTGAGCACGGCATTATGCTGGGCTGGCTTTTAGGATTAGGAGCATATCTCACTACAGAGCAGATACTGTTGTGTTGTTATTTAATAAGTGTTGTAATGGAATATTCCACACTCTCTCTCACCCATCTCTATTTAGCTCACCCCCTGTTCTGCCTCCATTGAAATGTGCTGTAATAGAATATTCCACACTCTCTCTCACGCATGTGGTCTGACTATATATGTAGTGAGCACAGCATTATGCTGGGCTGGCTTTTAGGATTAGGAGCATATCTCACTACAGAGCAGATACTGTTGTGTTGTTATTTAATAAGTGTTGTAATGGAATATTCCACACTCTCTCTCACCCATCTCTATTTAGCTCACCCTCTGTTCTGCCTCCATTGAAATGTGCTGTAATAGAATATTCCACACTCTCTCTCTCACCCATGTGGTCTGACTATAAACGTAGTGAGCACGGCATTATGCTGGGCTGGCTTTTAGGATTAGGAGCATATCTCACTACAGAGCAGATACTGTTGTGTTGTTATTTACTAAGTGTTGTAATGGAATATTCCACACTCTCTCTCACCCATCTCTATTTAGCTCACCCCCTGTTCTGCCTCCATTGAAATGTGCTGTAATAGAATATTCCACACTCTCTCTCACCCATGTGGTCTGACTATAAACGTAGTGAGCACGGCATTATGCTGGGCTGGCTTTTAGGATTAGGAGCATATCTCACTACAGAGCAGATACTGTTGTGTTGTTATTTAATAAGTGTTGTAATGGAATATTCCACACTCTCTCTCACCCATCTCTATTTAGCTCACCCCTGTTCTGCTCCATTGAAATGTGCTGTAATAGAATATTCCACACTCTCTCTCGCATGTGGTCTGACTATATATGTAGTGAGCACAGCATTATGCTGGGCTGGCTTTTAGGATTAGGAGCATATCTCACTACAGAGCAGATACTGTTGTGTTGTTATTTAATAAGTGTTGTAATGGAATATTCCACACTCTCTCTCACCCATCTCTATTTAGCTCACCCCTGTTCTGCCTCCATTGAAATGTGCTGTAATAGAATATTCCACACTCTCTCTCACGCATGTGGTCTGACTATATATGTAGTGAGCACAGCATTATGCTGGGCTGGCTTTTAGGATTAGGAGCATATCTCACTACAGAGCAGATACTGTTGTGTTGTTATTTAATAAGTGTTGTAATGGAATATTCCACACTCTCTCTCACCCATCTCTATTTAGCTCACCCCCTGTTCTGCTCCATTGAAATGTGCTGTAATAGAATATTCCACACTCTCTCTCACGCATGTGGTCTGACTATATATGTAGTGAGCACAGCATTATGCTGGGCTGGCTTTTAGGATTAGGAGCATATCTCACTACAGAGCAGATACTGTTGTGTTGTTATTTAATAAGTGTTGTAATGGAATATTCCACACTCTCTCTCACCCATCTCTATTTAGCTCACCCCTGTTCTGCCTCCATTGAAATGTGCTGTAATAGAATATTCCACACTCTCTCTCACCCATGTGGTCTGACTATATATGTAGTGAGCACAGCATTATGCTGGGCTGGCTTTTAGGATTAGGAGCATATCTCACTACAGAGCAGATACTGTTGTGTTGTTATTTAATAAGTGTTGTAATGGAATATTCCACACTCTCTCTCACCCATCTCTATTTAGCTCACCCCCTGTTCTGCCTCCATTGAAATGTGCTGTAATAGAATATTCCACACTCTCTCTCACGCATGTGGTCTGACTATATATGTAGTGAGCACAGCATTATGCTGGGCTGGCTTTTAGGATTAGGAGCATATCTCACTACAGAGCAGATACTGTTGTGTTGTTATTTAATAAGTGTTGTAATGGAATATTCCACACTCTCTCTCACCCATCTCTATTTAGCTCACCCCCTGTTCTGCCTCCATTGAAATGTGCTGTAATAGAATATTCCACACTCTCTCTCACGCATGTGGTCTGACTATATATGTAGTGAGCACAGCATTATGCTGGGCTGGCTTTTAGGATTAGTAGCGTGCCTCACTATTCCTTGTCTGTCTCATTGTATCTCTCTGCAATAAACCCCTTTATCTTAACTCTACGAATGTGTTGACTGATTCTGATTACAACCTTGTCTGATTGTATCCCTTTTAAGGACACAGCACTAAGGTGGGCTTAGCCTGATACACTTGGGATTATCTTCTCTTGTTTTGATATGGTTCATGTAGGCGGGGGATTACCTTTCTTTGCTGTTAGGGTTTGCCGTTAGAGGGCATTGTGACCTAGATATAAAAAGGCAGTTTTGCGAATGTGACACACACGCACTCTCTCTCTCTCTCTCTCTCTCTCTCTCTTTCTTTCTTTCTTTCTTTCTTTCTTTCTTCTGGAATCTCCAGATATGAACTAGACCAAGTTGTGCTTCTGTCCATTTGAACTTATGGGACTTTGCTCGCCCCCAGTTTCAAACATTAAGTGGTTTCCATCTCTTTGTTATTCAGACATTTCTACATGTTCTTCAAACACATTGTGACTCTTCTATAGCTTGGGAAAGGAACTTAGTTCTCTTCTTGAGGTTTGTTGAATTAAATGTTGTATAGTATTAATTGACTTGCCTTTATTTTCCTACCTAATATTCTGTGTTGGGTTACTCTCCTTTAATTAACCTAATGTATTATGTGAATGGTAATTAACACCACCTCTAATTCATATTTTCATATGTTATAAAGTATTAATTGACTTGCCTTTATTTTCCTACCTAATATTCTGTGTTGGGTTACTCTCCTTTAATTAACCTAATGTATTATATGAATGGTAATTAACACCCCCTCTAATTCATATTTTCATGAGTTATATAGTATTAATTGACTTGTCTTTATTTTCCTACTGAATATTCTGTGTTGTGTTACACTTTTTTAGGTAACCTAATGTATTATGAGAACTGGAGTTAACACCTCCCTAATTCTTATACACAGTACCTGCTTGTTACTGCATGGTCACTCATCTAAGTGCTGAGTAGGCTTGTTGTTGCCAGGGCTGTGGAGTCGGTGTCAGAAGCAATTAAGTGGTCACTGGAGTTGAAGTCAGAGTTGGTAAAACTATACCGACTCTGAATCCGACTCCAGTTCCTTTAAAGAAATTCATCTCAACTTCTTTTTTACAGTCATCTCATTTTTGTAGTTATTTTGTATTTGCAAAAATATACATGATAGAGGGGGTGAGCACATGGAAGTGATAACAATAATCTCTTTCAATTGAACATAACAAAAAGATGAAAAGAAAGAAAACAATAGAATGAGATAGAGTTAAATCGAGATCATTATACTTTTTACATATTGAACATATTAAATGTTTTGATTATTAAATTATCATACTGTGGTATATCCACAGGTCCTGATAGTTTATTTATTAATATAGATATAAAATATTTTTTTAATTTTATAATCTTTTCTTTTTTTTTCAATAATCTTTTTCTAATAAGTAATTAAGAGTTACCTCCCCTATTTTATTACTATCTTCCCTTTGGGGAACTCTTCGGTGTTTCTATGAGTATATAAGCTCTCAGTAAACTGCAACATTATTCTAAGTAGAATAAAGCTTTCTTAAGCCTATCTGTGTTTTCGTTTATCATTACACTTTTCTTTTCTTTTTTTCAGGATTCCCTTTTGTCTGCTTTTAATGCAGCTAACCAATATGCAAATACATTCACACCATTCCAGGAATTCTACCAAGTTAATGAAAAAATGGACTTGGAACATCTCAAAAAAGAAACAACGTGTAAGTACAATTTTTGAATAGAATATTTTCATTATTTTTTTTACTAGTTTCATTCCATCTTATTATTGTTTCTTTTTCTAAATCTATTAATAATGGAGATTCGCTGTCTATCTCTCTGTAACCAAAATGATATCACTGCTTACATCACAATAACAAAAATCATTAATACATAGAATAAAGAACAATATTAAATATGTTGCTTTTTAAGCAAGTAAGTAATTTAAAAAAAATCTTTTTTTGAATATTCAATATTAATATTAATAAAATAAAAATTTTTTTTTCCTTATAATTCAACATTTGAATCATTTCCATTGTAATAATGACAATGTAAATAAATAAACTATGAAATTGATTAAAAAAAGTGGGTTATTTCCTAGTTGAACAACATAATATTACAGGGTGACCCAGAAAAAAACAGAAACCCACAAATTTTGTAATAAAACTGTTAATTTTAATTTTTAAAAAAGTTTAATCGGGGTTAGGGTTTAGAGTTGGGTTCGGGTTTAGGGTTAGGGTTGGGGTTTATAGTTGGGTTTTGTTTTTTTGGGTCACCCTATATTTCCTTTTTTTATTCTGTTTTATTTTGAAAGTTACGTTTGTAGATTAATAATTGTAAACACAAACAATTGGAAAAATTAGGGTAATTTCCTAGTTGACTTACATGATCAAAGGGGAACCACTCTTGGCTGGTAAATTATTTATTTATTTTCCCATTAAACTAACCCTAACCCTAAACTCTAACTCCGTTTAAACTAAAAAAAAATAAAAATAAAAATTAACAGTTTTATTACAAAATTTGTGGGTTCTGTTTTTTCTGGGACACCATGTAATATCATGTTACTCAACTGGGGGGGGGGGTTAGGGTTAGGGTTGGGGTTTAGGGTTAGGGTTGGGGTTTAGGGTTAGTTTAATGGGAAAATAAATAAATAATATGGGTTCTGTTTTTTTTGGGGGTAAACCTGTAATATCAGGTTACTAAACTAGGAAATAACCTGTCTAGGATTCTCAACTGTATGCAGGGAGTGAAGCCAGTCCGTGCTTACATTAATATGTCTTGGCTTAATTGACTATTAGATAACTAAACCTTCCGTTGCTACCATTTTCGTAAGTGGGAGGAGTTGGGTTACAGAACATCAATCACCTGAATGCTCAGATTTGAATTTCAACAATCCCGAAATTCAAAATCTGTTCTACACTAACCATCTAAAAAATGATGGTAATTATCAATACAACATATGTATAAGAATTTCAACAATCCCGAAATTCAAAATCTGTTCAACACTAACCATCTAAAAAATGATGGTACTTATCAATATACAACATATGTAAAAAGATTCAAATGCTTGTTTCAATAAAAGTGTTTGCTGGTTCTAATGTTTTTTTCTTCTTTTTGACTTTTTCAGTGGATGTGAGATTTTTTTCAAGATCGTTGGAACGTTACCACAAACAACATAAAATGTCTCTTGAAATTCAAGAACAATGTCATCTTGGATTGCTTCTGATTGATTCGGTTAAAATGAAAGGATTACTAATTCCATCACCAATTAGGTGCTTAAATGTGAGTAAAAAGAACCAGATTATTAATTATTACCTTTTTTTTTTTACTGTATCTTCTAATTCAGTTTGGCGGATAAGCAACACCAGATAATCAGGATTTACGTTTTTTGCATTTCATTTTTGTTTATCCAGATCACTGAAACAATCTCTTTGTGTAATAATTTCTAAAATAATTATTTTTGTTCTGAACCCCAATTTTTTTTCAGCCCATCCCTTTATCTATATTGTGGAGTGATAAGAACACCCCCCCCTCACTGATATAATGGACTAGTCTGAAAAGACTATAAATAGTGTATATATTTTGAACTAAATAGAATACTTAAAGTTGAGATCTAATATTAATATTGTCTCCTACATTTATTTATTACTCACTGTGTAACAGATTGACGACGAGGATGAGATCCAATCTGTTATATCGTAGTCCAACAGTAAATTCGGGGTGGCCTACTGTCGGTATCAGCCAGACAGCGAGGGAGTCTATCCCCTTTTCACTTGAGCTAGACCAAGGAGATTATTTTAGCATCTGAGGCGGCGTGCCCCACCTACAATCAGCTTCTCACTGTATCATACAGATCTCTGTGTTACTCATACGCTGAGTTGGCGAGGGCCGGTATCGAACCAGGAACCTTGTGATTCCTAGCCGGACGCTCTACTGACTGAGCAGTCCAACAGTAAATAATGAATAAATGCAGGAGACAATATTAGAAGTCAACTATAAGTATTTTATTTGGTTTAAAATATATACATTACTTATTGTTTTTTCAGACTAGTCCATTGTATCAGTGACGGGGTGTTCTTATCACTCCAAAACAATCTACCAGAGTGTCCCAAACCGCCCAATAATCTAGATGTTGGACTGCCCCAAAACACCAAAGATCATCAGCTCTTAGAAAATGGTTTAGAGTTAAATAAAAAGAAAAATGTAGTAAAGGATCAGTAATAAGAAACTAGCATGTCAACCATTTGAGACATGGCGATTGTGGACATGGCAGTGGTAGATAAAGGGTTAATGACATTCTTTGAATTTGTTTCATAGAGAACATTTTATGTGAAAATACTAGAAAGTGATTTATCCCGGGCATTACTTTGTAATCCTGCTGGTCAATGGTATAATAATTTATTTTCATATTTGCAGGCAATTAATGAACTTTTGCCAGTTCTGGCCATGAGGGAAGTCGATCGTTTGATAGCAGAATTACAAGATGGACAATTCCAGTTGGAATTTGAACCAACAAGTACAGAAGAATATGTCAAGAGTCTCACATTCCTTGACAAGATTCAAGATCGTGTAAGTATTTTTGTCTGTTCATTGTATAGGAGTGTAAAAACAAGAAAGCAATGAGATTTTAACTTTTTGATCTGTAAGCTAGATGTTTTGTGTTCATCATTATTTTACTACGCACTGTAAACCCAATGAAAACAGCTTTTTTCTTCTGGAGTCTGTTCAATTAACAACAGCTTCGTTCAACAAACTGCATTCACAGCAACCGCGTTCCTCACTTCGTTCTTATTTTCCCAAAACACAGTAGTCGCCGAATTTCGCCTCTCTCGCAGTCACTTGCATTGTTGCTGTCTCCCTCAGTGTCAGCAACCGTCCGTTTTTATTACGGCTCGGCTACTCTTTATGCAAATTCCGTCTCATCTCATCCGGGTTTCTCGTGCACGGCACAAGCAATTTTTTGACGCTGATGTTGGGGTGGGGGATCCACCATGCCCAGTACACCCAGTATTTCAAGCTGAGTGTTATTTTATTTTATTTTAGATAGAAAAAAAATTTAAACTTATGATTTTGTAAAAAAATCAACCATCTAACTTTAGAAACCGTTTAAAAAAAAATTCTTTAAAGATTTATCCAATGAAGTAATTATGTTACGATTTGAGTTGTTATTTTGTCAGTACTTCTTGCAGTAGAAACATGTGTTGGGTCAGTAAAATGAAATAAAATAACACTCAGCTTGAACTTGAAATACCGTTAGGCATGACATAACCCCGGACAGGTTGATATGCCATTAAAATCAATAAACCAACAAACCAACTTGAAATATTGTGTCTGTTCATTGTATAAGAGTGTAAAAACAAGAAAGCAATGATATTTTAACTTTTTGATCTGTAAGTTAGATGTCTTGTGCTGATCATTATTTTACTATACAATGTAAACCCAATATTTCAAACTGAGTGTTATTCTATCTTATTTTAGTACTAGCAGCGGCTACCCGGTGTCGCCTGGGTAGAGGTTTTTTTTTAAAAAGTTAGTCTCGCAGATCCATTATTACTGAATCTTGAGTTGAATCCTCGTGGGATGCCCCATTTAAATCCCTATGTAAAAAAGATAGACCTTGCAGCTACTCTGAAAAGAAATGTTAATGTCTACTATCTAAAATATCAAATGAAATAAAAAGAATTCCATGCTGTTATCATTTAGATTTTATTTTTTAATTATCTTCACAAATATAAATCAAATCTCTATTATATTTCCTCAAAAACCAAGCCCTGGTGATATTTAATGTGCATATATATATACTTTGTTGTTAATTGTTTTATTTTCAAAGTTTCCTCCGGACATACATATAACCGCCCTGTCGGTTGGGGCGTTAGAATGCACCGACTGCATCTCTGCAGAGGGGTAAGATTCCCCCAATGGGACCACATGTTGGCCGTGGGTGGCGACCCGTGATGCTTAAGGATAGAGCCCAGGTGGATGAGCAATTCATGACATGCAATACTCCACTTTGGCTCTATCTTGGGCTAGACGGACGGTCGGAGAGGCCCCCTCCGATCAATCGGCTGGTCACGTCAAGCCCTAGCACCTATATGATTTTCCCAACCCTAACAAACAAACATACATATAAACACAACTGACCTTTATATATGTATAGATAGAAAAAAAATTAAACTTGTGATTTTGTAACAATATCTACCATCTAAATTCAGAAACCGTTTTTTAAAAAAAATCTTTAAAGTTTTATCCAATGAAGTAATTATGTTACGATTTGAGTTGTTATTATGTCAGTACTTCTTGCAGTAGAAACATGTGTTGGGTCAGTAAAATGGTAATTCCTGTGTATAGAGTGAGTGAGGGAGAGGCTCTCTGTGATTTGATATACCAATCACATGATGAGCCCAGAAGTTTAGGCGCAAAATACAAAATCCTCACAGACAAATTCTGTGAGCAGTTCCAGGAGGCAGCGACATTAAAAGCTCTTCGAGAGTCAACCCTAAGATACCAGATATCTTCTTTGGCATGCTGGTAAGTCCCTTAAACTCAACTTTATACACAGGAAGGACTTTATATTGTAATTCATTGTTTCATGTGCTGGTTAATAAATTGTTAGAATTAAACTAAGTTTTAATTCATTTATTTGTTGCTGTTAGCCTTAGAATTAAATGCTATACTAATACAATATTCTTATTACATTTATAAGAAATGCTTAGCAGTAAGATTGCGATACCTGCTACTCGCATGGATCCCCAAATCGGTTAAAAGGGGCTCTTTAGCCTTGGTCGTCAACCCATCAGTCAAGGAAAAGTCCGACACAAAACCTCTGCTGCCTTTCAACGGAAGGCTAGGGGAGTAAACCCCGAAAACAAATCAGGAGCCGGAGTCCCTAAAGGTGGTGTGATGCTGAAATCCGGTGCTACCCATCAACTCTTGCGACATTACTGTTGCCAAACTGCATTGGTACCTTATCTTTCCTTTGGATCACAGCAGCAGTGTGGAGAAGGGGGATTTGCTGCATGGGCAACAGCTTATCCTCCATGTGAACCTGCCCAGGCTATGCAGTTAAAAAAAGTATCATTGCTCCATCGTCTCTCGAAGACGGAAGGCTGCCAACCAAGAAATGTTTAAAGACCTACATGCGATTATGTATTAGGTCAATGGTTTTCAACCTTTTTTTAAAAAATCTATTGACCCCCTTTTATGGTCCCCGGGGGTCCATATGGACCCTGGTTGAGAACCGCTGCATTAGGCAATGCTTCTATCAAATTATGATTGACTTTTTGTTTTTCAGATTGAACCTTTGGAAAATGAGTCAAATGTTGTCAGACATATTTATGAATTAATTGAATATTATGGAGTACCAACGCCACCAGAAGATATTGCTGTATTTCAAGTAAGTTATTTTTAAAAATATTTCTTTGAATATATCTCATTGTTACAATCCCACGGTCCATCCTGCAGCCCCTAAGCAAGAGCGCCCGTCCAGTGGAATTGGGTCCCCGGTAATCCTCCGACAAAGAACCCCCTGGTTCCCCTGGCAAAGAGTCCCAGAAACTGTAAGTCCCTCCTCAATGAGTGCCAGTAGAACCATGGCCAACATCAGTGTTCAAGTAGTGTATCAGCCACGTAGCATGGTCCGTGATTGGCGAAGGAATAAACCACGTGACCCCGGAATGAATAGAAAACTACTCTAAAATTTACTGTTTACTTATTTTGTTGTGCCTTGTGGGCGTTATAAAAAACAGAGCCGTCTGCCATAAAGAAATTGAAGACTTAAGATTTTCCTCTCCAAAGAATGAAGATAAAACTTTTCTGAAAACACTCAGGAACTTATGTTGTTGACTTTCAGGTTTTCCCCACGTGTTGGAATAAATTACGAGGGTGAGTCAAAAAGTAATGCTATTTTCTTTATTTCATGGGAAGTTTTTTCTTTATAAAACTAAGGCCTACATCGAGACCCTAACGAGGCTCAGAGCAAGAATCCGATGAGTAAGACCCAACTTGCCAATCGACAATGTCAACCACATTCAAGGATCAGGAAAGGGAAAAAATTGCCTCATTCGTGTGGACAACTTTACCGCATCCCCCATATTCACCAGATTTAGCGCCTTCAGACTATTATCTCTTTGGCCACATGAAAGAGGTTTTGAAAAGCAAACATTATTCCAGTGACGAAGAAGTGACATCTGTAGTGAAGAAGTGGCTCAAAGAACAGTTAACAGAATTTTATGATTCAGGGACACATGCTCTCATTCGAAGGTGGAACATTGCTATTGAGAGAAACGGTGACTACGTGGAGAAGTAGGGATATGATCCACAGAGGACCAGCTTGATTTTGATGTATGATACATGTTCCTGTGGTATAATTACCAAAATATACCCGTCCTAAACAAAATGGCATTACTTTTTGACACACCCTGAAATAATTATTTCAACTCTACCAATTGTATGTTGCTAAAATTTTTTAAAAATCTATTTATTTATTTTTAGACGCTCGACTCTTCAATCAGCAATGTGCGAAATGCGATTGATAAAGCATTGGCGGACAGAGACAGCAATCTGAGTAAATTCTGTGCCCACGTCGATCAAGATATTGCTGAGCTGAATAAGGATGTTAAGGAAGTTAAAGAAGCTGCAATGGTAAAGTAGAAATTGTTCAATTATTTGTTTAGACAAATTTGTTAGGGTCTCATTTGTGAGTTAAATAGTAAAATGTGTTTATTAAAAAAAAATTAAGTATCCATTAAGTGTGGTAAATACATAGACAAGATAAGAAGCGACAGACACAGGTGACTGCTTCTCCACAACAGCGCAAATGGTGCCTGTCCCTTTTTCCAGACTTAAGAAATAGTAAGTGGTTTCCACCTCTTTATCATTTAGACTTTTCTTCATCTTCATCGAACACATTGCGACTCTTTTGTAGCTTGGGACGGAAACTTAGTTCCCTCCTTGTATGTTGTAGAATTAAATGTTATATAGCATTAATTGACTTGTCTTTTTCCTACCGAATATTCTGTGTTAGGTTACTCTCTTTTGTGGTAATTAAGTAGACAAGATAATGATAAAGGCAACAAGTAAGGAAAACACGACATAAGGCTTTAGAAAAACGGTGTATTCAACAAACAAAATATCAACTTGCAATATACAATATGTAACGTGTGATATACAAAATGTGTGTGAGGTATACAAATGTGTTATAAATTTTACAAATTGTAGAGTGTAGGTGTAGGGCTGCAAAATAATGCGTTTACAAAACTTATCTTGTCTCTGTTATGAAGGTGAGCGTCTCTTGCTAGCTTGAGATATGTTTGACTGTCTTGTAGTCACCGGCTCCTGGTAGCTGGCTTCAAAAACACGTCTTGTAGTGACGGTTGATTTCAGCGAAAGGGGAAGATTGAAGGAATCAATCTTCGAAGTTTGGCGGCTAAACTAAGCCCAGTAATATGTGTTTTGGTTGGTGTGATTAACCAATCGCACAAAATCTCTTATTAAGGGATGGTTAAGGGGTAAGGTCTCTTATCAGGCGATGGTTAAGGGACCGTAACTGTGTAATGTCATATTATTTCTTTTATTAGAATGAATTTATTTCAAAACTTTGTCAACATAAAATGACCCACCAAGGTTGATATGTCGCAAAACAAACCAAACCGATCTAAACCGGCCCTATTTTCCATTGGACGGTTTTTGAATCAAGCTAAAAACCTAGGATTTCGAATTCTTTTTTTTGTGGGACATAAGCATAGCCTTCACAGCCATTCTTTTTTAAACACTGGCCTAAAATAAGAAAATATCACTACTCATAAAATCATATTAAAATGCCTTTTATTCATATCTTGATATCAATATCAATTTTAATATTGTATATTGTACAAGTCTGTTCTTAGTCCATGCAACAATGTAGTTGTAAGATTCAAGGTTGTAATATCAATTATAATTGGTTGAAACAAACAACTCCGACAAGGGTGTTAAACATAACATGGACTTTAATATAAGCACATGGAGAAACATTTATAACATAGAATACATGTACGTGACAAAAATACAAGGTAGATATAACTAGACATAGAAGTAATGAGGGGTTATGGAGAGTACATAAGAATATGCACCGTTTTGTGACCTTCCTCTTTTAGAAGAAAAACAGGACCATATGACTTTTAGGCACCCCATTAATTTTTTTCCATTTTTTTTCCATTTACACCGTTTGTTAACAGACGATTTTTTGAGTTTTTAAAAAATTATAAAACTAACCCCTAACCCTAACCCTAACTCCTAACAAACAATCGGATTTTGACGGTGTAAATGAAAAGAATATTCTTATGGATCGAGATCGCATAGTGTCATATGGTCCGAAAAACAAAGTGTTTAAAAAAAGATGAATTTATTATGGTGTTTTTGTCAGCGCTTACATATGTTGGTTTATGTAAAACCTTCTTCAGGACAATATAATAAAAAAAAGAGCAAAAAATGTTTTTGTTGTTCAAACGGTGATGAATGTTTTTAAATTACTTGAGTTGGAAATGTCTATGGAGAAAATAGTTATGAGCCTTTTTCTCCATACACATTTCCATTTCAAGTCATTGCTGCATTTTCTCTATAATCTATGTTGACAACGCCACCTAGTGGCTATTGTTCCACAATGTGAAATTATTTTTTATTTTTATTTTCAGGATCGTTCTATATTTGAGGTGGAATCAGACAATTTCTTTGTGTAATAATTTCTAAAATAATTCTTTTTTGTTCTGAACCCCAATTTATTTCAGATTAACCCTTTATCTATATTGTGGAGTGATAGGAACACCCCTCATTGATACAATGGACCAGTCTGAATCAGCTCCTCATTTTACTGCACAGATCCCTGTGCTACTCATACACTGACCACGCCACCTAGTGGCTACTGTTTCACAATGTGAAAAAAAAGGATAATTCTTATTTTTTAAATTTATTTACAGGATCGTTCTATACTTGAGGTGGAATCAGACAAAGACAAAGTGAAATCAACGCTAAGTAAACTTCTTGGAAAAATGAATGAATTAACCAAAAAGGCATTCAAGTTTAAATCATATCAAAAAAATTTCAAGGTGGGTAAAATATTGTATCTTGATATCTTACTTATACAAGGTGTGTCAAAAAAGTATCGAGATTTTTTGTACATTTTGACACACCTTGTATTCTGAAAAAAAAAGCAAAACGTTCCGTTCATTCTTCATTTCTATCTTGATGAATAGACAAACTGTTAAATTTAAATCTTTTACACTATATTAAAAAATGAATAGGCTAAAGTTTTACACTACATCACACAATGAATAGGCTAAATATCGAATTTAAATCTTTTACACTTCATTACAAAATGAATAGGCTAAACGTTAAATTTAAATCTTTTACACTGCATTACAAAATGAATAGGCTAACCATTAAATTCAAATCTTTTACACTACATTATAAAACGAATAGGCTAAACGTTAAATTTAAATCTTTTATACCACATTACAAAATAAAGAGGCTAACCGTTAAATTTAAATCATTTAAACTACATTACAACATGAATAGGCTAAACCTTACATTTTAATTATTTTATAATACATTAATAAATGAATAGGCTAACCATTGAATTTAAACATTTTACACTATATCACAAAATGAGTAGGCTAACCGTTAAATTCAAACCCTTTACACTACATTATAAAATGAATAGACTAAAAGTTAAATTTAAATCTTTTACACTACATTATAAAATGAATAGGCTACCCCCATTCATTATGTAACAATTACACAAAATAATTGATCTTGTAAACAGTTTTTCTGAAAGTTAAGAATTATTTAAAATGTATCTAATCATAAATATGAACATTCTATGTGTGTTATCAAATTTTTTTTCTCAAAGGTTGAAATTACGAAATTTGAAGAGCTCGAAGAAGTTCATTCAGAACTTAAGATGAAGGAACTCTTGTGGAGATCACTTGATGAATGGGCAAATTTTGTTGACACTTGGACTCTGGTAAGTAAACATAACAGCATCCCCCCCCCCATCACAAGGATAAAATTACGGATGTATCCTCTTCAACTCCTGACTCTACCCCCGTTCTTTGACATGTATGGCATATCTTTACGGAACGTGTTTCCATCACCTTTCACCTCTTTGGCAATATTTCCTTTTTGCTTTGGTTAAAATCATTATTCGTGTCTTTCAGCCCGGAAATCCTTTTTTCGGCTTATTCCTATGACGAATCAGCGTTTGTTATAAATGTCTCTTTGCCTTAAGTGAAGAAGAAATGGCTAAACTTGCAAATTGGTCGGAAAATTAAAACGGAAAGTTTTTTTGGTGGTCCCCCATGACAGTTTACAGTCTATGAATACACTTTTTGCGAATTGGGTTACGGTTTAGGGGTTTGGGGATTAAGGTTGTTTTTAATTATGTATTGCTTAAAAAAAACAGCAAAAAACCCAAAATTACTATACATCTCAAACCTTACCCATTTACATTTTTAATGCTGTCAAATTAGTTAGTTGGAGGTGTGTGGTGTTTGAGTCGCAGGAAATGGACCCGTCAACCTGAGTTCAAATCCTTGACGAAGCTACAGTTCACATAGCTAAATACTCTTGGGAAAGGTATGAATCCAACTACTCTTCCTCTAGCTAAGGGTAAATAGTAGGGCAGGCTGGGCTTTTAAACCTTGGATAGGCAACCAGTCAAGGAGAAGGAAAACTCTGGATTCAAATCTGTTAAACTTCGCTTGGGGTGGTCACTACTAGAATAGGCTAAAAAAAATTAATGAAGCAAAAAACAAAATTATTTTCTGATTGTTGTTGTAATTTTCAGGCCGAATTTGAGACTTTGGATCCTGAGATGTTAACTAATACCACGATGCGATACATAAAGACAGTGACAATGTTGGAGAAAGGGTTGCCGCCAAATTCTGTTCTACCAAAACTCAAAACTGATGTGGAGAATATCAGGGAAAAGGTTTGTGCTATTCTTATAAAAAGATTATGGATTTGTGAAATTATGGATTTGTGAAATTATGGATTTGAGAGATTTTATGGATTTGTGAAATTATTGATTTGAGAGATTATGGATTTGTGAAATTATGGATTTGAGAGATTTTATGGATTTGTGAGATTACGGATTTGTGAAATTATGGATTTGAGAGATTATGGATTCGTGAAATTGTGGATTTGAGAGATTTTATGGATTTGTGAAATTATGTTTTTAAAATTATGGATTTGAGAGATTATTGATTTGTGAAATTATGGATTTGAGAGATTTTATGGATTTGTGAAACTATGGATTTGAGAGATTATGGATTCGTGAAATTATGGATTTGAGAGATTTTATGGATTTGTGAAATTATGGATTTGAGAGATTATGGATTCGTGAAATTATGGATTTGAGAGATTTTATGGATTTGTGAAATTATGGATTTGAGAGATTATGGATTCGTGAAATTATGGATTTGAGAGATTTTATGGATTTGTGAAATTATTTTTTTGTAAAATTATGGATTTGAGAGATTATGGATTGTGAAATTATGGATTTGAGAGATTTTATGGATTTGTGAAATTATGGATTTGAGAGATTTTATGGATTTGTGAAATTATGGATTTGAGAGATTATGGCTTTGAAAGATTATGACGTAAGAGGTTATGGCTTTGAAAGATTATGGAATTGTGAAACTATGGATTTAAAATATCATGGAAAGATTATGAATTTGAAAGATTATGGATTTGAGAAATTATAGATTTGAATGATTATGGCTTTGAAAGATTTTGGATTTGTGAAATTATGGATTTAAAATATTATGGATTTGAAAGATTATGGATTTGAGAGATTATGGATTTGAAAGATTTAAAAGATTATGGATTTGAGAGATTATGGATTTGAAATGTTATGACTTGAGAGATTATGGATTTGAGAAATGTTAAATAAAGTTTATATACATGAGTCATTGATGAGTTGTGGTGCACCTGAGCACTGTATGCAATGAATTTCATTATTATTATTATCAATGTTTTCTTTTTCTTTTTCTTTGAAGCTTCACACAATCACGGATCTCCGAAACAACACCCTGAAACAACGTCACTGGGAGAAAATTGAAAACATCCTGGATTACAAGTTTGTACCTGAGGATCCACTGACTCTTGGCAAATTGATCGAAATGAAGGCTTTCCAAAAAGCTGAAGAGATCGAAGAAATATCCGGTCAGGCCAGTGCTGAATACAGCCTAGAACTCATACTAAAAAAGGCATGCTTCTTTCCTTTTGTTTCTGGTATATTTAATATTGAACTTGTTTCTGTGAAGTGACGACCGAAAGCAACCACCGTTGACTTTTTTATTTCTTTTTTTTTTGCTAGTTTAATTCTTTGTCTGATAATGACAATATGTTCTGGTCATTTCCCGAGACTGTGTTTAAATAGCTAGGTTGCAATGCCCCCTAGTGGCAAACCCCGGCAGCAAGGGAAGATACCCTTTGCCAATCCTGATCCCAACCAAACAAGGGAAGATAATCAACACACTTCCTAATGTTTCTTTTTTTGCTAGTTTAATTTTTTGTCTAATAATGACAATATGTTCTGGTCATTTCCCGAGGCTGTGTTTAAATAGCCAAGCTGCAATGCCCCCTAGTGGCAAACCCAGGCGGCAAGGGAAGATACCCTTTGCCAATCTTGATCCCAACCAAACAAAGGAAGATAATCGCTACACTTCCTAATGTTTCCTTTTTTGCTAGTTTGATTTTTCGTCTAATCATAACAATATGTTCTGGTTGTTTCAGGTTGAAGAATCATGGAAAACAGTTGAGTTTATTGTTTTGCAACACAAAGACTACAAAGATACATATATTCTTGGAGGAACTGATGACATTCAACAACTTTGGGATGACAGCAATATTAACATTGCTACGCTAATCAGTTCCCGTCATGTCGGACCGATAAAATCAAGGGTTGAAGAATGGCAACGCCAATTAGACTTATTTGGGAAAACTTTGGTAAGCAGATTTTTGTACTCTTTTGGTAAGACAACGTGTTTAGATTTTTTGTGCTCTTTTAGAAAGACAATGTGTTTAGATTTTTTGTGCTCTATTGGTAAGACAATGTGTTTAGATTTTTTGTGCTCTTTTGGTAAGACAAGGTGTTTAGATTTTGTGCTCTTGGTAGTAAGACAATGTGTTTAGATTTGTGTGCTCTTTTGGTAAGACAATGTGTTTAGATTTTTGTGCTCTTTTGGTAAGACAGTGTGTTTAGGTTTTTGTGCTTTTGGTAAGACAATGTGTTTAGATTTTTGTGCTCTTTGGTAAGACAACGTGTTTAGATTTTTTGTGCTTTTGGTAAGACAATGTGTTTAGATTTTTTTGCGCTGTTTTGGTAAGACAATATGTTTAGATTTTTTGTGCTCTATTGGTAAGACAATGTGTTTAGATTTTTGTGCTCTATTGGTAAGACAATGTGTTTAGATTTGTGTGCTCTTTTGGTAAGACAATGTGTTTAGATTTTTTGTGCTCTTTTGGTAAGACAATGTGTTTAGATTTTTGTACTCTTTTGGTAAGACAATGTGTTTAGATTTGTGTGCTCTTTTGGTAAGACAATATGTCTAGATTTTTGTGCTCTTTCAGTAAGACAATGTAATTAGATTTTTGTGCTACGCCCACCAATAATAATAATTATTACCAATCCTAGATCTTTGTCATTGGTCCTACAATCTAAAAAAATTGTGTAACCAAAAGAGCATAAAAATCCAAAGACATTGGTAACCAGTCTAGGAGAAGGAAAACTTCGCTTAATAAGTTGACCTTGTGTTACATCCTGCTTGTGCAGAGGGATTTGGTAAATACATATATTCATTTCCTTGTTTGATTTTGTTTTTAAACTCTTTTATCTTCAGGATAAATGGTTAGCATGCCAAAAGAGTTGGCTTTATCTTGAAAGCATCTTTAATGCCTCCGATATCCAACGCCAATTGCCGTCCGAAGATCGAATGTTCCGACAAGTTGATAAATCCTACAAAGACATAATGAGAAAAGTTCAAAAAGTTCCTCTGGCTATGAGGGCCGCAACTCAACCAGGTTGGTATAAATCAATAATGTGTGTGTGTGTGTGTGTGTGTGTGTGAGAGAGAGAGAGAGAGAGAGAGAGAGAGAGAGAGAGAGAGAGAGAGAGAGAGAGAGAGAGATAAGAAAGTGAGAGAGAGAGAGAGAGAAAGAGGGAGAAAGAAGTGTGTGTGTGTGTGAGAGAGAGAGAGAGAGTGAGTGAAACAGAGAGAGAGAGAGAGAGAGAGAGAGAGAGAGAGAGAGAGAGAGAGAGAGAGAGAGAGAGAGAGAGAGAGAGAGACCTGCCTTACTTGTTCATTTCTACACTTTAACAGTTCCTGTATTATTTGAAATATTCGGACTATTGTTCTCATCTTTATTATTGTTATATACACAATGTTTCAGCCAAAATTCGACAGGAAACACCTGAAGAGGGTTGTTGGGCACATGAAACATTGTGTATATAACAATAAAGATGAGAACAATAGTCCAAATAATCCAAAATCACAAGAAACACCTGAAGAAGGTTGTAGGGCACATCGGCTGAAACATTGTGTATATAACAATAAAGATGAGGACAATAGTCCGAATAGTCCAAATAATAGAAAATTCAGAGAAATTTAACAGTTCCTTTTATTATATTATACTTTGATTTGTATAAAGCAAAAAAAATCAAGTTCGGTTTGAAAACTTTACTATATAACATTTTGTGTTTTATCTTGTGTTTTTTTTTATCAGGAAACAACAAAGAGGCATTTTCTTATGAAACTCACTGTGACCCTCTACTGTTTTAATGTTACTTCAAACTACACTACACTACTTGCTACAAATGATAGGCTAAGCCTATCAATATAAGCAAATAACTTAACAAATAATTCAAATTTTTCAAAATTTTTCAGGACTTTTGGAGGCTTTTGAAGTGAACAATTCTTTACTCGATGCCATACACAAATGTCTTGAGGCATACTTAGAATCAAAGAGAATTGTATTCTCAAGGTAAGAAATTGCATTTAGAATTTTACTTAGAAATAATATCAGAATTTTGTTTATTGTGCCATTACCCTTAATAATGATAATAATAATAATACCTGGACCTTGCCAGAGAACTGAAAAAGTTATGGAATATGAAAGTCAAAGTGATACCAATTGTAGTTGGTGCACTTGTAACGGTCCCAAAAGGATTGGAAAAGGGTTTGGAAAATCTGGAAATCAGAGGAAGGATTGATACCATTCAGAACACTGTACTGCTGCAAACTGCCAGAATACTCAGAAGAGTCCTGGAGACCTGAGGAGACTTGCTGTCACTCAGACTCCAGTGAAAGACCATCAGCTGACTTTGATGTGAAAACTCAAAACGAGTAAATAATAATAATAATAATAATAATAATAATAATAATAATAATAATAATAACAAACCCAGAAGACATTTTAAATTTTCTAAAAAAACCCAAACCTTTTCAACAAGATATAACAAAACATAACCGAATGCCTCCATAGAACCGCTACTTTAAAGACTGAAATCCATAATAACCTTTTTGGCATTAAATGATCCACAGAGGTTGGTATACCGTTAAACAAAACTCAAACTCAAATTCAAACCCAAGGAATGCCACAAACCCAATCAACGATTGACCTCAGGCTTTTCAAATTATAGGCCCGTAGCTGGTTGGTTTGAAAAGAGGTATATTAACCAAGGGAGATAACCCACCTACTTTAGATGTATATTTCTTTATACACTTAATAAGAGAGACGTAACTCACATGCAAGAAACATCAACAATTTTTATTATTTTTGTCGGTTATTTCCAATAACTCCAACATAAACAAAGAGGAACCACTCTTGACTGATAAATTATCTATTTATTTATTGATCTACTAGGAAAAAAGAAAACGGGGTTAGGGTTAGGGTTTAGGGTTAGGGTTAGGGTTAGGGTCTAGGGTTAGTTTAATGGGAAAATAAATAAATAATTTATCAGTCAAGAGTGGTTCCCCTTTGTTCATGTTGGAGTTATAGGAAATAACCTTTTTGTCTTTTTCTTTTTAATGTCTCAGGTTTTATTTCTTGTCCAATGATGAATTATTGGAAATTTTGGCTCAGACCCGAAATGCCCAGGCTGTCCAACCACATTTACGCAAATGTTTCGATGCAATTGCCAAATTGGAATTTGGACAAATTGATGTGCAACCAAGTCCAGAAAAAATTGCAGAATTAGGTAAACAGTTTTTATCTTTTTATTTTTCTATTTTTTAAAACTCGGTTTTAACCGTAAATCGATTAACTAGTTGTCATATGTGGCCCTCATGATATACATATGTAATCCGTGCAGCCCTCATGACATACATATACATACAGAAACACAAAAATACGCACAGACACACACAAACAAGTAAAAAAAAAATCTGGAATGATGCTTAGACATATGGGTTACTTAAAAATTTTAAAGTATATTTAAACAATAACCAATGTTTTCATTATCAAAAGCATCTGGTTTTCATAAATGCAAACACATTTTAACTTTCATAAATGTTGCGGTTTAGACTAGCATATAGTTGGTTTGCAGATGCAGCTTCTTATACTTTTGCTTGTGGCTGGACACAGAATCAGATGAAATGGTCGAAATCCTATAGAAGAAAAAAAAAAAGTTATAAACGACAAGATGTAGCAAATATAGTTAATCTCCGCATCGGCGGTGCTCCGACTTAACACAGACTTGGGGTAGAAAGGGTACAGATGCCTTATTTTTGAAGTTCAAAAAACGGTAAAATAAGGAACAATATTGCTCTTATGAGCACCTTTTTACTTTATTCATTTTCATAGCTTAATTTTTTAATGGTGTGCTTATAGAGAAAAAAACTCACATAAAAATTTTTTAGAGCATTAAAATGCAAGTGAGTTGTTTGTTATTCTTGGTGCGTGTTCATAGGATTTTCCTTTTAACTCCATCTCATTTGATGGCCGCACTGAAAAGGAAGGAATTCAAGGAATGAAAAAGTGAAAGAGACAAAGACAAAAGGTGTTTTTATGACTTAGGCTTTGTTCGCCACCCATGACAAGGGGATATCCCCCGGGTTGTGGTAGCGACTTCACACAGTTACGGCCTAAACTCGAATGACCGGGGGATTATCTTCGGGGTCGGTGCTGGTCCTTTTTCTCACACATGCACGGAGGGGTCTTCTAATGAAGGCTCATGGGAGTTTATTTTTTTTAGATTAAAAAAAAAATTATTTTAATTCCCCACAGACATTATTAACCAAACATACACACATAAACTCACACATACACACATACACCCCCCCCACATGAAGAATTCGGAGGAATAGACATTACCAAGATATTAAGAAAATAAATCAAAGGTAAACAAACAATATTAGCATTATCTGCGTTATTTGGACTATTGTCCCCATCTTCATTGTTATTTGTACAACGTTTCGGTCGATATGCCCTCCGGCGTTCTTCAGGTATTTCTTGTCGGACTCGGGAACCTTCTCGGACTCGGGAACCTTCTTTTCGAACCCGGGAACCTTCTTGTGTAATCGGGAACTTTCCCGAATACGACAAGAAAGTTCCCGAGTTCGAAAAGAAGGCCGGAGGGCATATCGGCCGAAACGTTGTACAGATAACAATAAAGATGAGGACAATAGTCCGAATAACGCAGATAATACTAATCTTCAAGCTTCATCTCAAACATTCAGAGAAATAAACAATTTTATAGTTACCACATTTTTCTTGACACTTGCATTGTGATAGCCCAACTGTCAAACAAGTATAACACAATGCTTCAAGCAAATTATAAAGCTCTTATTTATAGTGTTACGCAGACAGGAGTTAAAAAAGAGAAAACACATGAACTCGACTTGGAATTTCAATCAACTTGTATTATTTTACACAAAGGAAATTAATTACTTGCAAACGAAGATTTTGTCTGCAGGAATGATAATTATATAAACTAGCAAATATATGCACCCTCCGAGTGCAAGTATTTAAGTTTTAATGTAATAAAATGTTATATTAAATTAGAAAGGCTAATGAAACTAAATAAGAATGCAGATAAAAAGATTTTAGACGGGAGGGGGGTATAATCGAAAAAAAAGAACAACTGAAACTTACTCCTTCATCACTCCCGTCTTTCATTGCTAAATTTTCCTAATTTAACTATTTAGTTAAAATAGGAAGTAAAGAATAAAATTACAATTATGTCTTCTTGTCAATGAATTTCTTTTAAGATGTATCCACAAGACTTTTGTTCATATTCATTAAGCTAAAACCAAATAATTAGAAATCAATAATACTAAACACATATTTATTAAAATCAAATTTCTAATATCAATATGCAAATTAGCCTTCCCGTTCACACTGTAAACTGCTATTTTGTTGTATATATAAATATAATTGCATGTTATTCGTATGTAGATATGACCAATAGTAATAATAATGCAAAACAATTTTATTCATAATTGGGGTTTAGATAAAAATAAAATCACGGTGAACGTGACGTAAATAACTAAGGAAATTGTTACTTGAGTAGTAATATAGTTTCGGTTACAGACAAAAAAAACACCCAATCTCCATTATAATAAGAAGATATAATACAGTCCACTTAACTGAAAGTCCTGGGGTAGGTGAATTATCGAAGTACCAAACTATGGCTTTCTGGTTCTCTGGTTTTCACTGATGAATATAAGGGACGCCCTTGTTGTAGTCCGACTTCGGAGATAGCTGGATCAGAAAGGATAGAATTGCTCTCTTTGGTTTTGCCGCTAAAGAATGCCGGTCTGTGATTGGGTGGTTGAAAGAGAGGCTCGTAGATCAAGGACGACAATCCTACCTCAGATATTTTTATATATTAACTCGTAGATATTTTAGTAGTATGTTAATTATCATTTCACTTCTTTTTATTTTTTCAAGGTGAAGATGCCCAACCTGAAATCCAGTACACCAACGATATCCTCGCTATGATTTCTCCTGAACGAGAAAAGATTGGACTTGGAAAAGTTAGTTATAATTTTATTTTTTAAATCTAAAAAAAATTATTTTGTTTTCAGTGTTGCATTCTTTTTTTTATTTATTGTATTCACTGCCATATTGTCTAATCTTCTCTTTATATCAGGCCGTGTCAAGCTCTCATTAAGTTGAGGGTATCTTCTTCTTTAGCAGGGTGTTATCTTTTCCTCTGTGTTTCATCTTTGTTTGTTTTTATTTAATCAGGAACACGGAGACATATTTCTTTTGGTGTACACTTTTATTACCCCAATTCCATCTTAGAAAATAGTTAAATAGTACCAATACTATTCTTCTACAAGGATGACTTTTTCATTAAATAACCCACAAAGGTTGATATGCCATTATACAAAGAAACCAAACCAAATCAAATAATATGGCTTTAAGAAAATATGGGGCTATGGTTAAGGTATGTTGGGGTGCTGGTATTTTAACCCCATATAAAAGCTTTGGTTCTTGGTTCTTCTGGGCTGGTGAGCTGAAATGGAAGGCATTCAAAGAACGAGAAAGGAAAGAGATAAAGGCAGAAGGTGGTTTTACGACTCAGGCTTTATTGAACGGGGTCATAGTGGCCTGTAGCGAGGGAAAAATCTCCCTGGCTAAGAAGGACCAACTAGACCCAATTACGGCCTCAGTTAGAATGAACGAGGTATCCTTTTGGAGGAAGGGAGTCAGTCCTTTTTGTCGGACATGTGCAAAGCTGTTCTTCCGGTCAAGGCCCCATGGGATTTAAAAAAAATTTAATTTTTATTTTTGGATTTTTTTAATCCCCACAAAAATCAAATGATGAAAATATTCAATCTAAAACATTTTTTTTTTGTGCTGAGAATGTGAAGCTGAATTTTTATTCTTTTTCTCTTTTTTTCAGGGTTTGAAGTCAAGAGGAAATGTTGAAGAATGGTTGGGCAAGGTTGAAGAATCCATGTTCCAAAATATCCGTCGATTAATAAAATCTGCAATTACTGATTACAATCAAAGATCTCGAGAACAATGGGTTGTTAATCATGCACATCAGGTATGGCCAATTGTTGAATAGTCTTCTTCTTAAACAATCAGATTCAAATAGATCTGCATAACTGAAACATGAACACACATTTAAGGAGATATAGATATGTCGGCTGAGGCGTTAGAATGTACCGACTGCACCTCTGCAGAGGGGTAAGACTCCCAAATGGGGCCACCTGTTGGTCGTGGGTGGCGACCCGTGACGGAGTCTTGGTAGATGAGCAGTCTATGACCTGCAACACTCCACTTAGACCCTTACTTAGGCTAGACGGGCGGTCAGAGAGGCCCCTCTGATCAATCGGCTTGTCACGTCAAGCCCTAGCACCTATATAATTGCCCCAACCCCATTGCCCTCGTGGCAATCCCATCCCTTTTATCATATGGGTACTAGAAGGCTGTGGCTGAGGGTCTACATGTCATGGGAATGACGTTAAACTATCTGATGGTGAAGTTCCAGCTCTGGAGGTTTGAGGAATGTGGAGCATCCCTTCATCACCATTGCTCCCTGGTCCACTCTGACCTAGAGTACCTGTTAGGGTCCGATCTATGGGTTAAATACAAAAATGTATTTATAAAAAAAATTGTGTATCCATTAAGAATTAATTTATTTCAAAACTTTGTATCCGGCATAATATAACCCACCGTGGTTGACATGCCGTAAAACCCAACCAACCAATCAGAACAACATGTTTCACTTATTTTGCTTGAATGATTCTGAAAGGACATTCTTAGGACTTTAATGGCATGATTGTAGAGTTTTTAAATTGTTTTTGACCCATGCTCACATCAAATATAAATGATAGGTACCCTATTCGCCACATCAGAATGGCACCACTGAGCGACAATGGAGATCCCTCTTCAATATGGCAAATTGTCTACAAGATAATCTATCTAAAACATGATGGGCATATGCTATTATTACTTCCGTTTATGTCAATCACCAATGTTATAATTACAGACTTACTAAGATCCCCATGAGGCCTTCACATGACGAATATCAGACTTAAGCAAAATGCCTATTTTTGAACAATATGTTATATATAATGTAAATAATTTTCTAAATATTTTTCACACCATTCATTTCCTCTACTCCCAGGTCCACTCTGATTCGTTTTTGTATTTAAAAAATTGTCGAGTTGACTTTTGGTATATATATATATTTTACTAGCAAATATATGCACCCTCCGGGTGCAAGTATTTTAGTTAAATTTTATAATAAAATATCATATTAAATTAGAAAGGCCAATGAAACTGAATAAGAATGTAGATAAAAAGATTTTGAACAGAGGGGTATGATTGAAAAATAGAACAACTTTGAAACTAACTCTTCCATCATTTTCCGTTACCCCCGTCTTTCATTGGTAAATTTTCCTAATTTAACTGTTTAGTTAAAATAGGAAGTAAAGAATAATATCACAGTTATTTCTTCTTGTTAAGGGATTTCTTTTACGATTTATTGAAGAGATTTTTGCTCATATTCAATAAGATAAAACCAAACAATTAGAAATCAATAATACTAAGCATATATTTATTAAAATCAATTTTTTAAGATCAATATGCAAATTAGCCTTCCCGTTCACACTGTAAGCCGCTATTTTGTTGTATATATAAATACAATTACATGTTATTAGTATGTAGATACGGTCAACAGTCTTAATGATTTAAAACAATTTTATTAATAATTGAGGTTTAAATAAAAATAAAATCATGGAGAATATGATGTAAATAACTAAAGGAATTGTGACTTGTATAGTAATATAGTTTCGGTTACAGACAGACAAACCCACAATCTCCATTATGATAAGATATTTTTCACCCCATTCATTTCCACTACTCCCAGGTCCACTCTGATTCGTTTTTTATTTAAAAAATTGTCGAGTTGACTTTTGGTATATATATATATATATATTTTATGTGAATCATTTTTGATGAATTTTCAAATTCCTATGTCTACTTTGCAGGTGGTCCTGACTGTATCACAGATGATGTGGTGTCGAGATGTGACGGACATTTTAGAAAGGAATAAAAATGTCCAGGAAGGAATGAAAATATTTGAAGAAAAATGTTTTAAGGTTCGTTTTTTGTTGTTGTTGTTTTGTATAAAATTGCTTAAGCATGCACTAAACTTCCAGAAATGTTTTTTTTTTTTTAGTATGGAATAAAATTGAAAAAGACTCAAATTTAATTCTGTCTGGTGCATTCAGCGTTTTGTAACCGCCCCCCCCCCAAAAAAAAGAATTTTGGAGTGGAAATAGTTTTTACCACATGTTGGGTATAAATAATTGTTACAATTCAAATTGCCATTTTAGGCACTTAGTTTCGCCATTGGGGCCATATGACCTTTAGGCATCCCTTTTGCGATCTCGTTTCATAAGGACATTTTTTTCATTTACAGCGTCAAAATCGGGTTGTTTGTTAGGGGTTAGTTTAATAATTAAAAAAAAAAATCTAAAAATCGTATGTTAACAATTAACCGGATTTTGACGGTGTAAATGGAAGAAATGTCCCCAAGAATCGAGATCGCAAAAGGGGTGCCTAAAGGTCATATGGTCCGGTTTTCTTACCCTTAAATGTCTGTTGTTATAAATCTTTTGCAGTCTCGTTTCATAAAGACATTTTTTCATGTACATCGTCAAAATCCGGTTGTTCGTTAGGGATTAGGGTTAGGGTTAGGGTTATAATGAAAAAAAAACACTCTAAAATCGTCTGTTAACAAACAACCGGATTTTGACGGTGTAAAAAAGTCGTCGGGGTGGCCTAGAATCGGTATCAGACTATTAGCGAGGGGTCTATCCCCTTTTCACTAGCGCTAGACCAAGGGGATTGTTTTTGCGTCTGACGTGGAGCGTCACGCCTACCATCAGCTCCTTACTTTACCGCACAAATCTCAGTGCTACTCATATGCTGAGTTGGCGAGGGTTGGTATCGAACTAGAAACCTTGTGGTTTCTAGCCGCACGCTCTACTGACTAAAACGAGATCGCAAAAGGGGTGCCTGAAGGTCATATGGTCCCCCCATTGTATTGAATGCAGTTTCACTGTGGAATATTACTTGTAGCATAAAGTTTGATTTATTCCTTGAAGTAGAAAGATGTAATATCGGTTTTAATCCTTGTCTGTTGATCCTGTTGGGCCTTCCTTGGAATAGAAAGATGTAGTATCAGTTTTAATCCTTGTCTGTTAATCTGTTGGTCCTTCATTGAGGCAGTCCATCAAGCAAGTAATCTTAGGACAATTTATCAATCATAAGTTTTACTGACCCGACAAAGGTATATATTCTAACTATTGTTTAAAAAAAAAAGACAGTAAAATATTTGCAATTGTACATATATGTACCACTATGTACATCAGTAATATACATAGCGGTACATATATGTACCAATATGTCACTGTAGCAAGATGGGGATATTATCCTGACTTTTGTGAGCTAGAACTACTATATTAGAAAAGGAGGAAGAAGGAAATAAGTGAGAGATGATAAAGGTTTAAAAAATAGTGATGAGCAAAACAGGATGAACGATGGTTTGACCGTAGCGTGACCCCGAACGGAGAATTGAGTGTCAACCGGAATTTTCGGGTGTTGACCGGAAGTCACGTGGTGACGTGGAACGACGAAGAAAAGGACGAGTCTCTTTTTGCTTTCGGACGCGTAGGGGAGCGGACGGGCCTTTGGCGCCTAGTATGGGGTCACAGTAATCAAGTAGTGTTCTTTCTCTCTTTCTCTCTGCCTTTCCTCCTCTCCAATACAGCACACGAGGCGAGCACGATAATAAAGGCTAGCAGTTGTGACTACATATTTCTCGCGTTGTAATTTTTATCAACAAGAATACATTTTTAGTACCGTGAATATATCGCCGCCACCACGACCGCCCCGTTATGTATATCGCTTTGGGTACTGTGACCAGATATACGACAACGTTACAGATATCGTTTTAGTGCCCGGAAAAAAGGCACCACATTACAGTCACAAAGACGCAACACCATGAAGCTAAGAGGTCCAGAGAGAAAGCAGCGACAACAAAGCACATCAACATCTTCAGGGACAGTCTTCAAATGCGACATCTGTGGTCGAGAATGTTTTTCAAACATCGGACTTCACAGTCACAGGAGGCGCTGTAATTTCAGGGGCACAAAAACTTTATTATAGTCTTCCGAGACTGAAATGCCAATACGTAGTCAATGGGTTAAATAACCTGAATAGAACAGCAAAGAATACATTTCATAAAACTTTTACTATAGAAATGTTATAACAGAAACAGAAATCTCTTGATTAACATATTTACTAATTCAATACACCCTCTCACCAACAAAGAAAATTAAAAACAAAACAATTCGAAACAGAATCTAAGATATTAAATAATGTAACTGTAATAAGTTATTGAGAGTTACTTCCCCTGTTTTATTATTACATCCCCTTTGTGTAAATATTTAGCTTTCTGAAAGTATATAAACTCCCCCAAAACTACAACTGTATTCTAAGTAGAATAAAGCTTTCTAAAGCCCAGCCGTATGTGTTCATTTATTGTTACAATAACATCAAACGGATGTTGACCCGACAGTAGCTTTAAACAAAATGAACAAAACAAGTTTCTGTGCATAGGCTCGACGCAAGCTTCCGGGTGTAAAACCAAATTTACAAAGAATTAAAAAGGTCTTTTTTCCCAAAAAAACTTTTCAAAGCGAATCACAAGCTTAACCATTGTTATAAAAGCAGCTGACTAAAAGTCGCGAAAGCAGTTGACTCCAGCGCTGGTACACAGTGTCACTCTTTCAGGCAAGGACTACTGAACCAACGGACCCACACCACATCCCCGCATCACACATAACCAAGTCGTCGGCCAAGAAACAGACTTTCATCCCCACACCTACTTTCACTTCACCGACTGAAAGAAAGACTTATCATCTCCACATTTCCAACTTTTGTTTATTTTTAAACTAGAAGTGGCTACCCGGCGTCGCCTGGGTAGAGGGGGATTTTAAAAAAAGAAGTTAGTCTTGCAGATCCATTATTGCTTATTTCGATCTTTACTGGATCCCCACGTAAATGTATAACATAAAAATACAATGTAAATGAGGCGATTAATTCAATCAATCAACATCATATTTCAATTACCTTCTGTTATTATACAAATTTTAATTTTTAAATATCTTCCCAAATATAGATAAAATCTTCATTATTTTTGCTCAAAAACCAAGCCCTGGTGATAGTGAATGTATATATAAATTTACTTTGTCGTTAATTGTTTTATTTTCGAAATTTCCTTCGGACATACACATATACACAACTGCCCCTTATATATATTTATTTTGTTTATCTAAAACAAAATAAATCTAATTTCTCTTGTCCATTTTTCTTTTGCTACCATACGATTTCTTGTCATATATCAGGGATTACATTGCCGATGATTTTACTTCAGAAATGCATTTACTATAAAATTTATCATAGGTATTTTCTAATATTTATTTACTGATTTATTTTTACTTTCAGAACCTAAATAAGCTTGCAGCAATTGTGAGGGGAGACCTGGAGATACTGAGTCGCTCAGTTCTGTGCGCCTTAATCACTATAGATGTCCATGCTAGAGACATCATAACTGACTTGGTTCAAAAACAGGTAAGGAGACACTTATTTGGTTGGCATACAGGTAAGGGGACACTTATTTGGTTGGCATACAGGTAAGGGGGACAGCTATTTGTTTGGCATACAGGTTAGGGGACAGCTAATCAATTGACATACAGGTAATGGGGGACACTTGTTATATACTCCTTCGCATCAAATATATAAATTGAGAGAGAGAGAGAGAGAGAGAGAGAGAGAGAGAGAGAGAGAGAGAGAGAGAGAGAGAGAGGGTGTTGAGTTCTTAAGTGGTTATATTTGTCACGCTCCATCTTCTTTTGGGTTGCTTTCCTCCTCTGGTTAATATGGCTTAGTAGTAGTAGTAGTAGTAGTAGTAGTAGTAGCATTGTGATACCTATTTATTTATTTATATGTATCTGTTGTTATTGTATATCCCCTTTCTTTCTTTCTGTCTTTTCTTCTTTCTTTCTTTCTTTAATTCATTCTTTCTCTCTTTTATTCTTTCTTTCTTTCTCTCTTTTATCCTCTCTTTCTTTCTCTCTTTGTTTCTACCTACCTATCTTTCTTTCTTTCTTTCTTTTCTTTCTTTCTTTTACCCTTTCTTTATTTCTGTCTTTCTTCATTTCTTTCTGTCTTTTTTCTATTCTTTCTTTCTTTCTATATTTCTTTCTTTCCCTCCTTCTTTTCTTTCTTTTATTCTTTCTTTTTTTCTCCCTTTCTCCCTTTCTTCAGTTCTTTCTTTCTTTTTTCCATTCTTTCTTTCTTTCTTTCTTTCTTTCTTTCTTTCTTTCTTTCTTTCTTTCTTCTTCCTTCCTTCATTTCTTTCTTTCTTTCATTCTTTCTTTTTTCCTCCCTTTCTTCTTTTCTTCATTTCTTTCTGTCTTTTTTCTATTCTTTCTTTCTTTCTTTCTTTCTTTCTTTCTTTCTTTCTATATTTCTTTCTTTCTTCTTTCTTCCTCACTTCCTTTCTTTCTTTCATTATTTCTTTATTCCCTCCCTTTCTTCCTTTCTTTCTGTCTTTTTTCCTTTCTTTTTCCCTCTTTCTTTCTTTCTTTTTTTCTTTCTTTCTTTCTTTCTTTCTGTTGTGGGGTTGTTAAGGGTCACAAATAAAGATAAATGACTTGTGAAAGTTGATACAATTGTATTGAACAAAGAAAGTAGAATTTACAGAAGGAAAGTGAAGTTAGGCCCGACAATACAGTCTAGAACTGAATCGTGTCGCTTGTTCCTCAAGCTACAATTGTCTTGCTACTTATAGTAGTAGTAGTAGGATCATTCCATTATGTAAACAGGTTATATCACCTATAACACTTTCATCCTTTCTTTATTCCTGTCTTTCTTTCTTCTGTTCTGCTGGGCTTGGTTGTCTGTACACATTTTTTTGTTTATAATGAAGCAAAACTTGATTTATTTTACAAAGATGTCTTTATTAAAAACCCGAAGCCCAAAAGGGTTTTTAACGGCGCGGTGAGAAGAATGGCATACATGGGAACACACGACCCATGTCTGCTCCTTCTGACTGACTGCCAAATCTAACTAACTCTGTCAGTTGCCTTCTCACGTCTTGCTTTCAGCCAATCAGAAATCAGTGCCCAGGTCAGCAAAAGGTGAACTGCCTGTCAATCATTTCTACAACGGTTAATAGTAACTTTCCATTTGCCATACCTTTATTTAAATCTTATTACACTTACAGACATAATTCGTAGGCTACCCACGAATGATGTAACACACTTATTTGGTTAACATACAAGGAAGGAGACACTTATTTGTATTATTTCTTTGTTGCTATTCCAGCTAGCAATTTCTCTGAATGTTTGAGATGAGGCTTGATGTGTCGAATTGGAAACAGGAGTCAGGTTAAGACAGTTCTAAGTGACAGTTATCTCTGGACTGCAGGTTCAATCCTGGTCAAGGGCAGCAGTAACATAGAATAATAATTAACACAGCTTAACGCCTCTACTCCAGCTATGGTTAGCGGAATGAGAACAGGATACCCCCGTGGATTGAATAAAGGGTTAGGTTCAAAGTTCCGTGATGGCTCCCGATTATGACAAGAAGGTTCCCAATTACGACAAGAAGGTTCTTGAGTTCGAAAAGAAGGTTTCCGAGCCCAAGAAAGTTCCCGAGTTCGACGAGAAATACCTGAAGAAGGCCCGAGAGTACATCGGCCGAAACGTTGTACAGATAACAATGAAGATGAGGACAATATCCGAATAATGCAGATAATACTAATCCAGTCAGCAAGTCTTATACAGCTTTGTTGCTATCTCTGTTTAAATAAACCAAGTTAGTATATAGCTTTGTTGCTATTCCAACATTTCCGATCCATTTCTGCCTTCTCTTCTTTTTAGATTGTAAGTGTAAAAAGCTTCGAGTGGCAAAAGCAGCTACGGTATTATTGGGACTTAGAGCAAGACAACTGCGTGGTCCGAATGTCCAATTCCAAATACATCTATGGCTATGAATACCTAGGAGCTTCATCTCGACTTGTCATCACACCACTTACGGTAAGTGTTTCATGCTATATGAATTAGTGGGGAGGGGTGTTAATTCCTATTTACATAATACATCTATATATACATATATAAAGGGCAGTTGTGTGAATCTGTATGTCCGGAGGAAACTTTGAAAATAAAACAATTAACAACAAAGTAAATATATATACATATTAAATATCACCAGGGCTTCGTTTTTGAGCAAAAATAATAGAGATTTGATTTATATTCGTGAAGATAATTAAAAGATAAAATTTAAATGATAACAGCATGGATTTTTTTTTCATTTAATATTTGAGATAGTAGACATTAACATTTCTTTTCAGAATAGCTGGATCAATGCGAGGTCTATTTTTTTACATAGCTATTTAAATGGGGCATCCCACGAGGATTCAACTCATGATTCAGTAATAATGGATCTGCGCGACTAACTTAGAAAAATCCCCCTCTACCCAGATGATGCCGGGTAGCCGCTGCTAGTTTTATTATAATGGAGAAGCTATTTTGTTGTATATATAAATACAATTGCATGTTATCAATATATCGATATGGTCAACAGTATTAATAATGTAAAACAATTTTATTAATAATTGAGGTTTAAATAAAATATAAAATCATGGAGAATGTGACGTAAATAACTAAGGTAATTGTGACTTGAGTAGTGGTATAGTTTCGATGGACCATATAACCTATAGGCACCCCTTTTTGATCTCGATTAAGAAAGGGCATGTTTTTCATTTACACCGTCAATATCCGGTTGTTTTAATAGACGATTTTTAGATTTAAATTAAAAAAAAATAAACTAACCCCTAACCCTAACCCCTAAACCATAACAAACGACTGGATATTGACGGTGTAAATGAAAAATATGTCCTTTCTTAATCGAGATCAAAAAGGGGTGCTTAAAGGTCATATGGTCTGTTTCGGTTACAGACATACAAACACACAATTGCCATTATGATAAAATATAGATAGATTCAATTTTTAAAAAATAATTTATAATTGTATTTTCAGGACCGTTGCTATTTGTGTTTGATGGGTGCTCTGCAACTTGACCTCGGAGGGGCACCAGCCGGGCCTGCTGGAACTGGAAAAACCGAAACTACAAAAGATTTGGCAAAATCATTGGCCAAACAATGTGTTGTTTTCAACTGTTCGGATGGACTTGATTACAAGGTAAGACAAAACGGACAATTCTTTAAAGCAGGCATGTCAAACTGAGTAGAAACCTTAGGATTACATTTGTATTTTATAAGGACCGGATGGATTACATATGTCTGTCCTAATTGCCGCATATCACAATGAAGTCTTTAAATCGTTCTTCTACATTAACAGAACAAAGTGATTATTTGTATTTACCATGTACCTCACGTGTACGGGTTAGGCTCAAGGCCCTATTAATGTGGGACCACAAGCCATGACTCATGGGTGGCGGGTGCAAAAAAAATGCGTGGATCCCGTCGGCATTTCCCCTCAAGGGGGCGCCTCAGGCACTGAGCAATAAACCCAGCCCTGCCCCTTTAAATCGAAGGGGTAGGTGTGACCTGGGGTGGGGGCTGCGATCATGCCGTTAATTCAACACACAGGTCCAGTGGCCGAATCCTCGAAGGACGGGTCTTTAGAACAAAGTGATTATTGCTATCATTAATTTCTTTCTTATCAAAAGCCAATAAATACATATAGAAAAAAAACAACAACATTTGGATGCATATCTTCACTGGGGGTATTATCAGTATGTAAAATGTAAACAGCCTGGTTCAGGATTTGAACTCGAGTTGACTAGTCCATTTCCTGTAAATCATTACACAACGTGCCTCCAGAGTTGTAGTATCTGTTACGGTTCTATCTATGTGTCAATATTGTTATACCAAGTGATGGTAATCATAAGAAATGCATATCTCTCTATACAACAAGGAAGGTTACATATTACTTACCTTACAAGGTCATCAGTGTAGAGTTATATACTCTCACTGGACCTGACAAAGATCACACCTCTTTGATCGTGACACCTACACAGTTTTCCTGTAGATACATCTCCTCGCCCACGCAACATGTTTTTATTGGTTATGGGCTACACCTACACATTTTCTGTGCCTACGCATTGTCAATTCACCCCTACATTTTCCGGGTGTCAAAGGTCAATTTAATGCGTTCAAGGCAATATCCTGTTTTTAATTTCAGGCCCATGTTTGACACCCATGCATTTCCTGCACCCGTGTGCCAGTCATCTGCACCTGGTTCCCAGGTGCAAACTTGTCAATCAGGCAATATATTACAGTAGGACACCCAGTACTGATTAAGCTCACCATATTTACGGTGAACAAGATGAACTCATTAACAGCTGCTTCCTGTTTGTAACATGATAGGGAGAGAGAGAGGGAGAGTGGAGGAGGCCAGGAATGTAAAGTTGCGTGTAGTTTAGCATGGAAAGTTTTTAGGATGAGCCAGCAAAATGTGACATGGCATTTTCTTACTGGTCAAGAGACGTCATGCAAACTCCAAAGAGTGGAAACATAAGAGTGAGAGGTGAGAGTGTGGGGTCAGTTTGGAACAAAGTGGTGACTGGGTGAGATGTGTCTCTCACCCAGGACAGTTTGACTTGGGAGAAAATAAAAATATTTCATGAGAAAAAAAATTAACTTGTGTTATTACTAAAAACTATAAATAGCACAAGGCATCCAAATTTGTTCTGGACTCAAAAAATTAAAGAATGCCAGCCCACTCAATTTCAGATCCAACAACCAGATTCTAGCATCTCCAAGTAGAGCAAGACTAGAGATAAGTATACATTTATTAACATTTAGTTGACATCTCAGATTGGAGCAATCGCTAAAAATAATGAACATTTTTTAAAATATTAAATTACCTTTTTGAAAATATTTTCCAAAATATTATTGTGTACAATTTACCTGAAATAAATGCACAATCTAAATTAATTATTTCAGTCTCCTCTTCCATCTAATGATATGGGAAAATTTAATTTTAGCTATTGTCTGCAGCCATCTTTAAGAAGAAAGATAAAAAAAAAGATCAATCCTTTTTTGTAGCTGTTAGAATATTTGGTATATAAGGTGTGCTACAATTCCCCGCCTGGATTTATAGGCTAGCCGAGGTCACGTCGTTTATTCCTTTGCCAATCACTACCCATACTGTGTGGCTGATACACTACTTAAACACTGATACTGGCCATAGTTCTACTTCATGTGAATAAATAATACTAGTAGGTGTGTTTGTTTCGTGGGGTCGGATGCAGAGGTGAGTCGTCCACACATCAAATACACTGGCCATCAAATTTCCTTGTCTACTAGCAATCATTGAGGAGGGGCTTACAATACTCAGGACTCTTTACCAGAAGAACCAAATGATTCTTTATCAGAGGATTACCAAGGATCCAATTCCACTGGACAAGCGCTCTTGATTAAAGCCTACAAGATGGCCCATAAGATTGTAACAGTAGCTTCTCCAATTGACATTCCCAAACATTATATTTTCCAGAAAGACATTTTAAGATTGTTGTGTTTCTGTTTTATCTCAGTTTTGAATAAGACGAGTTGCGCTTAACTTTCCTCGGCCAATTCATCTTTCACAAAAATCTATATCATCTTACACGTAGGTATTAATCGTCTGAATTTTTGAGATGAGGCTTGATAATTTGTATTATTTACATTTTTCGAACTGTTGTCCTCATCTTTATTGTAATTGTTATAGGTGATATACCCTATAGACTAATGGAATGCGCCGACGGTTACTATAAGTAACTGGGACAATTATGGCATGAGAGTAAGCCAATGCGAGTCAGCTCATAACTCTATTATCGGACGTATTTCCCACTTCTCTGTACTGTAATTGTCTACTCTTTACATTTTCCTACATTTGTTACCCGTCGTTTTGTTCTTATTTGAGCCCTTAAATAACCCCACAACAGTAATATACACAACGTTTCGGCCGATGTGCCTACCAAAGTTTCTGTCAGAAGCTGCTGTTTTTTTTCAGGTAATTCTTTACTTTTCTCTTTTTAGGGGTGTTTTAGTACAAAAAAAGAGAAGAAATGTTTGTGTTGCATACCAGGCTTGCTGGTAATTCATCAGCCCAACAAAGAAGTGAATTATATTTAATTTTTCACGATCTTCGTTTAATTATTTTGGAAAGTTTAATGAAAAGATGTACCAAGCGTCTTGAACTATAGGATGAATGCCTCTCGGTCATTTCCTATTTGGTTTAGCTGGGAACCTTTCAGCACTGCACATTACAATGAGCCACCACGTTACAATGTTTATTATTCATTTGTTGTATACACTTTTCCTTTCTTACTTCTATTATTCTTCTGCTCATCTTTGGTATCTTACGTTCTTCTAGCGTCTGGACTTCTCTATGCTTCTATTTCTCTGTTCTTGCTGGTTGGTCGTTCTTGATTCATTTCTTCTAGATCAGTCTTGTTGCCAAGACATTCATCAACCACAAAACCATATTATTTATGTAAGCTTTTATTTACTTAACTAAACATTTCATGTAACTAACATAACGCGCATGTGCAGCGAGCTTCAGCTAAGGCAGAAAGACCTGATCTGCCTGACGTCCAAGCTGAAACTGAGAGCCAACCAGGTCCCACGTGACTACACGTATTTCGCGGGCTTTCTGTAATATTCTATGGAAAGTCCCGCCCGTGATATGAAAAGGGGCCATCCCTTCAGAAATACAGGGGGTTGACAATAATCTATGCATAGATTATGTAACACATTGGTGAGGTTTTATCTTGTGTGTTTTAAATGTTTTTCAGATGATGGGCCGTTTCTTCTCTGGACTGGCACAGTCAGGTGCTTGGTGTTGTTTTGATGAATTCAATCGAATCGACATTGAAGTATTATCAGTCATCGCTCAGCAACTCATCACAATTCGAAATGCCAAATCATCCAAGGTAGGTAAAACTCAATAGGTTTTCGCTGATCCATTCTTCAGATACATATTGCCCTGGGAGGCCCGGCCTAGAATGCGCTGAATGCATCTTCCATAGGGAGGGGGGGAGGTAAACTACCCCCCCCCCAAATTTCTGTCCTTATTGGCATCCTTCCGTCCACGAGAGACGATAAAGTAGTGTCCATTTTTAACTACGTAGCCTGGGTGGGTTCATATGGAGGATGAACAGCAAATACCTCTCTCCACGCTGTCACTGTGATCCAAAGGAATGGTAAGGAACCAATGCAGTTTGGCAGTGATAGTGTCGCAGGAGGTGCAGGTATAGGATTTAATGTTATTATATTTGGTTGGAAGGCTAGATGGCCTTCCAACGTGAGTACATATAAGTACCAGGAATATTCCGACAAAGAAGCAGTGAAGTGTAACAGACTTCAATACATGAGCACATAGGAATACATTTAACAGGAGATACATATACAAAATACACTGTAAGAGATACATAATGAACACATATACGAATAGAAGGTATACAAAGGTGTATAAACAACAGATACAAAATGTACTATAAAGAAGTAGGACGTAGGCTTTCGTCCTAAAGAAGTGATGGAGAGTCCATGAAGTAATGTCACTTACTTAGGCTGGTTGGGTGGCGAAGCCACCCACATAAAAGGCGTAGACGCAAAATGTTTAACCCTTGTTTGCTGTCCCGGAGAGAAGAGAGGATTCAAACTTGGCGTTTCCCTAATTAAATAGTCAGGGCCCCTAGCGGTCAAAACCTGAAAACAAGGGAAGATAACTCTTCCAGTCCAAACAGGGGCAGACAATCGCTACACTGGGTAGCACTGGATTTCAGCACAACACTACTTTAGGGACTCCAGCTCCTGATTTGCTTTCGGAGTTTACTCTGCTAGTCTTTCCTTCGGATGAGGCAAAGCCGCTAGGCAGCGGAGGTTTTGTATTGGACTTTTCTTGTCTTAGATGGGCTGCTGACCAAGGCTAATGAGCCCCTTTTAACCCATTAATGTCGGTGTTCCTGTTGTATGACACTAAACTGCATCTGATGGTGAACCTCCAGATCTGGAAAGTGTTAGAGTCACCTCTTCATTGCCATTACCCCCTCACTCTGGGGCTGTAGAATACACTGACTGCACCTCTGCAGAGGGGTAAGCCTCATGCTTTAATGGGGCCACCTGTTGGTTCTAGGTGGCAACCCGTGATGCTTAAGGATGGAATTATGGAGGCTGAGCAGTTTGGCCCTTATCTAGGCTAGACGGTTGGCTGGTCATATCAAGCCCTATCACCTATCTCAACCCTATTGCCCTTATGGCAAGCCCAACCCTTTTTATCATATATGTGCTAGAAGGCGGTGGCTGAGGATCTTATTGTACTGGATATGACATTAAACTCTATCAGATGGTGAAGTTCCAATTCTGAAGCTCTGGTGAATGTAAAGGATCCCTTCATCACCATTACTTGCAGGTCCACTCTGCCCGGAGTGGTAGTACCTGTTAGGGTCCCATCTATGGGTTGAATAGAACAAAATGAGTTTTTTAAAAAGTCTTTATAAAAAAAGTGAGTTTGAAAAAATTGAGTACCCATCAAGAATGTATTAAAAAGTTATTTGGTATAAAATGACCCAATAAGGATTGACATGACATAAAACCAACCAACCAACCAACCAACCAACCAACCGACTAACCAACACCCATTCTTCTGGTGTCAGGATGTGCATTGTCCTGTTTGAAAAAGGAAAAAAAGAAAAATCCTGTTTATCTGGTGCTGCTTATCCACCAAATTCTTGTTTCTTATGAGTGTCGTCACCTTAGCTAAATAATGGACATTACATTCTTATTATAAAGAAAGAAAGAGAGGAAAAAGGACATACTATACAGAAAAATATAATACGAAAGAAAGAGAAAGGTGAAGCTCATGGAAGCGGTAACGCTAATTTGTTCAATCGAACATAAGGAAAGATGAAAGAAGGAAGAGAGAGAGAGAGAGAGAGAGAGAGAGAGAGAGAGAGAGAGAGAGAGAGAGAGAGAGAGAGAGAGAGAGAGAGAGAGAGAGTTGTCAAGATTATAATACTTTTTACATATTGAACTATTTGCGATAGCTCTTAAGTAAACATATCAAATGTAGTAATGATTAAATTATCATACTGTGGTATATCCACAGGCGCGGCTATATTATTACTTTTTGTCAGTAAAATTTCTTTTACTTAATCTTTCAGGTTTCCAGATTCATGTTTGAGGGCCGTGAAATACGACTGACCCCATCCTGTGCTGCTTTTATCACTATGAACCCTGGATATGCTGGGCGGACAGAATTACCTGACAACTTAAAGGCCCTGTTCAGACCCATTTCCATGATGGTACCTGATTACCGTCAGTATCAATATACACTATTACTGTCATTTTGGGCAAACCTTTGAAGCCCCATATCTCCCCCAATACTCAAGCGCCATCAACCATCTTTTACTATGTGATACTCCTCATCGAACTCTATCAGAAAATCATATTAGTTTGGCACTTTATTTGCACACGAATTTGCCATTTTTGCCACTCTCAGGGGGTTATCAAGCCTTCACCTAAAACTCCTAATTCAGCAATTTTTCACCATCAGTAAATTCAATGCATTAGAATCCATGAGAAAAAACAATAAATCGATAACGTACACTTTCATTACGTGTCCTGGGCAAAACCTTTGAAGCCCCATATATCCCAAATACTCAAGCGCCATCAACCATCTTTTACTATGTGATACTCCTCATCGAACTCTATCAGAAAATCATATTAGTTTGGCACTTTATTTGCACACGAAATTTGCCATTTTTGCCCACTCTCAGGGGGGTTATCAAGCCTCGAAAATCACCTAAAACTCCTAATTCAGCAATTTTTTCACCATCAGTAAATTCAAGGCATTAGAATCCACGAGAAAAAAACAATAAAATCGATAACGTACATTTTCATCAAAATACGTAGTCTTATAATGGCTGAAAAATGGCATTTTGGGCAAACATTTGAAGCCCCATATCTCCCCCAATACTCAAGCGCTATCAACCATCTTTTACTATGTGATACTCCTCATTGTTTTTGTTTTTTCGTATTTCTTTGATATTCATTTTTATTCTATTCTGTTGAATACTTTATCTTGATGTTATAATGCAAAATATTGAACGTTAATATTGTAAAATAATAAAAGCCTTTGGTTAAGATTTATGTCTAATGAATTCTAATATCTTATTATAATGGAGATTGTGTGTTTTTCTGTCTGTAACCGAAACTATATCACTACTCAAGTCACAATTCCCTTAGTTATTGACATCACATTCTCAATGATTTTATTTTTATTTAAATCTCAATTATTTATTGTTTTATATTATTAACCATATCTACATACTAACAACATGCAATTATATTTATATATACAACAAAATAACGGTTTACAGTGTGAACGTGAAGGCTAATTTGCATATTGATATTAAAAATCTGATTTTAATAAATATGTGCTTAGTATTATTGATTTCTAACTGTTTGGTTTTATTTTAATGAATATAAACAAAAATCTCTTCAATGAATCTTAAAAGAAATCCATTAACAAGAAGAAATAACTATCATTTTATTCTTTACTTCCTCTTTTAACTAAATAGTTAAATTAGAAAAAATAACAATGAAAGACGAGAGTGATGGAAGAGTAAGTTCCAGTTGTTCTATTTTTCGATTATACACCCTCAGTTTCAAATCTTTTTATCTGTGTTCTTATTTAGTTTCATTAGTCTTTCTAATTTAATACAATATTTTATTACATTAAAACTTAAATACTTGCACCCGGAGGGTGCATATGTTTGCTAGTCTATTAGTAATGGAGATTCAATCTCAATTTGTCTGTAACCGGAACTAAGTCACTGCTTACGTAACATTACCACAAATCGTCAATACATAGAATATCATCATCATCATCATGTCGCGCGGCAGCACGGATATCCATGACAATCTTTCGCCAACCTTCCCTATTACTCATGGCCCCTGGGAGGTCCTCTGTGCAGCATCCAGAGTCTTCGCATAGTTGGTCAATGTAGGTCCTTAGCGGGCGTTAACATGTCCATGTGTTGGCTTCCACAACGTCCACGGGTTCGAGCGCTGGCCTGTGTCGAAAAATCTGCTACAGCGCCCCAACAACATAGAATATAGAATTACCTTATACACTCGAAATTTGAGCATTCAAATTTAGACGTTCCTTATTGTTTTTAAAACAAGTTTTAATAAATAAATGCCTGGAATTATATATTTATATATAGTTTAATATATTTTAATATATATTTAAAGTTATCTAACGTATAGAGTTTTACGAGAAAATTATTAACAAACAAGAAATAGTCCTGTGTTCAATATCAAGAGGTTAACTAAAAAATCCAAATAATATAAACTGTTAAACTCACTTTTAATAAATTGATTTTGTGTATTACTCGTATCTAAATAAATACTACTATAATCAGATGCGATTCAAATATTGCCCTACTATAGACGTGTACTTCATCTTGTGAAATATGCATATCGGGTTTTATTCAGATACAGCATACAAACATCCGTATATAAATATAATAGTATATAAATAGGAGAGACTATAGAGATGGAGATGAAATAGGTTTTTACTTTTCTTACTTGTTCTTGCTTGTTCTTTCCTCTCTTGGGCTGATTTCTTACTTCTTTTGTTGGGCTGGATCATCTGTGCTCATTACTTGTTTGTAATAGATAAGCAAGACTTATTTTTTTAAATTCTTTATTAAGAACTCATAGCCTAAAAGGGTCTCTAACCGCGCAGTGAGAAGTTGGCATCTTAGGAGCAAATATCCTAACGTCTGCTCCACCCAGCTAATGGCCAGTACCTGCTAACTAACTCTGATTTTCTTTCACATGCCTTTCCTTCAGCCAATCAGAAGTTGGCGTATAGGCCAGCGAAAGGTTAACTGATGTCAATAATTCTAACGGTTTTGAATCTTCAACAAACTTCAATTCAAAATCAAGCTACACTGACATACATAATTCGTAGGCTACCTACAATATCAAGTAACATTATAACCTAGGATCAGTGTAGTATATGTTCAATCCCCGGCCTCTCTGAGAAAAGTACATTATTATATTAAGTGGGAAGGAATGTGCACCCAAGCAATTTCTTGCACTCCCCCGGAATTCTATCTTGCATCCCTGGTTGGCAAACCCTGATATAGAGAAGGTAAAAGATAGACACACTTATAATATTTTTACCTTTGTGCTGAATATCTAATTGTTATAAAGCCGTCTCTTTACATAGGTGGTATATATGGATGAGCGTATACCCATGTATACCCGTGGCTGTATACATCTTAATCTCTCCTTGAGTAGCGTATATCTTGTCTTGTAGCTTGGGCTGGTATCTGTCTAACACTCAATCCTCTGCTATCTGGCAGGTCTGTCTTCTTAACTTCTTATTCTTAAGATATTCTGGTTGGCTGTGACGTCTTGCACTATTGTTTGTTTTTATTGACAACACAAAACAACATTTAGTGAATTCACATATTTCTTTCATTTTTGGCAGCCGGATCTTCAATCACACGTGTGTATGAGAATCTAGCTAATGAGTCTTCATTCTGCAATGGCTAGCAAGAGACTGCTATCTAACTAAAAACTCCTTCCCACGATTCAAACTCCGAACAGTAAGATAGGGGTCAAAGTAAGGTTACGAAACGTCCATCAAAATCTCTAACCATTTAGTTTTGAATTTAAATAGTTTTTCTAATTAACCATACCTAATTGATAGTATGCCAATCATACCTAACTAAAAACTCCTTCCCAAATTTAAACTCCAAACAGGAAGAAAGGGATCAAATAAGGTTATGAGGCATTAATCAAAAATCTCTAATCTATATATATATAAAGGAAAGTTGTGTGTATGTGTATGTCCGGAGGAAACTTCGAAAATAAAACAATTAACGACAAAGTAAATATATATACACATTAAATATCACCAGGGCTTGGTTTTTGAGCAAAAATAATGAAGATTTGATTTATATTCGTGAAGATAATTAAAAAAATAAAATTAAAATGATAACAGCATGGAATGTTTTTTTTTTGCATTTACTATTTTAAATAGAAAACATTAATTTTTCTTTTCATCAACGTAAGGTGTTTTTGTAGTTTTTTTACATAGAGATTTTAGTGGGGTATCCTGCGGGGATCCAACTTGCAATTCAACAATAATGGATCTGCGAGACTATTTTTCCTCCATACCTCTACACAGGCGATGCCGGGTAGCCACTTCTAGTCTCTAATAAAGATGTGGTCTGAATGTGAGCTCCAAGTATGTTTTCACAATGGATAGCCAGGTCTTCATCTGACCGCATTGGCATGATGAGGTATCAGTGAAATTGTCTTGGTGATCATTTCTGATCAAGAGTGCTGGAAAATTGAGTTTACAGCACTGACAATTTTGCTTCAAACTAAAATTATTAAATCTAATTACAAAATAAGAAACTTATTTACAAATACTTAAAATAACTAGAGAAAAAATAGAGTTCTTTTTTTAGTGCTGTTTAGTAATAGAAGCCTTTAGAAGGGTTAAGGTCGCCCGAAATATTAGGTTAAATAAAGTAGATTAAAAACAACAAAATGTTTATCTCAGAATTTTGTTTTTTATTCCTTATCTTATATTTTTTCATGCTTCCGATACAACTAAATATTTTCCCAACATCAATCATATATATACATATATAAGTCATCCACAGACACCGTATTTCAATGTTTCATGTCTCATCAGTGTGGCTAGACACAGTAACTACCTCCGACCAGGAGCAAAACCCAACTGATTTTTCATCAGCCCGATCCGTTAACCTCCAGGTCATCGCCTGCTGCCATTAATATATATATATATATATATATATATATATATATATATATATATATATATATATATATATTGTTTCTTGCATTGTTTCCGTGTGGTAAATAATTGGTAATCATAAACTTTGGTTTAGTAAATTCTTACCATAAAATTATGATTGCGCATTATCTGAAATGAACTAAATTGTTATTAAGAACACATTTTATGATATTTTTGTGTTAAAGGATGCAGTTGTGTTGATTCGAACAAGTTTGTATTTTTTTGTTTATATCGTACGATAATTCAAAATGTGCTTTGATTTAGTAAATTCCTACCATAAAATTATGCCTGAGCATTATCTGAAATGAACTTAATTGTTATTAAGAACACATTTTATGATATTTTTGTAATAAAAGCATGCTGTTGTAATGATTCGAACAAGTTTGTATTTTTTGTTTATATCGTACGATAATTCAAAATGTGCTTTGGTTTAGTAAATTCTTACCATAAAATTATGATTGCGCATTATCTGAAATGAACTTAATTGTTATTAAGAACACATTTTATGATATTTTTGTAATAAAAGCATGCTGTTGTATTGATTCGAACAAGTTTGTATTTTTTGTTTATATCGTACGATAATTCAAAATGTGCTTTGATTTAGTAAATTCCTACCCTAAAATTATGCTTGCGCATTATTTGAAATGAACTTAATTGTTATTAAGAACACATTTTATGATATTTTTGTGTTAAAGCATGCAGTTGTGTTGATTCGAACAAGTTTGTATTTTTTTGTTTATATCGTACGATAATTCAAAATGTGCTTTGATTTAGTAAATTCCTACCCTAAAATTATGCTTGCGCATTATCTGAAATGAACTTAATTGTTATTAAGAACACATTTTATGATATTTTTGTGTTAAAGCATGCAGTTGTGTTGATTCGAACAAGTTTGTATTTTTTTGTTTATATCGTACGATAATTCAAAATGTGCTTTGATTTAGTAAATTCCTACCCTAAAATTATGCTTGCGCATTATCTGAAATTAACTTAATTTTTATTAAGAACATATTAGATGTTGCACAAGCATGATTTTATGGTAGTGAAAGGACAGACAATCGCCACAGAAAGAATTTACTAAACCAAAGTTCATGATTACCAAATAATTTCTCTACATTAACCATACCTAATTGATAGTATGCCCATCAATTATGCAACATAATTTCTTGTTATTTTTTCAGGTTTGATTGCAGAGGTGATCTTATATTCCGAAGGGTTTGAATCATCAAAAACCCTCGCACAAAAAATGACACAAATGTACAAACTTTGTAGCGAACAATTATCCCAGCAAGATCATTATGATTTTGGTATGAGAGCCGTCAAATCGGTTCTTGTTATGGCAGGATCCCTGAAGCGTCAAAACCCAGACAAAAATGAAGACGTTGTCCTTATCCGTGCACTAAGAGACAGCAACCTACCAAAGTTTCTGGCAGAAGACGCCGTTCTTTTCCAGGTAATTCTTTAATTTTCTTTTTTTTAAAATCTTTTTTTTTCTTTGGAATGATCTAAAGTGATGAAGAGGAGACTGTAGCATAATTATTATGGTCTATGGAGAATTTGGGGATTGACGGGGAAAGAGAGGAAGAAAAATAAGTACAAACAAAGGTTAAAATTTGGAAGAGTAAACACTTAGCGGGGTGCCAGTAATGTGACCGACGAATGACCCCGGAAATAGATTTAAAAATAAAAACGGAAGTTCTGGGTTGTGACCGGAAAAGGATGTGGCTCTCCCACCCCCGGGACAAGAAACAGAAGAAGAAAATTGGTCTTTTTTCCGGCTGGGCTCTGGTGAGAGCAGACGTGTCTGCCGGCCCCCATATTGGGTTTGGGACAGCAGTACAGAACATACTATATGAGAAGATAGAATAATTTGACCGTACCCTCTCTCTCTTTCTCTTTATCTTTCCTTCTCTCTGAAAAAGAACCCACGAGCCTTGAAATAAATACCCCCCCCCCTTGGGACTATACAACTTACGTGTATGTTGTTTCTGAGCTAACGACTATTACTACTACTAACAGCGACTACTACTACAACTTGAGTTGGCCAATGCGACAAACACCGTTCTTGTACCGTGACCATCGTTATGCTACAGAGACAAACAATTGTCGGATTTTTTAACTTGATGATCTCATCTTATCATCTATATGGGAGACTACTAATTTCCCATAAGGGTCCCGAAAATCCAGGTAAATATAGCAAGCATGTGTATGATAGCAAAAGAAAAAAAAAAGGACGCGAAGGATTGGATTAATTTCGTTTATTTAAAAAAATAAACAAAAGCTGGAATTGTTGAGATGATAATTCTTTTATCGCTCGGTGAAATGAGGGCAAGCGTAGAGTTGAAAGTCTGTTCTGGCCGACGAGACGCGGAGATGTGATGCAGGTCGAAGGTCGGTAGCCTGTTTGATCTTGCCCTAGTAGGAGCGACGTTATACGTGTCAGCCTGATGTCAACTGGCTTTTGACGTTAAGTGAGCTGTTTTTATAATTGTCAAGTAGGATCGAAAATACCTTGAAAGGTTTTGGTGGGAAATTTTGTTATTGGTTGAAAAAGGTTAAATAGTATGGCATATTTTTAATTGTTTATAAAATTGATTTTCGCCCGGAAGTTTGCGCGGAGTCTATGTGTAGAATGTTTGTTTTGTTCATTTCGTTTAAACTACTGTTGGGTTAATATCCGGTTGATGTCAGTAAATTATGTTATGTTCCGAAGTGTTTGTTTTGGTTTTGATTTGTTTTATTGGTGAGTGGGTGTATTGGGTTATGTTACAATTCTCAGTAACTTAGGTTCTGTTTCAAAGTGTTTTGTTTTTTCTTTTTAATTTGTTTTGTTGGTGAGTGGATGTATTGTGTTTGTGGGGCCATATGACCTTTAGGCACCCTTTTTGCGATCTCGTTTCATAAAGACATTTTTTTCATCTACACCATCAAAATCCGGTTGTTTGTTAGGGGTTAGGGTTAAGGTTAGGGTTAGGGGTTAGTTTTAATTTTAAAAAAAAGCTCTAAAAATCGTCTGTTAACAAACAACCGGATTTTGACGGTGTAAATGAAAAAATGTTCTTATGAAACGAGATCGCAAAAGGGGTGCCCTAAAGGTCATATGCTCCAAATTGTGAATCAAGAGGGATATCTATTTCTGTTATAACATTTATGTGCATTTCACAATAAAGATTAGAACAGCATGAAAAAATCAAAATAATCAAGCCTCGTCTCAAAAAATTCAGTGTTTTCAATTCATAATTCTTTTCCAGGCGATTCTCCAAGATTTATTCCCTGGGATTGAAATTCCAGCCCATGACTATGGAAACTTCCAAGCGGAAATCACAAAAGTGATGAAAGCGAAACATCTCTATCCTATTGACTCTATGGTGAAGAAAGTCATTGAATTCTATGAAACGATGATTGTCCGACATGGGGTCATGCTCGTCGGACCAACCGGAGGAGGAAAGACTACAATTTACCAAGTAAGTCTCATCAGTCTTTCATTTCTCTTCTGCACAATACATCAAACATGTCAAACTAAGAAGCCCTCTAATGCCATATGGATTACATATGTATGTCACGAGGGTCGCATGGATTACATATGTATGTCATGAGGGTCACATGGATTACATATGTATGTCATGGTTTTGGTTTGTTTTGTTTTACCGCATATCAACCTCAGTGGGTCATTTATTGCCGATAAAGTTTTGAAATAAATTAATTCTTAATAGATACACAATTGTTTTTATAAACACATTTTTCTAGTTAACCCATAGATGGACCCTAACAGGTACTACCACTCCGGGTTAGAGTGAACCAGGGAGCAATGGTGATGAAGAGGTGCTCCACATTCCCCAAACCCCCAAAACTGGAATCTCACCATCAGATAGAGTTTAACGTCATTCCCAGGACATGTAGACCCTCAGCCACCACCTTCTAGCACCCATATGATAAAAAGGGGTTGGGGTTTGCCATAAGGGAAAAAACTTTTAAAAACCCGTGAGTACTGTAAAAATGCCATATGAGTCAGCAAATGAGCCAGCAAATTTTTCCAGCTGGAAGGGGCAATGCCAAAGCACCTGAGATCATTCTTGCTGACATCTTTGAATTGCAGCTGAGGGTGACCAATCTGTCTCTTACCAGATAAAAGCTCTGCATATAGGATGTCTTTCGGGATTCGTCCATCATCCACCCGACGTACATGACCCAGCCAACGGAGACGACGTTGTCTCAGTAGAGAACACAAGCTGGGGAGTTGAGCTCTCTCTAGAACTGCTGTGTTAGTGATCCTGTCCCTCCAGGTGATGCCCAGTATACGTCTAAGACAGCAAAGGTAGAACTGCTCTTGGTGGGAGTATAAAAGAGTTGAAGCATATTATAGTTTATAAGACTAATAATAATAATAATAATAATAATAATAATAATAATAAACATCAGACTCACAATAATGATTATATAAATGAAAAATCAATGATTGTTGGTGTGCACGTGGAAAACGATAGAAATCAATAATATCACATAGACAGGAACTCCCTCTCACACACACACAACACACACACACACACACACACACACACCTATGTATATATGTATATATATATGTATATATATATATATATATATATATAATATATATAAATATATATATATATATGACGATCTCATTCTATTAATATCTATCTCATTCTAATATCTATCTATGTATCTCTCTCTCCCTCCACACACACACACACACACACACACACACACACACACACACACATATATATATATATATATATATATATATATATATAGAGAGAGAGAGAGGGGGAGATATATATATAGATAGATAGATACGAGTAGAATGAGATAGATATTAATAGAATGAGATCGTCATATAGATAAATAGATATAAACAAAATAATATAGATAGATAGATAGATAGATAGATATGACCAAACGGAGATGTACATGAACATACTGAGATAGATAAATAGATAGATAGATTTGAACAAACCGTGATAGATACATAAATAGTAAGCAAGAAAGAAAAAAAATTAACAAATATTACAACAAATATTACAAAATGTTGTTCAGCAATGTTGTTTCCATAAATTATTATTATTGTGTTCCCTTTATCTGTTGTAGTTTCTATAGAAATAAATAGGAGGCATTACTTTCATAGCAACAATCTTGCTCTATCCAATGGTGTTATTGTGTTCCCTTTATCTGTTATAGTTTCTATAGAAATAAATAGGAGGCATTACTTTCATAGCAACAATCTTGCTCTATCCAATGGTGTTATTGTGTTCCCTTTATCTGTTATAGTTTCTATAGAAATAAATAGGAGGCATTACTTTCATAGCAACACTCTTGCTCTATCCAATGGTGTTATTGTGTTCCCTTTATCTTTTATAGTTTCTATAGAAATAAATAGGAGGCATTACTTTCATAGCAACACTCTTGCTCTATCCAATGGTGTTATTGTGTTCCCTTTATCTGTTATAGTTTCTATAGAAATAAATAGGAGGCATTACTTTCATAGCAACACTCTTGCTCTATCCAATGGTGTTATTGTGTTCCCTTTATCTGTTATAGTTTCTATAGAAATAAATAGGAGGCATTACTTTCATAGCAACACTCTTGCTCTATCCAATGGTGTTATTGTGTTCCCTTTATCTGTTATAGTTTCTATAGAAATAAATAGGAGGCATTACTTTCAGAGCAACAATCTTGCTCTATCCAATGGTGTTATTGTGTTCCCTTTATCTGTTGTAGTTTCTATAGAAATAAATAGGAGGCATTACTTTCAGAGCAACAATCTTGCTCTATCCAATGGTGTTATTGTGTTCCCTTTATCTGTTGTAGTTTCTATAGAAATAAATAGGAGGCATTACTTTCAGAGCAACATTCTTGCTCTATCCAATGATGTTATTGTGTTCCCTTTATCTGTTATAGTTTCTATAGAAATAAATAGGAGGCATTACTTTCAGAGCAACACTCTTGCTCTATCCAATCTATCCAAGGCAAGATGACCATGGAACAAATGGTAAGTATAAATCCCATTGATTCGAACATTATTTAATTTTCTTCTTTTAATTGAATTAAATTTTGTTTTTTTAATTCAGATTTTGGCCAGTACATTATGTAATCTTCACGCTGCTGGAGAGACTCACCCATTCTACAAACCTGTCCACACTTACATTTTGAACCCCAAATCCATCACCATGGAGGAACTGTATGGTGGGGTGAGCAAACTCACCATGGAATGGCATGATGGTTTAATGGCTCTTACAGTCAGAATTGCATGCAATGTAGGTTTCTCTTAGGATTTTTCTTCACACACACACACACACACGCACACACACACATTCACACACACTCACACACACATCAGTAATGATGACTAGGTTATTAATGTTACTCAGACTCCTGCAATGTGTCTTCTATATATATATATATATATATATAACAATGTTTCTGGTATGTACGTGTCGACTTATAACTCCGAAAAGAGATTAAATTCAAAATTTTCCTTCTCCTAGACTGGTTGCCTAGGTCTAAAGGACCCACTCTGTCTTAATATTTACCTATAACTGGAGGAAACAAAAAGATTCATAGCCTTTCCTATTATTAGGAGAGTATTCAATATCTATGATGAAGTATTAATAATTAGATAGATAATAAATATATATTTTAGTGTATTTCAATTTTTATGGAAACAAGTCTGCTACCATTAAACAATTAAGTTTTGATAGCATGAAATCAATGGTAGTAGACTGGTTTCCATACAAATAAATATATACTAAAATACTAATATACACACACACATACACACACACACACACTCACTCACACACACACATTATATATATATATATATATATATATATATATATATATATATAGTTTTTCCGTTAAGATACAGACAGTAATACGAAACATTGGTAATCTCAGAATTAGAGAAAGTTTATTAATAGCCAAATTAGGTCCTAGTATAAACAATAGATTAGAGCTAAACACTGAATACATAATTAATTAAAATACACGTTCCTCACAGTATATAGTACATAGTATGTACATTTCATTATACATATATCAAATGAATAATACATAAATATATAAATAGATGAAAATAATAAAATTGAAATTGAATGAACGGCTAAATGTCCATCACGGCTTTGCGCGTGGCTTTTAAAGAAAAGAACACCACGAGACGCGTGTTTATAAGATAAAAAAAAAATAACGACAAAAAAAAAAAACGCGTCCATTTCCGAAAATCGTCTCTGAAGATAAAGTTTTACTTTGAAATCGATAAGACAAAAAATAACATCTTTTTGTTTTTATTTTTACTTGCATTGTAATTGCTTTCAAATTAATACATTATAATATATATATATATATATATATATATATATATATATATATATATATATATATATAAACATTGTTTATTTTTCTTTTTATTTGTTCAATTCATGAAACAACTTATGGAAAAAAATTAAACTTATTATTATTATTTCTTACATATAAGGATACAAGTGAAGACCACCAATGGGTAGTCTGTGATGGCCCAGTGGATGCCCTATGGATTGAGAATATGAACACGGTACTGGATGACAATAAAATGCTGTGCTTGGCAAATAGTGAAAGAATCAAATTGACACCTTACATACACATGGTTTTTGAAGTACAAGACTTGGCCGTGGCATCGCCTGCGACTGTTAGCAGGTGAGTAAATTCTTCGATACTTTTAGAATATCATATTTAATGGAATAGAACACCTTGTTGCAAAATGAGTTATTAAATATGTTTAAAAAATGAGTCTAATCAGATAATTCTCTGATTTTTTGGTATTTTATCAATCGGGGGGTGTGTGTGTGTGTGTGTGTGTGTGTGTGGTAAATTTATTTGGTAAAATACGGATTTGACGTCATCTTTGGCAATACCTACTAATCCCAATTATCTACCGAGAGCTGAATTGGTGACCCAACAGGTCACGTTTTGTCTAGTATTATATATATATATATATATATATATATATATATAATATATATATCATCGTTAATAAATAAGCTTTATTCTACGTATTAATAATTTTGACTATAATATAAATCAAATACTCATTAATAAACTTACGCAGTTCCTATTGTGACGTTAGACGTAGTTTCGGTTGCGGACAGCCAGACACCAAATCTCCATTATAGTAAGATATTCGTGTCAACCAGTGAAGTACTCGTAAGCACACTTCAAGAATAATACAAAACGTCTTCAGCATAAAATAACCCAACAAGGATTGATATACTGTAAATTCCAACCAACCAGCCAACCAACCAACCAACACTTCCTTGCAAAATGAGTTCAAAAATGTGTTTAAAAATATCTGAGGTAGTGTTATCGTCCTTGTTCTACGAGCCTTGCTTTGAAACAACCAATCACAGGCCGGCATTCTTTAGCGGCAAAACCAAAGAGAAAAATTCTCCCTTTTCTGATCGAGCCTCCCCGAAGACAGACGTGCAACAAGGCATCTCCTATATTCTTCCGAGCGACCAGATAGCCGTAGCGAGGGCTCCGATAATTCACCTAACTCAAGAACTCAGTTAAGTGGACTGTGTTATTTATATAATCCTTCCTGTAGACAAAACCTTAGTTTTCAATAATTTATGTTCTTTATGTATGATAATACAAGTCGTTATTGAATTCTACGTTGTTCGTGTTTTTCTCCTTTTGACTCTTGTCTGCCAACACTCGTGGTCTGAATCACCACAATATGTTTAAAAAATGAGTCTAAAAAGTAGTGAGCACCTATCAAGAAGGAATAATACAAAACCCAACAAGGATTGATATACTGTAAAAATCAACCAACCAACCAACCAACCAGCCATTCGTTTTGACTATGATTTGACGCATGTAAAAAAAACAACTTAAAAACTCTTGTAGAACACCTTAAAACTAAGAAATTAACATTCCAACTGTTGTTTCTAGCAAGGGTTCATGTCCGGACTCATTACCTGATAGTTGGTATGGTGGAAACATTTGGGGAAATTTTAGAAATCGCACTTTGAAAGCTTTTTTTTCCATCCAAGCGCGCTATTAAAAAACAAAAAAAACGAGTGTAGCAATATTGAAAATTAATAAAATAACATTGAATTTGGTATTTTTAGCAAGCCCCCAAAGGGGTCTAATCATGCCTGGTAGTTTGCAACTTTGAAAATTTTGGTTAACTTTGAAAATTTTGCTTAAATTCATATACTTCAAAATCAATGCAAAAACAACAAAAAAGACGTCAAAATCGACTCGTTTTGACTATGTTTTGACGCATATAAAAAAAACTTTAAAAACAAATTGGACTAAAGTTTTATTTACCAAAACTGAAAAGATCTATGAATGAAACTGTTACTGGACCCGACAAAGAACACAGAAACATGTATATATACAAATATTAAGTGATATTTTTGTTCTTTGATTGTGTTGACTGGGAGTCATCGGTTGAGAAGTGCACATACACAGGAGCTTTCGGGAGTTCTGACTGCAAGTGATCTCAATCTCGATCTGTCCAACCTAGATTTCAATTTTTTTAATGATTCTTTAACTCAACAAGGTCACGCATCTTTGATCATGACACCTACACAATATTCCTGTAGACACAACTTCCTGTCCACGCAGCTGTTTTTATTGGTTATGAGCTACACCTACACATTTTCTGTGCCTACGTAGTGTCAATTTACACCTGTCTCTTCAAAGGTGTCAAAGGTCGGCAATATCTTGTTTTTGTTTTCAGGCCCATGTTTTACACCCACGCATTTCCTGTGCCCACGCGTGAATCATCTGCACCTGGTCCTTGGCCATGAACTTGTCAACCGGGCAATATATTACGAAACTTTAATTTTCTTTGATTTCCTGATTCTCCTTTTTTTCTTCCCATTCTGTAGATGTGGCATGGTATACACTGACCCCGAGGAATTGAAATGGATGCCTTATATCCACAAATGGCTGAAGAAATGGGACCAAAAATTATTGGAGGAAAGTTCCGACTATCTAATGGATATGTTTGTGAAATATGTTGAGAAGGGTTTACAGTTCATCAAGAAAAACTGTGTGCAAACAATCCACCAGGTAATTGCCGAAGTTTGGAAAATTATTATTACAGATTCATTTTCTTAGGTGGAGGGGTTGGGTATATAAAGAGAATACAGCAAACTGTTTCTATTCTCTACGTATTCTTCTGATCATCTTTGGTATCTTATGTTCTTCTTCTAGCGTCTGGAACTTTCCATTTGGGGATTTCGTGTCTGCTCTTCTTTTAGGGACTTCTTGTCTATCAGAGGCCCTGGGTCATTGGAAGTTCCGTGTGTTGACCGGAAACGGATGTGACGTAGCGACGAGAAACTGAGAAAGAAGAAAAAATCTGTCTCTTTTCCTTTCGGCCGTAGTAGGAGTCAGACGGGGGTCTTGGTCCCTCGTGTGGGTGTGGGACGGCGGTACAAAGCATGATACAATGAAAATAGGATAATTTGACAATACTCCCTCTCTTTCTCTCTTTCTTTCTGTCTTTCCTTCTCTCTGAAAAAAGAACTCCCGAGCCTGGAAATAAATACAAAGCTGTTTGTGACTATACAACTTGTGTGTATGTTGTTTCTGACCTAACAGCTACTAATAACGACGACTACTACAAAAATTTGAGTTAGCCTATGTGACACATATCACCCTGTTACACGGGTGTCTTCTTGAAAAATATCAAAATATCCTGCCTTGAAAAAGACCACGTTTTGTATACTTAGATTTTATGTTCCTCTATTATTACTAGTACAAAAGAAAAAACGCACTCCGGGCGATGTAAAAATAGATTTTTGAAACATATTGCCTGAGGGGTGGGAGTGAAAAATTCAATGTCAGCGAGTTTGTACCCTAAGTAAGTAAAATCATCAAATTCATTAAAAGGATTAAAAAATAAAACAATTTGAAATGTAAACTTTACATATGTATTAAAATAAAACAAACTATATATAGATATATAATACCAGTCATGTATTTATTAAAACTTGTTTTAAAAAACAATGAGGACTGTCTAATGTTGCATGTTCAAATTTTGAGTGTATTTATTCTATTTTATGACGATTTCGGGTATAGTGACGTAAGCAGTGACGTAATTTTTGTCACAGACAAAAACTGGAATCGAATCTCCATTATTAATAGATTTATTTATTTTTGTTTTGTTTTGTTTTAATTTAAAGTAACAACACCCAAGGTGGCTGCTGGTCATCTGGGCTGAAGTAGATTATAAAGATCAGCCTTAAATTTTGTGTATAATAATTATATTAACGTAAGCCACTTACGTTAATATAATTATTATACACAAAATTTAAGGCTGGTCTTCTATAATCTACTTCAGCAATGACGTAGTTTTTGTTACAGACAAAAACCGGAGGCGAATCTCCATTATTAATAGATTTTATTTTATTTTGTATTCAAAATAATACTAAATAGGATATAATGTTTACAAGGAAAAACTCTTGGTCAAAACACATGTAGGCATTTCAATAAATAATTTTTTATCCATACATTTTCTTTCCATTTACCTTTCAACATACATATATATATATTATTTCTTATTCTTTTCAGGTTGACATCTGCAAAGTGACATCTTTGTGTAAATTGTTGGAATCCCTTCTCTTCTATAGTGAAACACCCATCAACTTCTACATGGACACTTCCAAGTTGAATCCCTTGCTTTGTATATGTTTCATTTTCAGTTTTCTTTGGGGTCTGGGAGGAAATATTATTGAATCCAACTGGGATGCCTTTGACACCTTCATTCGAAACCTTTTCGATAATAATGGTGATGCCAAAGTAAGTCAGTTCCATCTTTACCTTAAAGATTATTTTAACCCTCCCCCAAATATTTCATAACTACTTCTGCAAAATGATAATTAACTTTCAAATTCTAATGCTTCTACACTACATTATGAAATGAATAGGCTAACTGTTGAATTTAAACACTACATTACAAAATGAGTAGGCTAAACATTGAATCTAAATCTTTTACACTACATTACAAAATGAATAGGCTGTTAAATTTAAATCTTTTACACTACATTACAAAACAAATAGGCTGTTAACCTTAATTCTTTTACACAACATTACAAAATGAATAGGCTAAACATTGAATTTAAATATTTTACACTACATTACAAAAAGAATAGGCTGTGAAATTTAAATCTTTTACACAACATTACAAAATGAATAGGCTAAACATCAAATCTAAATATTTTACATTACATTACAAAATTAAGGTAATCTTGAACTTTAAGTGACTAAATTCCTACCATAAAATTGTACCTTCACATTATTTGAAATGAACTTAATTGTTATTAAAAAGACGTTTTATGATATTTTGGTGTTAAAAACATGCATTAAAATGGATTTGAAAAGTGTTGTGTTTTCTCTGTGAAAATTAAGTTGAATCAAAGATGGCTGCCATTGTTTACAAGCTTCTTCTCGGAAGAAAAGAACGAAGGGACTTAACTCTCATTTAAGTCTTAAAAGGACTTAACTCTCAAAGCAATGAGAGTTAAGTCCTTTTGTTCTTTTTCCGAGCTTGTAAACAATGGTAGCTATCTTTGATTCAATGTAATTTTCTCAGAGAAAACACAATGTTTTTCAGATCCATTTTAATGCATGTTTTAATTCCAAAATATTATAAAATGTCTTTTTAATAACAAAGTTCATTTCAAATAATGCGCAGGTACAATTTTATGGTAAGAATTTAGTCACTTAAAGTTCAAGTTGCATTATAAAATAAATAGACAGTTAAATTTAAATCTTTTACACTACATTACAAAATGAATAGGCTACCTCTTCATTATGTAACATCATTATAAAAATGTTAATGTGCCTTATTTCAATGATTGCAGAGGATTAATTCTGTGTTTCCATTTCAGATGCCAGTCACTGGAGATCTGTGGAGCTGCTATGTGGACTTTGAATCTCGTCGTTTGGAATTCTGGGAAAAAATAGTTCCAAATTTCAAATACGATAAAAATGTGCCGTTCTTTGAAATGTTAGTCCCCACAGTTGATACAGTACGCTACGGTTACCTCCTCCAAAAACTTTTACAAGTTAAACATCCGGTTCTGTTTACAGGAGACACTGGTGTTGGAAAGGTTCGTTTATTTTTTTGCTTTGAAAATTATTTTTTGGGGATTACAAGGTGGCAAATCTCTTTGTTGCATAGCCTCTGTCTGCCACTCTCAACTAGGGCTTATTTTAAGGTAATAACCTGTCATCTGGGGCTTTAGAATACATCGACTGCACTTTTGCATAGGGGTAAGACCCCTCCTCCAATGTGGCCACCTGTTGGCCATGTATGGCGACCTGTAACGCTTAAGGAGAAAACCCTGGTGGATGAGCAGTCCATGACATGCAACACTCCACTATGACCCTTACTTAGGCTAAATGATCAGCCGGAGAGGCCCCCTCTGATCAATCAGCTGGTCACGTCCAACCCTAGCACCTATATGATTGTCCCAATAGCACCAATACCCTTGGGAAAGGTATGAATCCTAATCTCCCTCCAGCTATGGATAAATAGTAGGGCAGAATGGACTCTTTAACCTTGGTTAGGCAACCAGCCTAGGAGAAGGAAAACTCTGAATTGAAACCTGTTGAACTCCACTTAAGAAATTGACCTTGTGTCACATCCTGCTCGTGTGGAGGGGTTGGTAAATATATATATGATTGTCCCAGCACTATTGCTCTTATGGCAAGCTCTAACCCTTTTTTTATCATATATGTGCTAGAAAGTGATAGATGAGGGTGTTAGTGTCACGTGTATGACATTAAATTCTATCTGATGGTGAAGTTCCAGTTCTGGAGCTCAGGGAGTGTGGAGTACCCGTTCAACACCAATGCTGCCTAGTCCACTCTGACCCGGAGTGGTAGTACCTGTTAGGGTCCCATCTATGGGTTAAATAGAAAAACATGAGTTTTCTAAACAAAATTTGATTATCCCTTAAGAAGGAATTTATTTAAAAACTTTGTCGGCATTAAATGACCCACTGAAGTTGATATGCCGTTAAATAGAACAAATTTAGTTTAAAAAAATGAATACTCATCAAGAATAAATAAAACAAACGTCTTCTACTTAAAATAACCATCAAGGGTTGACATGCCATAAAAGCTAACCAACCAACCAACCAACAGATCCTGGCAACCTGTGTTTATTTAGGGCTTATTTTCCTGGATGTCAAGTGTATGGGGCTATGTTAAGTTTGTTGGTGCCTTATCTTAACACTGAAATGGAACTTAAGGAATAAAAGGAACGAAGAGGAACAAAAAGGAAAGAGACAAAGGCAAGAGGTGGCTTTATGACTTACGCTTTATTGAACGGGGCATAGTGGCCTGTAGCGAGGGAAAATCTCCCTGGCTAATAGGTCCAACTACACCCAATTATGGCCTCAGTTCGAATGGCTGAGATATTATTTTTGGGGTAGGGAGTCAGTCCCTATTGTCGGACATGCGCAAAAGGGGTTCTTCTGGTCAAAGCCCCATGGGAGTCTGTTGTTTTTTATCTTATTTTTATTTTATTTTTATTTTCGTATTTCTTAATCCCAACAAGTGTTAGCGTTGTATACAATAATAGTTTTTTTCCTTATTTACTTTTCTACATATCATTGAATTTATTTCCATATTCTCCCACCCCAGAAGTCTTTGATACTCTAAGAAGTGTATGATAAAAACTGTTGGATATGATAACAAGCGTATATTAAAATATTAAAAATAAATTAACACATTGTTTTTGTTTGCTTTTTTTCATTTTCAGTCTGTCATCGCTCGTGCTCTCCTGAACAGCATTTCTGAAAAAGTTGGTTATGTTCCTGTATTTATAAACTTTTCAGCACAGACGAGCAGCCAACGTACACAGGAAATGATTGAATCAAAACTTGAAAAAAAAAGAAAAAATGCATTAGGTTGGTTGAAACCTATCTATCAGTTTATCACAATCTGTTATATCTATCTATCTATGAGGTGTGTTCAAATAGGCATCAAGACTGAAACTGTATATGCCTAGGCAGAAATTGTTACATAATTGTTAGTACCCTAACAATTATGTAGGGTTAGTGTAGAAATCAAAATGGCTGTTAGAAATTATGGCTAGCAGTTTTTTTGAGTGGGAGTATGTGACGATATCATGAAAGATTGATTGGCATATATTAACCTCGTGTTAACCCCTTTTCTGGTAGATACCGTGAGAATTAGTAGAAAAATGAGAAACAAAGGCTCTTCTGGTTTTGATTTGAAAGAGTTAGTTAGGTCAGTACTGAGCAAGCCACGGAGATAGCAAGTCGCGATCAGCGTGCTCCCGCCATTTTTTTAATCTCCTGTCATCTATAAAACATCCATCAATTTCTTCACCCCAAGATACATCCTGATGAAGGTTTAAAGAAACCGAAACGTTTAAGTGTCGATAAATAAATTCATCTTATTTTTGGAACACTTGTTTTTTCAAATTTCTTAATATTATCGGATTTATTTCCATATTTACTACCATATATATATATATATATATATAATATATATATATATATATATATTGCTCTATATTTAATCTAATTTATTGATTATTATACATTGAGCTCTCTTTAGGGATTTATAAAGATCCTTGTATGAATATATGTTTGCACCTACAGGAGCATACAGTATGGTTATACAGTGAGATTTTGAGGATCCCAGGTGGAATCATCCCTTATTACAAGGTCATTTGGATACCTTACATTTATATATAATATATATATATATATATATATATATATATACTTTTATTATTATGATTATTATATAATGTAATATATTCAAAGGATAAAAGAAGCTAATGGTATGATGGATGGGCTATTTCTATATATCACATGTTTTTCTCTTACTTGTATATTTCAGGTGCCCCTGTTGATAAATGTGTCATCATTTTTATTGATGACCTCAATATGCCAAAACTTGACACTTATGGATCTCAACCACCAATCGAATTGTTACGCCAACTCCTTGATTTTGGGGGTCTTTATGACCGTGAAAAATTGTACTGGAAAGAAATACTGGTATGTATATATCATATATATAATATATATATATAATATATATATAATATATATATATATATGAAGTTAAGTAAACAAACACATGTGTTTATTTTTTTATATGGCTTTAAGCCGACAATTTTTGGAGGGTATGTGCTTAATTGAAGTCATACCTAATTTTGAAAATTAATTAGTTAATGATTAATGAATTTAGGCGGGCATATATGTTCAAATGTAAGGCTAAACGAATCGAGAATCAGGGATTGATATTTTCTCGATTCGTTTAGCCTTACATTTGAACATATATGCCCGCCTAAATTCATTAATTATTAACTAATTAATTTTCAAAATTAGGTATGACTTCAAGTAAGCACATATCCCCAATATATATATATATATATATATATATATATATATATATATATAATATCAGATGAAAAATCTTTATATATACAACATTTTCTTTTTTTTCTTTATTTACTCTCGAGAGCAGGAATGTAAACACGCAAGCCACATGTAGACCTTAGTAAGTATTAATAGAAAAACAAATAGTGAACCCATATATGTATAAATGTCAAATCAAACCACCTGCCTCTAGTGATTAGACATTTATATAAGTCTATTGAGAATAGACTGAGCGTCTACATATTTTGGCAACATTTTTTCCTTTATACATTTTTTGTGGAACGCAACAGACATTTGCTGTCTGACGAGTTTCCTTACGATCCTTTCCAATTGTTTTATGTCAGAGTGGAATTGATGAATGAATCCACCAAAGGTTCTTACACTACTACTTTCCTCCCATTCCCCATAACATTTCTTATAAAGTTATGAAACCCTACTCCTACTTATTCCTACTGCTACTCTGTTTGTATAATAATATCAGATGAAAAATCGTTATCTATACAACATTTTCTTTTTTCTTTTCTTTATTTACTCTCGAGAGCAGGCATGTCAAACACGCAGGCCACATGCAGCCCTTAGTAAGTACTGGTGAGGCCCGCATGCAGACTGCATTTTCATAATAACATTTATTCAAAAGCCTGTGTACTCTACTTGTCACAGGTATAATACTGTTCCATACATTTCAAGTATAGTTTGTATCTTAAAAATTTGTCCTGATCAGGAAAATACGTATCATTTTTGGATTCAGCATAAAAAACTGACTTATAAGCAGCTATTATTTATGGAGGCTCGTGGTCTAATGGTTAAAGTCATAGGAAATGGACTCATCAACCTGAGTTTAATTCCTGGACGAAGCTGTTGGCATTTCACATGGTGCTAATACCCTTGGGAAAGGTGTGAATCTAAGACTCCCTCCAGCAATGGGTAAATAGCAGGGTAGACTGGAATCTTTAACCATGGCTAGTTAACCAGTCTAGGAGAAGGAAAACTTTGAAATTGAACCTGTTAAACTCCACTTAAAAATTGACCTTGTGTTGCATCCTGCTCGTGTGGAGGGGTTGGTAAATATATACAAGCAGCTATCATAAATTGCAAACAAGTGTAATCAATCCAGGCCTTGACAGGTTTCTCTGTCACTTTTGTAGTCCTCCAAGATTCTTTTATTTACAAAGAGTTGGTCCCTTGTGCAAAGTTTTATCCTTCAGTTTGGTGTTCATATGTTGTGTCAGCAATTATCACTGTTATCCACTTGTATGTTGTTGTAAGACAGTAGATCGGTCTGTATTAGTTGGCTTTAAAAAAAAAATTTCCACACAAAAATGTGTTGTTAAGAAACAGAGTCTGTTATCAACGCATTGTCTCTCATCCTTTCAAACAATTAACATTAACATATTTTAAAGACAATTTTGATGTACGTAGGTCCTTACTTTCTGTACAAACAATTATTTCTATTTCATGTGTGACTTTTGATGGATTTTACAATTGATTTTTATTATTCTCTGGTTAGGTCCAGGTATTTGTCTATCTTTTCATTTTCCTTCATCTTCACCCTGTGATCTGCTGGTACTGCAAAGTCTACCAGTTGGCAAGTTCTCTTTTTCTTGTTAATCAATACTAGGTCTGGTCTCCTGGTTGGGATAAGGTGACCCGTTTTTATCTCAAAGTCCCAGATAATTTTATGCGTTTTATTCTCAAGAACAGATTCTGGTTTATGCATATACCATTTTCATGTATGGTTAACATTTAGCTTTTTGCATAATTCCCAGTAGATCACCTTTCTAACCCAGTCATGCCTAGCTTTGTATTCCCGTTGTGCTAGTCTGCTACATTCACTTAGTACATGGTATATATTATTTCCAAATTTATTTCCAGCTGATAAATTTTTATCGTACAAAAAAAAAAAAAATTGTTGAAAACAATCGCAGTAATTAAAACTTGGAATCCATAATTTCAGGGTTGCGGGTCCAGATATGACGCAGGATGTTTTTAATTAGCTCACAGAGTTGGTATGATTCCAAGATTGTATGATATGTTGGGCTACGGCCTCTAGGAGTAAAATTGAAAAAAATGTGACACACTGAAATTTATTATTAGAAATGTACAACAAGTTTGATATGAATAATTTTGATATTTTGGACTGTTGTCCTCATCTTTATTGTGTATAAACACAATGTTCATGCCACAGTAACCTCAAGCACTGTTCAGATTTTTTTTTTAAATTACCTTAAAATAAGTCATCTTCTGACAATTTCCCAAGAATTCAAACGTGTTTTTGGAGCTTAAATTGTTACCACTCACTCAAAGGTGCTCCAAGCAGCATAAATTCCACCAGACTTATTAAACAGAAATACGATTAGATATAGAAAAATAAAAGTTACTTATTAAAAAAAACCATAAATTTTAAAATGTTGTAAAGAATGCTATCACTTACCATTTTTTCAGTTTGACATGCAGAATTAACATAAATCATTGGTGCCTTTGATTCGGCAATATTTTCACCAGATTCTGGACTATGAGTTTCTTCAAGAATGTTTCCAAGAATACGTGAAGGGGTGCCAATAACTGTACAATAGGAAATAAGAATCAAAATTAGAAAAGATATATAACGAATTTCAGATTCATAAAAATCAGAAAATTTGAATTAACGTTAAGCTTTATAACATCAGCAGTTGAAGTGAATAGGAATGTTTTTCAGTGCTCCAAGAAAACAATGAATATTAAAGTAAATAAAGGAAGTGATGATTATTTACCTATTCATTTATTCTTTGTACTAGCAAATATATGCACCCTCCGGGTGCAAGTATTTAAGTTTAATGTAATAAAATATTGTATTAAATTAGAAAGGCTAATGAAACTAAATAAGAATGCAGATTAAATGATTTGAAACAGAGGGGAGTATAATCGAAAAATAGAACAACTGAAACTTACTCTTCCATCACTCTCGTCTTTTATTGTTGTTTTTTCTAATTTAAGTATTTAGTGAAAAGAGGAAGTAAAGAATAAAATAACAGTTATTTCTTCTTGTTAATGGATTTCATTTAAGATTCATTGAAGAGATTTTTGTTTATATTCATTAAAATAAAACCAAGCAATTAGAAATCAATAATACTAAGCACATATTTATTAAAATTACATTTTTAATATCAATATGCAAATTAGCCTACGCGTTCACACTGTAAACCGCTATTTTGTTGTATATATAAATATAATTGCATGTTGTTAGTATGTAGATATGGTCAACAGTGGCTTCGGCCTCTGGACCATTGATATAATTAACGGCGTCGATCCCAGGGGGCCATCCCCCCCAGGCAACACCTGCCCCCTCGATTTAAAGGGCAGGGCTGGGTTTATTGCCCAGTGCCTGAGGCGCCCCCCTTGAGGGCGAATGCCGACGGGATCGACGCAATTTTTCACCTGCCACCCCATGAGTCTCGGCTTGTGGGTGGTCCCACATAAATAGGGCCTTTGTGCCTGACCCGTACAAGTGGGGTACGTGGAAAATATCATGTAGATATGGTTAACAGTATTAATAATGTAAAACAATTTTATTGATAATTGAGTTTAAAATAAAAATACAATCATGGAGAATGTGATGTCAATAACTAAGGGAATTGTGACATAAGTAGTAATATAGTTTCGGTTACAGATAGAAAAACATGCAATCTCCATTATAATAAGATTACTTAATCTGACTAGGAATATGAAATAGGAAGGTCAGATTAAGTGGTTGGGTAATTGATAGCGATCTTTATGACATTTTGAAATTTCTGATTTTTTTTCCTTTAAAAAAAAAAAGTAACTTCTTCCATTTTATTTCTCTGAATGTTTGAGATGAGGCTTGATGATTAGTATTATCTGTCTAAATGGGACTATTGTCCTAATCTTCATTGTTATCTGTACAACGTTTTGGCCGATGTGCCCTCCAGCCTTCTTCAGGATGAGAAGGTTCCCGAGTCCAACAAGAAATACCTGAAGAAGGCCAGAGGGCACATCGAGCATAACGTTATACAGATAACAATGAAGATGAGGACAATAGTCCAAATAATGCAGATTAATTTTTCCATTTTATTTATCTATACCTAATTGAATTTCTGTTCAATAAGACTGGTGGCATTTATGCTGCTTGGACCACCCTTGAATACTTATTTAATACTTATTAATCATTTAATTAATAACAGCATGATCATGCCCTTTCCCATTTGATTTAAAGGGGCAGGGTTGTGTTTATTGCCCAGTGCCTGAGGTGCCTCAAAAGAGGAATGTTAAAGGGATCCACACAATTTTTTTTCAGTGGCCGTGGTTTGTGTTTAGTCTCCCACATTAATAGTCTTTGTGTTGAATTGGAATGGTGGGAGGTGGGGGGTGCCAGTAAATACATCCCACATACAGCTGGCTATGTAAAAAGCATGAAATTGATTCCATCTACCCCATTGTTTAAATTTTGTGATAAACTAAGTGAAGTTTGTTTTTATTTCAGGATGTTACATTATCAGCTGCCTGTGCTCCTCCTGGTGGGGGGCGTAACCCAGTTACCCCTCGACTAATGAGACATTTTACAATGCTATCCATTCCACCACCTTCTGAAAACAGTTTACAGCATATGTTTATGGTAAGTAACTTTTAAGGGGGGGTTGCTGTCCCCGTATTTATAGTAAGTAACTGTCATATACTGTCTTATTACATATCGGTATATCTATGTTATGAGAGGGGACACCCGTGGTTGTGTCTCTCATATTCAATCTTCTACTTCTGTACTTATTTGTGAGTATGTGAGTAGCACTTTCAGATCAGGTCACCAATAGGCACCCCAGCTGAGATCAGTTTTGAAAGGAAGGAATTTTGCTTTTTACCGGTTGTTAGTAAACAAAATCAACAGACGATTTTTTGACATGAGAATTTCATACAAACCAAAGACACGTTTTTATACTAAAATAATTTTTGATTTAATTAAAAAATTAGTTATGTCATGTTGTTGTTGTTAGCATGTGCGAAAAACTTAATTTTGCACTAAAGATAAACTAATATTGTTATTATTTTTAATAAAACTTTAAAACGAAAGACACGTTTTTTATATTAAAATACTTTTTATTTAATCAGAATAGGAATCCAATTGAGATCTCTGGCATCCAGGTATTACTTTAATAAATCAGAAATGCTGCTAATTAATCAGAAGTTGAAGTGGACGAATATTTTTCAACACTTACTATCATCTTTTAAAAATTTATGAAAAAAACTTTAAACGAAAAACATATATTAAAATAGATTTTATTTAATTAGAAGAGAAATGCAGATATGTTTATTTAAATAAGAATAATTGGTTATTTCCTATAACTCCAACATAAAAAGGGGAACCACTCTGAATTAATTTTATCTGTTAATTAATCTACCCATTATTTTCCCATTAAACTAACCCTAAACCTTAACCCTAACCCTAAACCCTAACTCTAACCCTGTCTTCTTTTTTCCTAGTAGATCAATAAATAGATAAATAATTTATCAGTCAATCAGTCAATCAGAGTGGTTCCCCTTTTTATGTTGGAGTTATAGGGAATAACCGAATAATTTTTATTTACAAACTATTTTTTATGTTTATTTAAATAAAAGGATATTGTTCAGAAATAGTATTACACAATTTATAAAATTTATTTTCCTTGAAGCAAAAAATTTATTTTCCATGAAAAGCAAAATTCTGTTCATTTAAAAAATGCTGGGATGCCTATTGGTGACCTGATCCAACATATAAAATGTTGTAATTATCAAATTATCATACTGTGGTATATCCACAGGTCATACTAGTATTCATTTATTATTACAAATTATTTTTTTTATTATTTCCTATAAGTCTAACATAAACAAAGGGGGACCACTCTTGACTGATGAATTATTTATTTATTTATTGATATACTAGGAAAAAAGAAGACAAGGTTAGGGTTTAGGGTTTAGGGTTAAGGTTAGGATTAAGGTTTAGGGTTAGTTTAATGGGAAAATAAATAAATAATTTATCAGTCGAGAGTGGTTCCCCTTTGTTTATGTTAGACTTATAGAAAATAACCGTTTTTTTTAATATATCTCTTGTCTGTTTTTTTTTTAAGAATTAGATGTAGATTTAATTTTAATATATTGCTCAGACTTATTATAAGGGGGAGGATTATATAGTATTGGAACGAAAGTCTTGTCCGTATCAGCCAAACAGCAAGGGCGTCTATTCCCTTTTCAATAGCGCTAGACCAAGGAGATTATTAGTGTAACGCTACACCTACCATCAGCTCCTCACTTTACAGCATAGATACATGTGCTACGCATACGCTAAGTTGGCGAGGGCTGGTTAAATCTAATTAAAACTTTAAATTTGGTTATATAGGATTGGAACGAAAGTGTTGTCCGATACAAAATAGAATTTATTTAACCAATAAACAAAGGAATAAAATATTTGTTTATTGCTTAAATAAATACTATTTTGTATCGGACAAGACTTTTCTTCCAATCTGATGTAATGAATATTTAAATGAATCTCTGTGACTTTGGTTTTTTTCATCTCTTTTTAGTCTATTCTCAACGGGTTCCTGCAAGATTTCACCTCAGCCGTGCGTAACTTAACCGACAGCATCGTAACAGCTGCCATTGACATATACAACCAGATGAAAACTGATCTTCTACCGACACCAACAAAGTCACATTATATTTTCAATTTAAGAGATTTGTCAAAATGCATACAGGGTAAGTAAGACAACACATCTTATTATAATGGAGATTGTGTGTTTTTCTGTCTGTAACCGAAACTATATTACTATTCAAGTAACAATTCCCTTAGTTATTTACTTCACATTCTACAGGATTTTATTTTCATTTAAATCTCAATTATTAATAAAATTGTTCTACATTATTAATACTGTTGGTAATATCTACATACTAATAACATACAATTGTATTTATATATACAACAAAATAGCAGTTTACAGTGTGAATGGGAAGGCTAATTTGCATATTGATATTAAAAATCTGATTTTAATAAATATGTGCTAAGTATTATTGATTTCTAATTGTTTGGTTTTATCTTAATGAATATTATCTAAAATCTCAGGGATAAATCTTAAAAGAAATCCATTAACAAGAAAAAATAACTGTAATTTTATTCTTTACTTCCTATTTTAACTAAATATCAAAATTAGGAAAATTTAACAATGAAAGATGGGGGTGAGGGAAGAGTAAGTTTCAGTTGTTCTATTTTTTTTAATTATATACCCTCAGTTTCAAATCTTTTTATCTGCATTCTTATTTAGTTTCATTAGCATTTCTAATTTGATACAATATTTTATTACATTAAAACTTAAATACTTGCACCCGCAGGGTGCATATATTTGCTAGTTCCTTTAAAAAAATTTTTTTTTTTTACATTTTTGACAAACTATATATTAAAGTGGACCATATGATCTTTAGGCACCCCTTTTGTGATCTCGGTTCATAAAGACATTTTTTTCATTTACACCGTCAAAATCTGGGTGTTTGTTAACTGACGATTTTTAGAGTTTTTTAGCGTCTGAGACGGAGCGCCACACCTACCATCAGCTCCACACTTCACTGCACAGATCCCTGTGCTACTCATATGTTGAGTTGGCGAGAGCCAGTATCGAACCAGGAGTATTTATTATGTTTTTAACATACAGATAAAATATGGAGGATTGAGATGATAAGGCAAGACCAGGTTGTTATAAAATTAACAAGGTTTTATTTAACACAGGGTAGAAAATTGCTCCTACTCTCAAGCGACTTAACCAGTATCTGAATGCTGCGTCTAAATGTCAACAAACGCCATTCACATGTAAGATAGTGGACAAACCCACTTCTGGCTTTGACAAAGTAAAGGGGAGCAACTCTATTTTTGTTTAAGTCTATTTTTGTTAGGTGTACCTAATCTTATTATAATGGAGATTGTGTGTTTTTCTGTCTGTAACCGAAACTATATTAGTACTCAAGTCACAATTCCCTTAGTTATTTACATCACATTCTCCATGATTCTATTTCTATTTAAACCGCAATTAATAATAAAACTGTTTGACATTATTAATACTGTTGGCCTTACCTAAATACTAATAACATGCAATTGTATTTATATATACAAGAAAATATCAGTTTTCAGTGTAAACGTAAAGCTAATTTGCATATTGATATTAAAAAAACTGATTTTAATAAAAATGTGCTTGGTATTATTGATTTCTAATTGTTTGGTTTTATCTTAATGAATATGAGTAAAAATCTCTTCAATAAATCCTAAAAGAAATTCATTAACAAGAAAAAATAACTGTAATTTTATTCTTTATTTCCTATTTTAACTAAATAGTTAAATTAGGAAAATTTAGCATTGAAAAACGGAAGTGATGAAAGAGTAAGTTTCAGTTGTTCTATTTTCCGATTATACCCCCTCCGTTTCAAATCTTTTTATTTGAATTCTTAATTAGTTTCATTAGCCTTTCTGATTTAATCTAATATTTTATTACATTTAAACTTAAATACTTGCACCCGGAGGGTGCATATATTTACTAGTCTTATTATAATGGAGATTGTGTGTTTGTCTGTCTGTAACCGAAACTATATTACTATACTATCACAATTCCCTTTGTTATTTACATCATATTCTCCATGATTTTATTTTTTATTTAAACCTCAATTATTAATAAAATTGTTTTCATTACTTACACTGTTGACCATATCTACATACTTATGATATGCAATTGTATTTATATATACAACAAAATAGAGGTTTACAGTATGAATGGGAAGGCTAATTTGCATATTGATCTTAAAAAATTGATTTTAATAAATATATGCTTAGTATTATTGATTTCTAATTTTTTGGTGTTATCTTATTGAATATGAGCAAAAATCTCTTCAATAAATCTTAAAAGAAATCCCTTAACAAGAAGAAATAACTGTAATATTATTCTTTACTTCCTATTTTAACTAAATAGTTAAATTAGGAAAATTTAGCATTGAAAAACGGAAGTGATGAAAGAGTAAGTTTCAGTTGTTCTATTTTCCGATTATACCCCCTCTGTTTCAAATCTTTTTATTTGAATTCTTAATTAGTTTCATTAGCCTTTCTGATTTAATCTAATATTTTATTACATTTAAACTTAAATACTTGCTCCCGGAGGGTGTATATATTTGCTAGTATTTATAAAATCTCATTCTCTTTTTAATTAATTAAAACCCACTTCCAGCTTTGACAAAGTAAAGAGGAGCAACTCTATTTTTATTTAAGTCTATTTTTGTTAGGTGTACCTAATATTTATAAAATCTTATTCTCTTTTTAATTAATTAATTTTTTTTATCTGTAGGAATTTTGCAATGCGATCCAAACAATGTTCGAGATGGTAAGAAATTGTTCCGTCTCTTTTGCCATGAGTCAATGCGTGTCTTTCATGATCGACTCACCAATATGCAAGATAAAGATTATTTCTATACAATCATGACTGAAATAGCAAGCAAATATTTTGGTGAGGTAAGACATTTTTCTTTTACTTTTTTTCTTTTTTTCTGAGAAGTGAGTTTTTTTTTTAATGGCATATCACCTTCGGTGGGTCATTTAATGCCGACTGAGAAGTGAGAAAATGACAGACAAAAAATCATTATCTTTCATGCCTTATTGCATTTTTTCAAAGGATTGTGTTACGTAGTGCCTTTTCTTGGACGGCACTAAATATATATACGTTATATACCCTCTTACTTCTTATTCTTGTCGTCTAGTCTTCTGGCCGGATCTGGTATATCTTCTATCTTGGTCTGGTCTTTCTTCTACAGGTCTGGTCTTTCTTGTTATCAGAAGCCTTGTGTCATTGTTAGCTTTTAGTAATAACAACAAGACTTCGATTTATGATGATGTTACTTTATTCGTAGACCCCCAGACCAGACAATCACGCAGTGAGCTCACATCTTGCTAGCTTCGCTTCTAAGTTCTAACTGTCTAACTGACACTGTGTTGCTTACTCCTTAAACCGGAAGGGCTTCTATTGCCTTCCGTTCTCACGTTCCATCCCCAGAATGCAAGGTGAGAGTGAGGTCAAACACTGTCACTCACTCTCAAGGCCATCAGCTGTACTGATCGCCATAAGAATTTCTATACTACCTTAAAAAGATATTAGGGATCCATAATTATGTAACAATTGACTAAAAACTTTATCTGCAGAATTTTCAATATATTCATTGTCTTGATAATAAGCGGCTAACATACTGCTTTGAAACCAATGGTAACAATCTCACTTTAAATGTATTGTATTCTTATATATCTATATATAGTGTATGTAGGAGATATATTTCGCCATACATTGAGCATGGCTTCATCAGTCATTTATTCATAAATGACTGATGAAGACATGCTCATTGTACGGCGAAATATATCTCCTACATTCACTTGTCTTAGTTTTCTTCCTTTGTCCACATTCCTCCCTCTAATCTTTACTACATTCTGTCAAATTTACTCCAATCTTCCTAACCTCATATATAATATATATATATATATATATATAATATATATGAGTTGGATCATTGGTGACTAAACCGGTAATCCCACAGATTTTGTCCGGTGAGGAGGGTGGCTAGACACCCTGCAGAACGAAAAATGAAGGAAACTCTTTGCTCAATACCCATCTAGCACATTATTCCTAAAGTCCAACCATTCCAAATCATTATCTTTCATGCCTTATTGCATCTTTTCAAATGATTGACCAAATACTTTATCTGCAGAATTTTCAATATATGCATTATCTTGACAATAAGTGGCTAACATGTTGCTTTGAAACCAATGGTAACAATCGCACCTTAAATGTATTGTACTTTATTACAAATATATATGGGTTGGATCATTGATGACTAAACAGATAATCTCACAGATTTTGTCTGGTGAGGAGGGTGGCTAGACCCCCTACAGAATGAAAAAACAGATCTGTAAAAGGTCGCTCAATGGCCATATTCTTAATTTCCCTCTCCTTCACACTGATAGGTCTCTTATACGTGACTCTATATGAAGGAAGCGCGTGGTGTAATAGTTAAAGTCACGGGAAATGGACTCGTTGCCCCGAGTTCAAATCCTGGACGTGATAATTGCATTTCACTTAGCACTAATACCCTTGGGAAAGGTATGAATCCTACTCTCCTTCCAGCTATGGGTAAATAGTAGGTCAGACTGGGCTCTTTAACCTTGGTTAGGCGACCGGTCTAGGAGGAGGAAAACTCTGAATTCAAACCTGTGGAACTCTGCTTAAGAAATTGACCTTGTGTCACATCTTGCTCGTGTGGAGGGGTTGGTAAATATATATATATATGAAGGAAGGACATTTATATGGTTAGTCATTGTTTTGTTGTATAATAAACCATGGAACTAATTTTTAAATCATTTATTTGTTGTTGTTAGCCTTGTGATAATAATATGATTGAGACATGCAGAGACCGGAATTTTCTTAATCTTGAAAAATTTTCTGCATTATGTTTGCTTCTTTTCAGGTTACAAATCCAGAAACACTGCGAGAAAATCCAATTCTCTTTGGTGATTTTCTGTCCGTGACGACTGAACGAGAAGACCGACTGTACGATGAATTTACAGACATACGCAAAATCCAAACCAATTTACAAGAGGTAAAAAAAAAAAATGATGTTTTGCAATTTTTTGTTATGGAAACACATTATCTACCAGAGTGCCCCCCAAACTGACTGACGATCAAAATGCCGGACCACCAAAAACTGCCCCAGATCAATTCTTAGAAAATGGTTTTGACTAGTGGATTTTAATAGTAAAAATAATTTCCTATGAATTTTTATAGTAAAGCTAAGGCTTAACATAACCAATCATAAATAAAAAGTGATGTTTTGCAACTTTGCTCCCTATGAAGGGACATTTACATATAAAAAAAATAAATCCAGCTTAGATATCTTGTCTCACTCTACCTGAACTCATATTAGATTCTTTCTCTGAATTCATGAGATGAGGCTTGATAATTTGTATTATTCGGACTATTGTTCTCACTTTTATTGTTATATACACAACTTTTCAGATGATATGCCCTCTGCCCTTCTTAAAGTATTTCTTGTCGAACTCAGGAATCTTCTTGGACTTGGTAACCTTCTCTTCAAATTTGGTACTTTACATACTCAAACTCAGAGCCTTCATGTCATAATTAGGAGTCTTCACAGAACTTCAAACTGAACCCTTTATTCAATCCATGGGGCTGAACTGTCCACATTCTGTTAACCAATGTTAACTGTTGGTTGATGGAACAAGCCAAACACCTCCTCAACATAGTGGACTGTTCCTAGCAGTAGTAGCAACAACTACTTAATCTGTTGCAGTTTGTCTTTTGGGACTGAACTAGTAACTGCCTGGAAAAACTATAACATTCAACACCTTGACATTTATTATTGAGCACCGAATGAAAATGCAAGACCAGGTTGTAGGAAATTAAAAAGGTTTTAGTTAACATGGGGTAGAGAATTCTTCTACTCTAAAAGTGACTTAATTGCTCAAAAGTGTATGTGCAACCAGTCAGTTCAATTCAAAAAAGTGTCATGGAAGAAACCCCACTTCCAGAACTTTCACAATGCAACTTTCAAAGGATGCAACTGCCCCTTACTGATCAAGGAAAGAAACTAGAAGTCTGTTAGGTCTGTTAGGATATGATATGATTTTTACTTCTTGAAAGAAGATACCTATTCCTCCACTGATAAACACTCACATGTCTGAGGGGTTGGGTAATTACATCCACTACGTAAAAGATAGATTAATGATAATTGTTTTATACATTTTGAAATTAAAATATACATATAAATAGCATTGACTAAAAAATGTAAAATGTCTAAAAGCATCATTAGAGCCTGTTAGGTTTTTTTACATACAAATAAAATATGGAGTGTTAATTATTATTCTGTTACTCTCACCCTTGACCAGGATTGAACCTGCAGCCTAGAAATAAGTCACTTAGAACTGTCTTAGATTGTTAACTATTGGTTAATGGAACAAGTCAAACACCTCCTCAACTTAGTGGACTGTTCCTAGCAGTAGTAGCAACAACTACTTAATCCGTTGCAGTTTGTCTTTTGGGACTGAACTAGTAACTGCCTGGAGAAACTATAACATTCAACACCTTGACATTTATTAACCATGACTGGGTACAAGTACTTAACACAGCTTAACACTTGTACCCGGTCATGGTTAATGGAATGAGAACAGTCTACCCCTGCTGTGGAATAATGGTTTCGATTCGAAGTTCCACGAAAGTTCCAGAGTTTGATAAGAAGGTTCCTGAGTCCGGGAAGGTTCCCAAGTTCGACAAGAAACACATTTTTTTTTAAATGTTAAAAAAAAAAAAAAACTTCTTCTCGATTTTATTGATGTCCAAAAGTATGCATAAAGAATTTTTTGCCACACTCTTTCATAAAAAATGTAAACAGATCTTTAAAATGTTTTTAATAATAACTTTAACTATTGAAAAATAGTTTTCCTGTCAAAATACAAATGAATATGTTTTCTTTCTAATAAAATCAAGTTTCTCACAGTTAAATTAAAATTAAACAAGGTTGTTCTTTATTCTATGTATTAATGATTTTCGATATTGTGACATAAGCAGTGAAGTTGTTTGGGTTACAGACAAATTACTGAATTTCCATTATTAATAGATGTTAAAAACTTTGGACAGAAAATCCATTGTGATTTTTAAAAAAAATTTGTTCTTTTAGTATCTCGATGAGTTCAACATGCAGTCTTCGAAAGAGATGAAATTAGTTTTCTTTCTTGATGCTGTACAGCATATAACAAGAATTGCTCGGATCCTGAGACAACAGAGAGGAAATGCCCTGCTTGTTGGCGTTGGGGGCACCGGAAAGCAGTCACTTACCAGGTAAGGAACATTGACTTACCAAGTTTGGTTTATCGACGTACGAGAGGGGATATGATTGAAGTCTACAAATATACATATGGATTTTTTTAACAAACTTTGACCTACTAAACGTAGCTTTCCATTTACCTCCTGTTATTTGAATTTTCAATGAACTTCAATTCAAAAATCTAACTACACTTCATACATAATTCATAGGCTACCTGCAAACTATGTAATAGATATTTCCGAATGAATTCAAAATTCTAAACTCAGATTTGGATTCATTCAAAAAGTTTCGATTTGTTTTTGTCATCAAAATGACAGTTAAGAAGCAGCGGTATTTACCGCTCATCCCACTTATGAGGGTGTGACACAAGGACATTTTAATATGGGCCCAGCCACGAGCTGAGACTTATGGGTGGTAGGTGCAAAAAATGCATTGATCCTGTCAGCATTCACTCTCAAGGGGGCACCTCAGGCACTGGGCAATAAACCCAGCTCTCCCCTTTTAAATCAAGGGGACAGGTATTGCTAGGGGGGATAGCCCCTTGGGATCAATGCTGTTAAGTTAACACTTCTGGTCCAGTGGCTGAAGCCATCATACCTCCGCCCCGAAGAGTGAGAAAGAAGTGCAAGTAACAGTTAAGAAGCAGTATGCAATAAAACAATGTTTGGTTCAAGGCCTGAGGAGTAACTTAATGATGAATAAAGAATAAAGTAGTAGTTTTCCATTTATGTTGAATGGATATTTTGCACCATTAACAATTGTATAATCTAATTTTTATTTTTATTTTAATACGACACTGCCAACGACTGCATTTTTTCCCCCATTTTAATTCAGTAATTTTCCAAATAATATTTATTTATTTTTTTAAAAAGTATCTTAAACTTAAATTGTTCAAATTGAAAAAAAATTAAATTTTGCTTTATCAATTTAATTAAGGAAGAAAATGTAATTTTGATATAAGATTCCTTTAAATATTGCTATAACATGTGGGGATGTTATATTAATGCTGGAAGGCTTAAAGTAACCTCCCAACGTGGGTACAAGTGTATACATAAAAACATTCCGACGAAGGTGTAAAAACGATAACATATTTATTCCGTAAGTGGCAAAGATACACATACATGACAAAAATATACAAAACAGATACATAAACATATTATGAGGAAATAGGTGTACAACTTGGGAATGTCACTTACTGGTAGCTGGTTTGGGGGCAAAGCGCCCCCCCCCAGGCTTAGAGGTAGCAGGCACCTAGACCATGTTTACTCGTTGCTGGCCTGAGTGGAAAAGAGGCAGGAAATCATAATTCCCGCTTGTGGCCAAATACTAACGCCACCTATCAGCCGAACGAACCACATCAAGGGAAGACAACTTATATTGTACTTATGTAGGAAGCGCGTGGTGTAATGGTTAAAGTCATGGGAAATGGACTCGTCGCCCCGAGTTCAAATCCTGGACGTGGTAAATGCATTTCACTTAGAGCTAATATCCTTGGGAAAGGTATGAATCCTACTCTCCCTCCAGCTATGGGTAAATAGTAGGGCAGACTGGGCTCTTTAACCTTGGTTAGGCAACCGGTCTAGGAGAAGGAAAACTCTGAATTCAAACCTGCTGAACTCCGCTTAAGAAATTGACCTTGTGTCGCATCCTGCTCGTGCGGAGGGGATATATATATATATATATATATATATATATATATATATTGTACTTATGTCCACCCTGACCTCATTTTACTGACCCAATGTTGCCCATCTATATATTAAATATTTTTATATAAGATATGAGATCATTGTATTTTATGTTGAATGGATAGTTTGCACAACTGATTTTATATATCATTGTATTGTTTATTGTTTCTTTTCAGATTAGCTTCTCACATCTGCGGCTACAATTGCTTTCAGATTGAGCTAACTCGTGGATATGACTACTCTTCCTTTCATACAGATCTCATAAAACTCTATGACCTGGCAGGAGCCAAAAATGAAAACACAGTCTTCCTTTTCACAGACACTCAGGTAATGGACGTTTAATTTTTTGGGGTCATTATATTACCTGACTCTCTGATTCAGGGACCTAGTATCTGATATGGTCCTGTAAGATTCAAGGTTATAATAATGTTATAACTTGTTGAAACAAACAAACTCCGACAAGGGTGTTAAACATATAACAAGATGGACTTTAATACAGGCACATGGAAATGATACTCGAGCCAGAAATACAAGATACATAGTAGATAATACAAATCAGATATAATAAAAGGACACATTCAATAGTTACGTACATGTACATATAAAATATAGAAGGAGTTATGGATAGTCCATAAGGTTGAAGTCACTTACTGACTTAGTCCGTACGTGGGGGATAGAGACTCCCACGAGGGCGGGGTCTGGACACAAATGTCTAACCCATGTTGTTCAGCCCAAGAAGAAGGAGAAAAGAGAGTGAGAGAGTTTGAATCAGGCGCTTAAATACTACAGCCCCTGGTGGTCAGAAACGGAAACCGAGTGGGAAGATAACTCTTTCAGGCAAAGGGGAGAGAATCCCAACAGTCCCAACCATGGCACAAATAGATCTATATTTCATTTATTTGCCAATCAAAATTCTATGAACTTAGTATTATTTGCGTTATTCGGACTATTGTCCCCATCTTCATTGTTATTTGTACAACGTTTCGGCCGATATGCCCTCCGGCCTTCTTCAGGTATTTCTTGTCGGACTCGGGAACCTTCTCGGACTCGGGAACAAAGAAGGTTCCCGAGCCCGAGAAAGTTCCCGTGTCCGAGAAGGTTCCCGAGTCCGACAAGAAATACCTGAAGAAGGCCGGAGGTCATATCGGCTGAAACGTTGTACAAATAACAATGAAGATGTGGACAATAGTCCGAATAACGCAAATAATACTAATCTTCAAGCCTCATCTCAAACATTCAGAGAAATAGTATCTATGAACTTACTTCCACTGTTTTTTCCAGTGTCATCATTAATTTTTATATCTAACTACACACCCTTACAAAAAGGATAGGCTATGCCTATCATTATGTAACAGTATTATCTGTATTTATTGGCCTTTGTTGAAGTGAGTAGCTAAGTCTTAGTGAATTTGACATGAAGCAGTTAGTGTGTATAGCACTCAGGATTATTCTATATTTGCATATGGGTGATACCATTCCCTGAATCTTGATTGGCTACTGACTTTAGTGGGGCTATGGTGTTTAGATAAATAAACTACCATTCTGTACTATGCTCGTGGCAATGCAGGAACTGTATTGGAGTTATGGCTTGCTTGCTATATCACGTGGATGTGGACTACCGACTTGAGAAAATGTGGCCCAAGAGTTAACCTTGTCTTCTGTAATGTTATCTGTTATGGTCCCATCTATGGCCCAAATAGATCTATATTTCATTTATTTATATTTATTTCACACTAAAAAAGGCAAGAAGCAGGCGATATCCTGCACAGACTGTCACATATGCAGACTATGCATAGAAAGTAATATCTCATCCACAGAAAGCAATGTTAATACATGAATAGGAAAGGCATGGTTGGCCACAAACAAATTATCAGTCATATGGAAATCTGATCTCACTGACAAGTTAAAGCGACAATACTTCCAGGCTGTGGTTATATCAGTACTGCTGTATGGCTGCACTACTTGGACCCTAATGAAGCGCCTTGAGAATAAGCTAGATGGTAGCTGCACAAGAATGCTGCGTGCGGTCTTGAACAAATCGTGGAAACAGCTGTACGGCCACCTGCCCCTTATCTTACAGACAATCCGAGTGAGATGGACAAGACATGCTGGACACTGCTGGAGAAGCAAGGATGAGTTCATAAGCGACGTTCTCCTGTCGAAGCCAACACATGGACATGCTAATGTGGGCTGCCCAGCAAGGAACTACATTGACCAACCCTGCGCGGATACTGGATTCTGTGCAGGGGATCTCCCTGCGACAATGAATGATAGGGAAGGTTGGCAAGAGATTGTGATGGATATCCGTGCTAATTGCTTTGACATGATGATGATGATATTTATTGGTCACATGGATCCAGACTACAGACTTAAGAAGACGTGACTCTAGAGGTGACCTTGTCCTCTAGAATGCGCCAAGATAAATAAAGGTTAAATGGCTGTGCATGATTACAATGACTTGATGATTTGGCCATCCCCCATGTGTGGCATGTGTTGGTGGCCCAGAGGTAGAGTTTTAGCTCTGCATTCTGTGGTCGATGGTTTGATCTCAAGTGGCAAAGATCGTGGTACACACTACTGAGGAGACCAAATAAGGTTGAAACAGCTGTCCAGTGTTCCACTTGTCACACACAGTATTTGCCGAATTTTCTGGTCATGGTAATTTAATTTAATTAATATGTGAAACCATATAACTGTGAGCAAACAAATGATTATTATTAAATAAAGGTATTAATGCTAAATAGGAATACTTGAAACCATACAATTGCTTGCAAATTGTTGGGGTTTGATAGGGATACTTGAAACTATATAATTGCTTACAAATTGTTGGTTTTCGATAGGAATTCTTTAAACCATATTGCTTGCAAATTGTTGGTTTTAGATAGGAATACTTTAAACCATATTGCTTGCAAATTGTTGGTTTTAGATAGGAATACTTTAAACCATATTGCTTGCAAATTGTTGGTTTTAGATAGGAATACTTGGAACATATGTGTATGCAAACAAATACTATTATTAAATAGGAATAATTACTTTAAAACATACTGTGTATAAATTATTAGTATTAGATACAAATATTGATACTATATCATCATCACCATCATTATTATCAGGTTGTGTTGACAGCATGGATCCCCATGAGTCTTCCTTGACATCTGTCTCTATTGGCCATTGCTTTTGGTAGGTCCTCTGCACAGCATCCAGTATCCATGCAGAGCTGACCCACATGGTGTGCCCATAGGATAACATCACTTATTAACTTGTCATTACTTCTCCAGCAGTCTTGTGTATCCCGGAAGAAAAGGAAAATAGGTATTTTTTCGGCTGGGCTTTGGTGGGAGGCAGTCGTGGCCTCCCAGTTCCCTATATGGGTTTCGCATAGTAGTACCAAACATGAATTATGATAGAGTAATTTGACCGTACTCTCTCTCTCTCTCTCTCTCTCTCTCTCTCTCTCTGTGTGTGTGTGTCTTCCTTTCCTCCTCTCTGAAAAATAACCCACAAGCCTAGAAATAAATAAACAGCCCCTTGTGACTATATAACTTGTGTGTCTTGTTTCTGAACTAACTACTACTTCTACAACTCGAACTTGGCCCTATGCAACAGTGTTAGCTACTCTCCAACAATTCTCCATGTTCAGAAACAACATACCCAAGTTGTATAGTCACATGGCTGTTTATTTCTTTCTAGGCTTGTGGGTTCTTTTTGAGAGAGAGAGAGAGAGAGAGAGAGAGAATACGGTCAAATTACTCTATTTTAAATCATGTTCGGCACTACTATGCAAAACCCATTCGGGGAAACCAAGAAAGCCCCCATCTGTCTTCGACCAAAGCCCCGCTGAAAAAAAAAACAAAACGATTTTCCCCTGTTCCGTTTAATGTCCTAGGATGGGAGGGTCACCCAACTTCCGCTTCTGGTCGAAACTCGGAACTTCCACTTTTATTTTTAAATCTAATTTCGGGGTCATTCGTCGGTCAGTTGATGACACTCCATTGAGTGTTTACCCTTCTAAACTTTAATCTCTCTTCTTATTTCTTTTTTCTCTCTTTCTCCAGAAATCCGAATACCGTTTTATTTTCAATACCCAAATTCCTGGTAGACCATAATAACTACACTACACAGTGGTTGGTAAATATATATAAGAAACAAGATTTCTGTGATTACTAAATATTTTGAAGGACTTACTTTTGGGATCAACCCCTCCCCCCCGTATTTGCTTTATTGACTAAGTAGTTAAGATGTGCTTCAATTTATTTTTTTTTTTAGATTGTTGTGGAAGAATTCTTGGAGGACATTAACAACATTTTGAATTCTGGAGAAGTTCCTAATCTCCTTGCCACTGAAGATCTTGAAAAATTAATAATAGCGTGTCGCCCAGACGCCAAAGAAGCAGGAATTCCAGAAGGCAGCAGAGACCAAATTTATGACTTTTGTATCAACAGAGTCAGGTTGGGAAACATTTGTTCTTTGATTAAATACAGGCTGACACAAAAAAAGACAGAACCCAAACAAATTTATGACTTTTGTATCAACAGAGTCAGGTTGGGAAACAGTTTTTCTTTGATTAAATACAGGGTGACACAAAAAAAGACAGAACCCAAACAAATCTAATCAACGTCAATAAAATTTCAAGAAACGTGTTGGACTTAAACTTCAGTCTTTGTACAAACATTCCTCAAAGTTTCAGTTATCTTGGCTGCTTTGCTTTAAAGGCATTCTCTGTCTAAAATATGCTCCAAATGAACACCGCGGCATTGGAGGCAAACTAGCATTCACCCTCCAACCAGAATAAGTGTCATTGTGTTCCGATTATGCATTGGTCATACAAGACTAACGCACTCCTATATACTCAAACAAGAACAACAACCACAATGTGAAACATGTCAAACACCTTTGACAGTTAAACACTTATACATGGAATGTAGGTTTTTTGCTCCCATCATAAACCGTTATTTTAAAGCAAACAATATGAAAGATCTGTTTGAAAATGTCAACATGGAGGATATTCTCTCTTTTTTGAGGGAAATAAAATTATACCATAGAATATAGACATGAAACAAATCAATACCATACAACATAATCCCCAATAATGCTAACACATTGTTAAAATCAACTACTAAAAAGTATAAATATAAATACACAATATGTATTACTTCCTAACCGTTAGGCATGACATAACCCCAGATGGGTTGATATGCCAATAAAATCAATAAACAAACAAACAAACAAAATAAGTGTCTCTTAGACATTTACATTAGACAATCATGTTGCTTTGAAAAAAATGCATCTTAGTTGAAAGAATGAAATCATTAGTATTATCTGCGTTATTCGGACTACTGTCCTCATCTTCATTGTTATCTGTACAACGTTTCAGCTAATGTGCCCTTTGGCCTTCTTCAGGTATTTCTTGTTGGACTCGGGAACCTTCTTTTTAAACTCGGGAACCTTCTTGTCGTAATCAGGAGCCATCACGGAACTTTGAACCCAACCCTTTATTCAGTCCACGGGGGTATCCTGTTCTCATTCCACTAACCATAGCTGGGGTAGAAGCGTTAAGCTATGTTAATTATTATTCTATGCTACTGCTGCCCTTGACCAGGATTGAACCTGCAGTCCAGAGATAACTGTCACTTAGAACTGTCTTAACGTAACTCCTTTATCCACTAGGCCATATGTCCAATTGGAGTTCGAAAAGAAGATTCCCGAGTCCAAAAAGAAGTCCGAATAATGCAGATAATACTAATCATCAAGCCTCATCTCAAACATTCAGAGGAATGAAATCATGTCGAAATAAATTTGTATTTTTCAGAAATAATCTTCACATAGTTTTGTGCATGAGTCCGGTCGGGAATGCTTTCAGAACTCGTTGTCGAACTTTTCCATCGCTGGTGAATTGTTGCACAATCAACTGGTTTACTGAATGGCCAAAAGAAGCCCTTTTTAGTGTTGCCAGGTCTTTCTTTGAGGATATTGATCTTGAAAATGTAGAAATGAAGGTAAGTTTCTGAAGTCAAATCCATCTGGAGACCATTGAAAATTATCAGAAGAAAAAAAAGCCCACCGGGCAGTGTAAAAATTAGTATTAAAAAAATATTGCTTGACGAGGGTGGGAGTTAAAAATTCAATATCAGAGGTTTTATTAAACAAGTAAAAAAATAAAAAAAATTGAAATGGAAACTTAGTTCTATCTCCCTTAAATAAAATGTTGTTTGCATCTATCAATGATTAATTAAATAATTGATTTTAAATATTTTACACAAATTTTAAGACCCTGTCGTCTGGGGCATTAGAATGCACCGACTGCACCTCTGCAGAGGGGTAAGACTTTCCCAATGGAGCCACCTGTAGGCCGTGAGTGGCAACCCGTGATGCTTAAGGATAGAGCCCAGGTGGATGAGCAGTCCATGATTTGCAATACTCCATTTTGGCCCTTTCTTGGGCTAGCCGGGTGGTTGGAGAGGCCTCCTTCGATCAATCGGTTGATCACGTCAAGCCCTAGCACCTATATGATTTTCCCAATCCTATTGCCCTTATGGCAAGCCTCAACCCTTATTATCATATGGGTGCTAGAAGGCGGTGGCTGAGGGTCTACATGTCCTGGGAATTACGTTAAACTCTATCTGATGATAAGGTTCCAAATTTGGAGGTTTGGGGAATGTGGAGCACCCCTTCATCCCCATTGCTCCCTGGTCCACTCTGACCCGGAGTGGTAGTACCTGTTAGGGTCCCATCTATGGGTTGAATGGAAAAACATGAGTTTATAAACAAAATTCGATTATCCATTAAGAATTAATTTATTTCAAAAACTTTGTCGGCATTAAATCACACACTGAGGTTGATATGCCGTAAAACAAAACAAACCAAACCAAACATAAATTTTACACAAACTTTTAGGTATTTATTTATTTGTACATTTTTTAGTTAAGTTCTTGTTACTGAAAAAAGGATGAGAGGAAAAATAATTTTGAAAGCTGATTAAAGGGTTATTCTTTATTCTATGTATTAACAATTTTTGGTATTGTGATGTAAGCAGTGATGTAATTTTAGTTACAGACAAACAGTGACCGAATTAATAGACTAGCAGCAGCTTCCCGGCGTCACCTGTGTAGAGGGGTATTTTTTAAAGTTAGTCTCGCAGTCCATTATTACTGAATCGTGAGTTGAATCCACAAGGGGTGTCCCATTTAAATCCCTATGTAATAAAAAATAGACCTTGCATTGATCCAGTTACTCTGAAAAGAAATGTTAATGTCTACTATCTAAAATATTAAATGAAAAAAAAATCCATGCTGTTATCATTTAAATTTTATTTTTTAATTATCTTCACGAATATAAATCAAATCTCTATTATTTTTGCTCAAAAACCAAGCCCTGGTCATATTTAATGTGTATATATATTTACTTTGTCATCAATTGTTTTATTTTTTAAGTTTCCTCCGGACATACAGATACACACACAATTGGCCTTTATATATGTATAGATTAGCAAAAACTAGCAAGAATATGTGCCCTCCAAGTGTAAGCATTTAAGTTTTAATGTAATGAAGTATATTGAATTAGAGAGGCTGTAGTAAGTTGTGTGTTATATATATTTTATACATATGTTGTACACATCTTACTAACTTCAAACATGACTCAACACAATGGAAAAATAACGAAGTCGTATTAAAATAAACAACCTGTATTAAATAAAGTTACAGAAATGTAGAACAGCATACCGGGCAAAGTCCTTTCTTTTATATGTTCTTGTTTTAACCGTTTATATTTTATCTTCTTTCATTTTCCAATAATGGAGCTGACTTGTTTGCGTGACGACTACTTGCTTGTCATCCTCAAAAACTTCTGAATTCCCACTTCTTCTTTTTGGCGCTCGATTTTTGAATTCAATGTCTGTCTGTTCCGTTATTGCATTTTTGGAATTCTTACTCCCCCTTTTTTTAAAACAATCGGCAACCACCATTTTATTAATCATTATGGTAATTTATGAGGAAGTGCGTCCCAGGTCTCAAGAGTTGCTGCCCGGTGACTATTAAAATAACGACCCAGCTCAGTCTATTCAAAACTATCCATCTATCTATCTATCTCAATTTGTTCATATTTATCTATATTACTTTAAATACTAAGATTTTTTTTTATTCATGTTTGTTTAATGTCTTGTTTGTTTAATGTCTTGTTTTTTTAGAGGAGGGGGGCTTCTCTTTTTTGATATGAACAAATATATATAAACAAAGTAAAAAATGAACAAATTGAGGTAGATAGATAGATAGATAGATATCCATCTTCATATCTAAACAAGAATTACAACAAATTTCTATAAATAAACAAGAATTACGACAAATTTCTATAAATGAATTTCTAAACAAATTACGATAAATAAGAATTACGACAAAAAAAGAGAAGCCCCCCCCCTCTAAAATACATTTAATGCCCTAAGTTGGTTGTTTTCTTTCAAGTAACACCACCGAGACGACATAGCTGGGGACGTTATTTTAATAGTCACCGGGTAGCAATTTCTGAGGCAGGAGACTGGGACGCACTTCCTCATAAATTACCATCATTACAAGACTAACGAAATTAAATAAGAACTTATATAAAATGATTATACTTATTATAATTTGTTTCTATATAAAATCATTCATAGGATTGATTTTAATATGTTGGCAGTGGTAGATAAAGAGTTAAATATTTTATTTCCATCACTAATGATTCTTAATCTTTGGCTGTCTAATAACTGACTCTCTAATTTCATTTCCAGAACAAAATTGCTACCATGTGTGTGGAGATCCATACGAGCGTTACTTCCATGGCTGAACGCTTCTATAACGAGTTAAAACGTCATTACTACACCACCCCGACGAGTTACCTGGAGTTAATTAATCTTTACCTGTCAATGTTGAATGATAGAAACAGGTAAGAAATAGTCAAGTATTACTCACTCAGCATGTGATAGATTAAATAATACTTTAAATAATATTAACTTTTTGGGGGGGCTCTTCGCAGAATTCCGTGGCGGCCTCTTGCTTTAAAAAACGCTAGCTGGTGATAGCTGAAAAACGTAAATGCGATATTTTACTCCCTCCAGTCCTTTTTCGACAAGTAAATGTAAATATTTTAACCCTCCCCCTCTTTAAAACATTTTTTTTGTATTTTTATTTTATTTTAATATATTTATTTCCAATAATCAATTACAAATAAAAAATTAAAATATTTAGTTATTCTTTTTTTTTATTTTAACTGAAGTCCCTAGTTGTTGTTTTTTATCGACAAATTATTTTTTTTAGTGTTAAAAGTAAGCCATACTTTTTATCAACAAGTAAATGTAAATATTCATCCCCCTCCCCCAAAATATTTTAAAGAGAGGGAGGGTTAAAATATTTACATTTACTGGTAAAAAAAAAGACTGGAGGGGGTAAAATATTGCATTTACGTTTTTTCAGCGATCACCGGCTAGCGTTTTTTAAGGCAGGGGACTGGGACAGAACTCTGCGAATAGTACCCTTTTTTTAACTCCACCTCAGATACCAAAACAATCTCCTTGGTCTAGCGCTAGTGAAAAAGGGATAGACTTCCTCAGTGGCTGATACTGACATTAGACCACCCCAACGACTTTACTTACTTTATATATCAACACCTCCACACGAGCAGGATGAGACACCAGGCCAATTTCTTAAGTGGAGTTTAACAGGTTTGAATTTAAAGTTTTCCTTCTCCTAAACTGGTTACCTAACCAAGGTTAAAGATCCCAAACTGCCCTACTATTTACCCATATCTGGAGGGAGAGTAGTTGGATGCATACTTTCCCAAAGGTATTAGTGCTATGTGAAATGTAAACAGTCTTGTCCAGCATTTGAACTCAGGTTGATGAGTCCATTTCCCACGACTCTATAGACCTCCACTTTTACTATATAAGCTAGCATAGTACCCATAAAATATTATGGGTGTATTTACATACGGTATTGCCGTCACTTGAAGTGTCTGTTTGCACAGACAAAAGATTAAGATTATAAATTATTATCTATATTTAGAATATAACTTAAATAACTAAGGAAATCTTGACATCAGTGGTGATTTAGTTTTGGTTACAGACTGACAGTTACATAATCTGAATTATACTAATAATAATATAATAATGACACTGTAGCGATTGTTTGCCCCTGCTGGGATGGACATGGATCCGAATCATATGGATATTTTATCATTATGAATTAATATATAATTATTATTAAATAATTATGAAATAAAATTATTTTTAAAATAAAAAATAAAATATATTTTTAATATATTATTATAATTATTATCATCATCATTATCATTATCACATTTTTATTATAATTATTATTTTTTAAATTATGAAGATTGTATAGTTCTGTATTTGATAAATTGTTTTTTTTTTTTGAGGAGTGTAAAAAATTTAAATGGTATCAGAACGTCTTGAGTTCCTTACGTTTTAACAAACAAATTCAGGTACTGTAGTTTGGTGACCCCCTGGTCTACACTTAACACATGCTGCCACAAAACAAGAAGAAGATGAAGATTGTATATTTTTGTATTTGATAGATCTTTTTTTCTTCTTTTAGGAGCGTAAAAAATGCCCGTGAACGAGTTCAAAATGGATTGATAAAACTTTTGGAAACAAATGATTTGGTTGCCAAAATGAAAGTGGAACTTGTAGCATTGGAACCAGAATTAAAAAAGAAATCTGCCCACACAATTGAAATTATGGAAAAGTTGGTTCTTGATCAAGAAAAAGTGGATGCTGTAAGTATTTGAAATTCTGGACCATGACACCATTAGGCACCCCAGGAACTGAATTTTGCTTTTCACCGGTTGTTAGTTAACAAAACAGCCGGCCGATAAAAAACAGTAACATTTTTATACTAAAATAGTTTTTGATTTTAATTTTTAAAAAATAGTTATTTCATGTTGTTGTTGTTAGCCTATGTGAAAAAATTAATTTTACACTAAAGATTAACTAATATTGTTATTTTAAAAAAATAAAACTTAAAACGAAAGACACGTTTATTCATTTTCCATGTGCCTCTACGGATAGTTAATATTAAAAAGTATTTATTTAAAAAAAATGTATTCCTACGGTTAGGGTTAGGGGTTAGGGTTAGGTTTAGGGGTTAGGGTTAGTGTTAGCAGTTATTATTATATACTTATAATATACTTATCATAGCTTTAATTATTCCCATGTTAAATGTGTCTGACATTAAAAGTTTTATAATTAAAAAAGAATTGCTATTGAATTAACAACAAAATGAAATAAGTAAAAAAAGAATTTTTTTTAAGTCTCTGATATAAAGAAAAATAACAGCTAAAAAACACCAAATCCTTTCACATCAATTTTTTTTCTCGCATTTGTTTGGTCTCACTTTTCTACACACAGCCATCATACCTTGATAAAGGGTGAACGTCACCCGAAATATCGGAATAAATCGAACCAGGGATAGAACAATGGCTGGATATTGAAACTGTTTTTTTTTTGTTCTGTTTTTGGTTTTTGTTTGCTTGTTCATTTTCCATACTTCATGTTATCCAAAAACAACGTTCACAAGAACAAAGTTTATAAGCAATCCACTTATATATATATATATATATATATATATATATATATATATATATATATACAATATATAATGAATAGTGAATGAAAAAATGAGAAAAGTATTTGCATGGACAGGTGCTCAATGCTAATAAAGCAGAGCAGATTTATAATTAATGGTGATATTATGGTTTCACACTCATAACTTAAAGTTTCTTGGTAATCCAATCATCAGATGAGATCAGTGGTTGAGATGTCAAAAACCAGTGAAATGGCTGAGATGTTAAAAATCAAATTTTTTAGTGTTTATATGAAGCGTTTTTCACACGATGGGAAATTTAAAGCTAAAAATTGTTTTTTTAAACTGTGGCTTGTTTAACGTTTATGTGACGTGGATTGTATTCACGTGATGTAAGGTCATGACGTTAAATTTGTATTTAAAAAATATTATAATCAAACAAACTTGCATTGGTGTTAATGCACGCGGTGTTCAGATGAATTTTTATTTTTTTATTTTTTATTTATTTATTTATTTATTTTTTTAAAAATAAATAAAAGGAGAGCGAAAATTCAGGGATCAATTAGGGTCAGGTGGTAAGTGACACAGTAAAAATTTGTTCAAATGCCTACATTTCGAAACGAGTTCACTTCTCTTATTTAACAAGTTATTGCTTGCATTTTGTAATATACACAACTTATATATATATATATCAGATGGTTTGAGGCACTCTGGTAAATAAAGGGTTAAGACAAGTATTACTGACAAAATACAGTTGTTATATGAATAACATAAAAAACATTACTCCTGATTTTAGTAAATAAATGCATTGCAAATAATTTGGCTATAATGAGAAAGAAAGGGATTATCAATGGTCAGGAAATGAGACAAGCATAATGAAGAGAATTGGGTTATTGGGGCCGGTTTAGCTCAGTAGCTAGAACACCCACCTAAGAAATGCAAGGTTTCTGGTTCAATACCACTCCCCGCCAACTCAGCGTATGAGTAGCATAGATTGGGTAATCTGATCTGTGCGGTAAAGTGAGGAGTAGACGGTAGGTATGGCGATCCACCTCAGCAAAAACAAACTCCTTGTTCTTGTCCTAGCAAAAAGGGGATAGATTCCCTCGCTGTTTGGCTGATACTGACAATAGGCCACTCTATCAATTTTACTTTTTACTTTCTTATTACATGCATAATATTTACTAATGCTCAAGAAAATTTCTATAAATAAAGTGTAGAATAATCAAACTAAGTTCCAATTACCGTTGAATTGGTAAGACAATGCAACAAGTAGTTGTAACTGAATATGAATATATCTTGCTGCAATACTACTCCAGAATGCCAGGGTATTCATGAAGCCACACAACATCATAGAAACAGAGCAGCCAATCAGGACTCAAGGAATGGAATCACCCAAATACATGAATAGACTATTCTTGATTTCCATAAATACCAACTGTCTTGGGCACTGCTTCAGTTGTGCTTTGCCAGTTGCTGTTGTTCAAACCAACTGTATACTGACTGACTTCAATATAAAGAAATGGTGTTATAATGAAGCTCTTCTTTTTTAAAGGTCAGAAAAGTGGTGGTTGCAGATGAAGCTATTGCCAAAAGCAAAGCCGAAGAAACTCAGAACATTGCAGCGGAAGCTCAGAGTGATTTAGATGCAGCGTTACCTGCATTAGAGAGCGCTATCAAGGTAAGTATTTGGGCTAAACTTGAAAATCGGTCGGAAAATTAAAACATATTACAGGGTGACCCAGAAAAAACAGAACCAAAATTATTTATTTATTTTCCCATTAAACTAACCCTAAACCTCAACCCTGTATACAGGATGACCCAGAAAAAACAGTACCCAGATTATTTATTTATTTTGCCATTAAACTAACCCTAAACCCTAACCCCAACCCTAACCCTAACTCTAACCCTTAACCCTACCCCACCTAGTTAAAACTAAAAGTTTTATTACAAAATTTGTGGGTTCTGTTTTTTCTGGGTCACCTTAATTTTTTGACCGATTTGCAAGTTTAGCCAGTATTTGTTGCATATCTAATTTTCTATCATTTTGAATAGCACAAATTTTGAATAGTTTTTCTATTGTGTAGGTAATTTATCGTGTTTGCACCAATTGTGTTAGTATAGCATTTATTCTAGCAACAAATAAATGAATTAATAGTTCATATAATTCTAACAATTTATTAACCAGCACATGAAACAATGAATAACAATATAAAGTCCTTCCTGCGTATAGAGTTGAATTTAAGGGACTTACCGGTGTGCCGAAGAAGATATATGGTATCTTAGGGTTGACTCTCGGAGAGCTTTTAATGTCGCTGCCTCCTGGAACTGCTGGTGGAATCTGTCTGTCAGGATTTTGGTATTTTGCGCCTAAACTTCTAGGCTCGTCACATGATTGGTATATCAAATCACCGAGAACCTCTCCCTGCATCACTCTATACACAGGAATTACCATTTTACTGACCCAACACACTTTTGAAATCAAAAGTATGATTTGCATCTGAAATGTATCTGGCTAAAGCATTATTGAGTAGCTAAACTACTTCTAAGAAATTATATAAAAAATTAATCTGACAAAGAAATAAGGAATATAACATTTGGCTAAACTTGCAAATTGGTTGGAAAATTAAAACATATTACAGGGTGACCCAGAAAAAACAGAACCCAAATTATTTATTTATTTTCCCATTAATCTAACCCTAAACCCCAATCCTAACCCTTACCCTAAACCCTAACCCAAAACCTCCATAGTTAAAATTAACAGTTTTATTACAAAATTTGTGGGTTCTGTTTTTCTGGATCACACTGTATACAAAACAAAACCCAAATTATTTATTTATTTTCCCATTAAACTACCCCTAAACCCTAACCCTAACCCTACCTCCCCCCTAGTTAAAATGAACAGTTTTATTACAAAATTTGTGGGTTCTGTTTTTTTCTGGGTCACCCTAATTTTCCGACTGATTTGCAGGTTTAGCCTAACATATACAGACTTTATTGTATGGTATGAATGAACAAATACAATGACGTACATAAAAACACAATAGACACATACAAAAAAGCATAGATATGACTAAAGTCCTAAAGATGTAATAAAGAGTTCATAAAGAAATAAGTCACTTACTGCTGGTTGGGAGCGGGGCAAAGCACCCGACTTAATGGACATAGACCCTACGGGTCTAGCCTATCTTTTGAGGGTGCTGGGGAGACTGAGAATTCCCAGGCTGGTGTTTAAATACCCCAGCCACCTATGGGCGAAAACCTGGTGGCAAGGGAAGATAAGCCATTTGGATCCATGTCCATCCCAGCAGGGGCAAACAATCGCTACAGTGTCATTATTATATTATTATAATGGAGATTATGTAACTGTCTGTCTGTAATCCAAACTACATTACCACTGACGTCAAGATTTCCTCAGTTATTTAAGTTATATTCTCAATGATTTTGAAATTGTCATTATTTAATCTTAATTAGTATCTTATTTATTAACGATGTCTCTATTAAAGTCTAGCTGAGTTATATTTGCCGCAAAACTGCCCATATTATTAATGCATTTAAAATCCTGAAAATATGCATTATATATCTTGAAGAAATAAAAAATTACATAGTATATGGTAGGAATGATTTGCATAATGATTTTAACAAAACTGGTTTCATGTTATTCTCAAACGTATTAAAAAACAATACTATATGTAATTTTATATAGGAATCAATTGAAATAATATTAAAATAAATGAAATATTTCTATATTCATTCTTATTTAGTTTCGTTAGTCTTTCTAATTTAATATCATATTTATTACATTAAAATTTAAATACTTGTAACCAGGGGCGCATACTTTTGCTAGTATTATGTATCAGAACTATGTATGTCCCATAGGTCAACTCAAGTTGTAGTAGTAGTCATCGTTAGTAGTAGTAACGGTCATTAGTCCAGAAACAACACATGCAAGTTGTATAATCACAAGGGGCTGTTTATTTCTTTCTAAGCCCATGGGTTCTGTTTCAGAGAGAAGGAAGGACAGAGAGAAAGGGAGGGAGGGTATGGTCAAATTACCCTGTCGTAAATCGTGTTCCCTACTTCTCTATTGAACCCATTGGGGGAGCCGCAAAAGCCCCACCTGCTTCCCACGAGGCCAGGCCGGAAAGAGGCCGATTTTGTTCTTCTTCCGTTTCTCGTCCCGGGGGTGGGAGAGTCACATCCATTTCCGGTCAAAACTTGAAACTTCCGTTTTTATTTTTAAATCTATTTCCGCGGTCAAATTACTGGCACCCTGCTTAGTGTTTACTCTTCCAAATTTTAACATTTGTTTGTTGTTATTTCTTTTTCTTCTCTTTCTCCTTTCAATCCTCATAGACCACAATAATTATGCTACACTTAGAAATGATCATTTTTAAAAATTTATAATCTATTCTGTTTGCTTACACAATTTAAAAATACTACCTAATGAATGACTTGATATTCTCCAGGCTTTGGATGGCTTAGACAGACAAGATATATCCGAAATCCGTGTCTTCACAAATCCGCCAGAATTGGTGCAAACAGTTTTGGAAGCAGTGTGTATTCTTATGAATCAGAGGTAAGGAGTTAATTTCATTTACAACTAAGCTTAAAAGACGCCATATTGGGCGGCAAGTAAGCTAGCTTCTGTGGAGGGATCTTGGTTTGATCTTTGGTCACAAAAAATCATGTAAAAAATCCCCCAAAACAATTGCAGTAATTAAAACTTGGGAATCCCAAATTTCAAGGTTGCTGGTCCGCATTCAGCCTGGAATGTTTTTAATTTGTATTCATATATTGTTATGTATTAGAAATACATTAACGAGAATATTGCGAGTGTTTGTAATAATAGTTTATTATTACAATAAATACAAATAACAAAATGGCTCCCGGCCGGCAAGGTAAAAAGTCTCTGCGCGTAAAAGAAGGATCTGTAAAGATTACTTATCTTCTTAAGAGTGTAGCACGCGTGTTTACATCCGAGAATACGAAACAATGTTCGTGGCTGGAGATCACCTCACATCACGCTGAGCTAATCTACCTGTTGTTCTTTTATACGTATTCATTTGCATACGCGAGGGATTATCCGGTTACTTCCCTTTACAACATATATGCATATACACACACACACATATATATATATATATACAAAAACGTTCAAATTGACGAACGATGCTTCAAATTGTGTTGTCACTTGGACCATCTCTCACTTGAAAATGTCGTCGATAGGCTCTTTGTGTTAAAATAATTGACCCCTGATTTTGATAAAACAATTTAACAATTTGGGTACATTCTTCAATGCTATACTTATTCATGATTAATTTCCAAAGTATTTTCTATACAATATCTGAAATAGAAAGAAAAAATAATTATTAATGGTAAAATGGCAGCATTTGACAACCACTCAGTGACTTCTTGGCCACCCTGTATATTCAAGCTGGTTCTACCCTATCCGGTAGCAAAAGCTGCTTGGTAGTGCTGGGAGTGGCAGTCCTGCCACGAGCTACCGAATCTATTATCACTCCTGATTGGCGGCTGATGATGCAGGGTATCGCATGTGCTATCACACATTGTATGATGAAAATATATTATAACAACAATAATGAGTTGTCAAATTTTATATGATTTACAATCCAATTATTTTTGCCCCACCTAAGTGTGTTTGTGCCTGTGTATATTTTCATCTGAATTCTGATGGGAGAGTTTCACTTTATAATTTATTCATTTGCAATTTGCTAATATTGTATTCTTTTATTCTTATTATTATACTATTATTATATCATTCTATTCTATTTTATCATATTCTTTTATTCTCTTATTCTAATTATTATAGAATTATTATATTCTTTTATTCTTATTCTTATATCATTATTATATCATTCTATTCAATTTTAGTATATTCTTTTATTCTTTTATTCTTATTATCATATCATTATTATATTATTTATTATATTTTATCATATTCTTTTATTATCTTTTATTAATTACATTATATTATTTTAATCAAGGACATAAAAACTCAATGAGGGAGTTCAAAGGAGAGCTACTAAAGTAATGAATGATTTAAAAAAAACTTTTCATATGAAGAAAGGCTCAGGAAGATTGACTCACCAAGTTTGGTTTATCAATGAACAAGAGGAGATATAATTGAAGTCTATAAATATACCCATGGATTTTATTCAATGAACTTTGATCTATTAAATGTTGCTCAAAATATCAATACCAGGGGTCATAAATTAAAACTCTTAAAAAATTATGTAAAGCAAATGCAAGACAAAATTATTTTAGTAACAGAGTGGTGAATACATGGAATAAACTACTATCATCAATAGTGAATGCCCCATCTCTAAACTCCTTAAAGGCAATGTTAGATAATCTGTGGAAAGATTATAAATATTCTGTGGAATTAAGATGAATGTTTATAAGGAACAGCTGACAGGTCTCAGACCTAATATACTAGCTGAAAGGATATTATCATTATTATTATTATAAAAAGACAATCAAATTCATTTTGATTTGTAAATACCCCAACACTCAAGATATTATTATTATTATTATTATTATTATTATTATTATTATTGATGTGACTAGCTGATTGATTGGAGGGGGCTTCTCCGACCGCCCGTCTAGCCTAAGTAAGGGCCAAAGGGGAGTGTTACATGTCAGGGCCGGGTTAGCTCAGTCGGTAGAGCGTTCGGCTAGAAACCACAAGGTTCCTAGTTCGATACCGGTCCTCGCCAGCTCAGCGTATGAGTAGCACAGGGATCTGGGCGGTAAAGTAAGGAGCTGATGGTAGGTGTGGCGCTCCACCTCAGATGCTAAATACAATCTCCTTGGTCTAGCGCTAGTGAAAAGGGGATAGACTCCCTCGCTGACTGGCTGATACCGACTTTAGGCCGCCCCGACGACTTTACTTTTTTTACATGTCAGTGAATAAAATAGAGGTTGAGGTGAACATGCATAAAAATACCAGGGATCATAGATTAAAAATTTTGCAAAACAAATGCAAGACAAAATTATTCTAGTAACAGAGTGGGGAATACTTTGCAGGAACTACCATCATCAATTGTGAATGCCTCATCTCTGAACTTCTTTAAGGCAACGTTAGATAATCATACAAACCCACAGACGCTAATAGGTACGCATCCTGCGTCCCTGACGCACAAAAATCTAAAAGGATGCACTAAAATCGTATCCATGCATCCCAGTGTTTTTTTCTTTTTCTTCCCTCATCATTTCAAGCTAACTGAAAATACATTTCAATAGTTTCTCAGTTGTATCAGTGCTACTTTATGGCTGCACCACTTGGACTCTAACGAAGCACCTAGAAAATATGCTAGATGGCAGCTGCATGAGAATGCTGTGGGTGATATTAAACAAATTGTGGAGACAGCACCCTACAAGAAAGCAGCTGTATGGCCACCTGCCCCCTATCACACAAACCGTCCCTAGTTGTATCAGTGCTACTGTATGGCTGCACCACTTGGACCCTAATGAAGCGCAGTGAGGATTAGAGTTGCATAAAGAGTAACATATTAGAATTGAGCATTATGAAGAATTAGAGAATCCCAAAGGAAATAGCTAAAAAAAAAAAATCTAATTAAAAACAAATGTAATCCGTGCCAGCTGATGCCATCTCAAACTTCTTCTCCGCCCCCCCCCTGACGCATCCCCGGCCCCCGATGCACCCCCTCCCCCATATTCAGATTTCTTTCTTATGTTTTCATTTCTTTAAATGTTAACGATGTAACCATTATGATGCCAGTGACACCCATAACAGCTGCCCATAAAATTGGCACCGTCAAAATGGTTACTCGCATGGCAATTAAAGGAGCCTCGAATTATGTACCTTCTGACACAGTAATTATCTGCCCTTGGCATCTAAGACTAATCGGTACAGTAATTATCTCCCTTGGAACATCTGTAAGTCATATTTGTTAGAATAAAAAAACATTAATGTTGGGTAAGCGTTTTATGCCAGTTTAACATTGGCTTTTATTGTCTGTTGAGTTCTTTTGATACTTAAGAATGGAAGATATCGGCTGCTTCATTACAATCTCCCCCGCCCCCACCCCTCACTCGATCCTGTCCAAGAAACATATACCTTAAAGTTCTATTACTCACTCTACAAATTAAGCAGGGCTGTTATCTTTTTTAGGGTAACATGATGTTTTCAGTTTTGATGAATATGTATATGGAGAGTTCTAAAAATATATGAATTGGTTTAGCATTTAAAAAGAAAGTTGGCTGGCTGGTTGGTTGGTTGGTTGGGTTTTGCGGTATGTCAACCCATTGGTCATTTTATGCCGAAGACGTTTTTTGTTTTAGAAGATTTGGTTTCGTTTGTTTTGTTTTACGGCGTATCAACCTCGTTTGTTCATTTAATGCTGATAAAGTTTTGAAGTTAAGTCATTCTTAATAGATACTTAATTTTTTTATAATTTTTTTCTATTTAACCCATAGATGGGACCCTAACAGGTACTACCACTTTGGGTAAAAAAAGACGTATTTGTTTTAGAAGATTTGGTTTGGTTTGGTTTGTTTTACGCGTATCAACCTCAGTGGGTCATTTAATGCCGATAAAGTTTTGAAATAAACCAATTCTTAATGGATACTTAATTTTTTTATAAATACATTTTTCTATTTAACCCAAGATGGGACCCTAACAGGTACTACCACTCCAGGTCAGAGTGGACCAGGAAGCAATGGTGATGAAGGGGTTCTCCACATTCCCCAAACCTCCAAAACTGGAACCTCACCATCAGATAGAGTTTAACGTCATTCCCAGGACATGTAGACCCTTAGACACTGCCTTCTAGCATCCATATGATAAAAAGTGTTGGGGCTTGCCATAAGGCAATAGGGTTGGAGCAATCATATATGTGCTAGAGCTTGATGGGACCAGCCGATTGATCGGAGGGGGCCTCTTTGACCGCCCGTCTAATCTAAACAAGGGTCTAAGTGGAGTGTTGCAGGTCATGGACTGCTCATCCACCAAGACTCTGTCTTTAAGCATCACAGATCACCACCCACGACCAACAGGTGGCCCCATTTGGGGAGTCTTACCCCTCTGCAGAGGTGCAGTCGGTCTATTCTAATGCCCCAGCCGACAGGGCGGGATTGGACTGGTAAGGAATTTAATAACGGCATGATCCCAGAAGGCCATCCCTCCAGACAGCACATTCCCACTTGATTTTAAGGGACAGGGCTGGTTTATTGCCCAGTGCCTTAGGCACCTCAATAGAGGAATGCCAAATGGATCCATACAATTTTTTCATTGGCCATGCATGAGCTTCGGTTTGTGCATGGTCTCCCATGTTAATGGCTGTTCTATCCAACTGGCATAGTGGGTATTGCATATATGTATTTAAAGGGGACATGAAGACATGCCACACTGACACCAACACATGAGAGGCTTGTGCAAAAGACCGAGCGATCTGCACCTCCTCGTCAAACAAGGAACAAGAAGGAGTGAAAAAGAGAGGAAAGTAGCCGCCGCAGAAAAGAGAGCCAAAAGGAAGGAGAGACAACAGCAACTCCAGCAAGCATCACTGTTTGTTTGCAGTCACTGCACCAGAGATTGCCATTCAAAAATTGGTCTGTTGAGCCACTCACACAGTTGCAAAAAACAAAACAAAAAACAATGGACACTACGCCATCGTCTTTAGTATGTATTTAAAATGTAACATTTTGACATGAATGACTGAAGATTTCTATTCTATTTGGAAATCATATCATGAGGTTCCATGTTCGATACCAGCCCTCACCCACTCAGCACATGAGTAGCATATTAATGGTACTTGTATCTAACTGACATGGTGGGGTATGAGTAAAAAAGAAAAAAAAAATACACGCACACGCAATTGTACACCCACATCCACAAAGCCGCACATGCGCAATGAGGGTTAGTGAAATTAGTTATCTAGGACAAGGACAAATGTTTCATATTCATGCGTACATATTTAATCTACTTGTGTATGTATGATATCTATTCCTCCACCCACAGGAGAAAATTCGACACAAAATTTAATGGGGATAAGCCTTTTTGAATTCATTAAATTTTGTTTTGAAATTTACATGGAAGTTGATAGCTGAAAAACACAGACACTTCTTATTTAGATGTTAAATTCCTGGAAATTAGTTACTTTCATCTAAAATCAAAAACACTTTATTTGCATACCCCAGCATATTTTTCAGGAAATGTTGTTTGGTATATATATATAAATGGAAATGTATATATATATATATATATATATATATATATATATATATTGGTATGAATTAAATTTATTATATGCTGACACATGTATGTATATATATATATGCATATATATATATATATATATGTATATATATATATATATATAATATAGTGAAAAATCTGAAAAAATACAGGTTCAAATAAAATGACTGGTATTTATTCAGCCAACGCTGCAGTGTTTCAATCTGTTTAGTAGATTTTCTTCAGGCCTTTTGTTGATATAAGGAAAAGTAAAAATTTTATCACAGAATAATAAGGGGACTGTGATTGGTTTGTTTACAATGTTTTGACACCTTATCATTCTGTGATAAATTTTCCTTTTCCTTATATCAATAAAAGACCCTGAAGAAGATCTACTAAACAGATTGAAACACTGCAGCGTTGGCTGAATAAATACCAGTCATTTTATTTGAACCTGTGTTTTTTCAAAATTTTTCACTATATTATATATACTAGCAAATATATGCACCCTCCGGTGCAAGTATTTAAGTTTTGATATAATAAAATATCATATTAAATTAGAAGGCTAATGAAACTGACTAAGAATGCTGATAAAAAGATTGGCAACAGAGGGGGTATAATCGAAAAATAGAACAACTTTGAAACTAACTATTCCATCATTTTCCATTACTCCCCTCTTTCATTGGTAAATTTTCCTAATTTAACTATTTAGTTAAAATAGGAAGTAAAGGATAATATTACAGTTATTTCTTCTTGTAAATAAATTTCTTTTAAGATTTATCCACGAGATTTTGTTTATATTTCTTAAGATAAAACCAAACAATTAGAAATCAATAATACCAAGCACATATTTATTAAAATAAAATTTTAAATATCAATATGCAAATTAGCCTTCTCGTTCAAACTGTAAACCGCTATTTTGTTGTATATATAAATATAATTGCATGTTATTAGTACGTAGATATGGTCAACAGTATTGATAATGTAAAACAATTTTTATTAATAACTGAAGGTTTAAAAGAATGAAATCATGGAGAATTTGATGTAAATAATTAAGGGAATTGTGACTTGAGTAGTAATATAGTTTCGGTTACAGACAGAAAAACACACAATCTCCATTATAATATATATATATATATATATATATATATATATATATATATATACATACACGTGTCAGTATATAATAAATTTAATTCATACCAATATATATATATATATATATTTCCATTTATATCTTATTATAATGGAGATTGTGTGTTTTTCTGTCTGTAACCGAAACTATATTACTACTCAAGTAATAGTTAGGCAACCGGTCTAGGAGAAGGAAAACTCTGAATTCAAACCTGATAAACTCCGCTTAAGAAATTTACCTTGTGTCGCATCCTGCTCGTGCGGAGGGGTTGGTAAATATATATATACCATAGAATTTTTACAGGTTCATCTCATATTGTCTAAAAGTAACCACAAGTTGTTTCAATTTCAGAACCGATTGGTCAACAGCAAAAGCCATGTTGGGTGACCCTGGATTTTTAAAACGCATGGTCGATTACGATAAAGACCATATATCGGATGCAAGCTTAAAGAGATTAAGAAAATATATAGATAATCCTAAATTCCAGCCTGAACATGTTGAGAAAGTATCCAAGGTAAGTAAATTTATTTATCTCACCTGTCTTTCAAGAATTTGTAGTCACATAATCTTGAGAGTATCTAACATACTCAGGAGTAACATTTTTCTTATCGGGATTTTGAAACTTGAAGGTTTAAAATTAAAATTTGAATATTCAGGAGTAACATTTTTATAAAATTAAATTTTTCTTATCGGGTTTTTGAAACTTGAAGGTTTAAAATTTAAAATTAAATATTCAGGAGTAACATTTTTATATAAATTAAATTTTTCTTATCGGGTTTTTGAAACTTGAAGGTTTAAAATTTAAATTTAAATATTCAGTAGTAACATTTTTATAAAATTAAATTTTTCTTATCGGGTTTTTGAAACTTGAAGGTTTAAAATTAAAATTTAAATATTCAGGAGTAACATTTTAATAAAATTAAATTTTTCTTATCGGGTTTTTGAAACTTGAAATGTAACCTAAACACATGAATCTCTCTCTTTTTCTCTCCTTTCAGCTTCTCTCTCTCTCTCTCTCTCTCTCTCTCTCTTCCTTTTTCTCATATCTCTCTCCTCATTCTCTATCTTTTTCTCTTCTCTCTCTCTCTCTCTCTCTCTCTCTCTCTCTCTCTCTCTCTTTCCCATTTTCTTGTGATTTAAACAATGTAATAAAGAGTTGTTTCTTTTTCTTTGAATGTTTGAGATGAGGCTTGATGATTAGTATTATCTGTGTTATTCGGACTATTGTCCTCATCTTCATTATTATCTGTACAACGTTTCTGCCGATGTGCCCTCCGGCCTTCTTCAGGTATTTCTTGTTGGACTCGGGAACCTTCTTATCATAATCGGGAGCCAACATGGAACTTTGAACCTAACCCTTTATTCAGTCCACGTGGGTATCCTGTTCTCATTCTGCTAACCATAGCTGGAGTAGAGTTGTTAAGCTGTGTTAATTGTTATTCTATGTTACTGCTGCCCTTGACCAGGATTGAACCTGCAGTCCAGAGATAACTGTCACTTAGAACTGTCTTAACCTAACTCCTGTGTCCAACTGGAATACCTGAAAAAGACCGGAGTGCACATCGGCCGAAACATTGTAAAGATAACAATGAATATGAGGACATTAGTCCGAATAACGTAGACAATACTAAGATTTTTTTTCATCTATCTCTCTGTCTCTCTGTCTCTCTCTCTCCTATTCTTTTCCTCTCTTTCTCTCTCCTTTTCTCATGTCTCTCTTTTCTAATCTTTTTCTCTCCTCCCCTTTTCTTATATATCTCCCCCTCTCTCTTATCTCCCCCCTCTCTTATCTCCCTCTCTCTCCTTTTCTCTTCTCTCTCTCTCTCTCTCTCTTCCGTTTTCTTGTGATCTAAACAATGTAATACAAATTCATGTTTTTTCTTTTTAATCTGTAGGCCTGTCGCTCGATGTGTATGTGGGTAAGAGCCATGGATTTGTATGCCCATGTCTATAGAACTGTGGAACCAAAACGACTAAGGTAAAGAGATTTCTACAAACATTATATATACTAGAAAGAATATACGCCCTCTGCTGCGCATAAGTATTTAAATTTTAATGTAATGAAATAGGTAATTATGAACTTTTGTTTAGTAAATTAGGGTGTCCCAGAAAAAACAGAACCCACAAATTTTGTAATTAAACTTAATTTTAACTAGGGGGATTTAGGGTTAGGTTTAGGTTTAGGGTTTGGGGTTTAGGGTTTAGGGTTAGTTTAATGGGAAAATAAATAAATAATTTGGTTCTGTTTTTTTCTGGATTACCCTGTACAAGGTGACTTAGAAAAAACAGAACCCAAACCCTAACCCCTAAACCCCCTAGTTAAAATTAACAGTTTTATTACAAAATTTGTGGGTTTTGTTTTTCTGGGACACCCTAATTTACTAAACAAAAGTTCATAATTACCCTGAAATATATTAAATAGAAAGACTAATGAAATTAAATAAGAATGCATATAAAAAGATTACACTTATTTTATAATTCAGTTTTATACTATTCCATACTTAATGACATCTTTAGGCATCCTCTTGTGTTGTAATGGTTATAGCAAGCAGGTCTTGCAGATTCATTACTACTTATCATTAAATTTAAACCTCACTGAAATAAAATAGTTTTTGATTTTAATAAAAAAAAAAAATAGGGTTATTTCCTATAACTCCAACCTAAAAAAAGGGGGAACCACTCTGATTGACTGATAAATTATTTATCTATTTTTTGATCTACTAGGAAAAAAGAAGACGGGGTTAGGGTTAGGGTTTAGGGTTAGTTTAATGGGAAAATAATGGGTAGATTAATTAACAGATAAAATTTATTTAGAGTGGTTCCCCTTTTTTAGGTTGGAGTTATAGGAAATAACCAAAATTAGTTATATCATGTTGTTAGCATATGTGAAAAATTAATTTTGCACTAAAGATAAATATTATTTTTTTATTTTTAATTATAAAACTTTAAATCAAAAATATTTTTTTTATTTAATCAGAATAAGAATCCAATTGGATAATTCCATGTCAAATGATCCAGGAAAAAGTAAAATTGTTTCCAGGTGTGGACTATGTTAAAGTTAAACAATCCCCAAAATTTGAGCTCCCAATTCCCAAAATTGGCAGAGTTATGTTGATCTTTATCTCTCCAAATTTGAGAGGGTTGAGAAAAATGGTGACTTTTTGTAACCTATTTTTGTCTGTAAAATGAGTTCTAGAGCTTCTCTACAACTAAAAATTGGTTTATAAAAGCATTTTTGCCAAAGGAATCCAAAAATTGGTGAGGACCAGTATCGAACCTGGAACCTTGCGATATCTAGGCGGATGCTCTACCAACTGAGCTAATACTTCCAAGTAATGGTGAAAATACCAGTCACTCAGGTTCTAAGAGTTAAAGAGAGCAGATGAAACTAAATAAGAAATATTTTATAACAATATTACTGTGGTTCGCATAATTGAATATTAATCAAAGCAATGAATGAAATATAATATGACTGTGTTCAAAGATATTTCTGAATGAATATACAATTCTAAATTCAAATTTCAATTCAAATTTGGTTTCATTCAATAAATTTCAATTTCTTTTTGTCAGTAAAATGACAGTTAAGAAGCAATGTACAATAAAAAAAAAATCTGGTTCAAGGCCTGATGTTTGGTTGGTTGGCTGGCTGGTCGAATTTTAAGGCATATCAACCCTTGTTGGGTTATTTTATGCTGAATACATTTTTTTCTATTCATTCTTGATGGGTACTCAATTTTTAAAAAACTCAATTTAAAAATTATTTTTTGAGAACTTAGTTCTATTTAACCCATAGATGGAACCCTAACAGGTACTACCACTCCGGGTCAAAGTGGACCTGGAAGTAATGATGATGAAGGAGTACTCCACGTTCCCCAGAGCTCCAGAATTGGAACCTAACCATCAGATAGAGTTTAACGTTATTCCCAGAACATGTAGACCCTCAGCCATTGCCTTCTAGCATATATATCATAAAAAGGGTTGGGACTTGCCATAAGGGCAATAGGGTTGGGGCAATCATATCGGTGCTAGGGCTTGACATGACCAGCTGATTGATCGGAGGGGTCCTCTCCGACCGCCCGTCTAGCCTAAGTAAGGGTCTAAGTGGAGTGTTGCAGGTCATGGACTGCTCATCCACCAAGACTCCGTCCTTAAGCATCACGGGTCACCACCCACGGCCAACAGGTGCCCCCATTTGGGGGGAGGTCTTACTCCTCTGCAGAGGTTCATTCGGTGCATTCTAACAGCCCAGCCGACGGGTGGCAGGGTGTGTCTGAGATAAGAGAGAGGGGGAGATAAGAGAGAGGGGAGATATATGAGAAAAGGGGAGGGAGAGAAAGAATAGGAAAGAGAGAGATGAGAAAAGGAGAGAGAAAGAGAGGAAAAGAATAGGAGAGAGAGAGAGATGAGAAAAGGAGAGAGAGACGAGAAAAGGAGAGAGAGAGAGAGATAAGAGAGAAGGGAGATAAGAGAGAGGGGAGATATATGAGAAAAGGGGAGGGAGAGAAAGAATAGAAAAGAGACACATGAGAAAAGGAGAGAGAAAGAGAGGAAAAGAATAGGAGAGAGAGAGAGAGATGAGAAAAGGAGAGAGAGAAAAAGATAAGAGAGGGTGGGTCTGAAGAGTAAAGACAAGACATTTTGACTCTTCTGTTCTAACTTAACTATTGTTTTTCTCCGCATCCTCCTAATAGACTACAGACGGCCCAAGAAGAGCTGGATGTTGTTATGGCGACGTTGAGAGAAAAGCAACAGAAATTGGCCGATGTTGAAGACCAGATTGCTCAGCTGCAGAAAACCTACGATAACAGTCTGGCAGAAAAGCAGACTCTTGAGAGAAACATTGCACAGACAGCTGCTCGTCTTAAAAGAGCATCTAAACTGACCACAGCACTGTCGGATGAACAAGGAAGATGGAAAGAAAATATTGCGGTAAGAAGCATTGACCTTTGCTTTCAGAAGTTTTCTCGCACATCTCTTATGTATTCTGTTACAATCTTATGGGCCATCCTGTAGTCTTTAAGCAAGAACGCTTGTCCAGTGGAATTGGATCCTTGGTAATCCTCTGATAAAGAATCCTTTGGTTCTTCTGGTAAAGAGTCCTGAGTATTGTAAATCCCTCCTCAATGATTGCAAGTACAGCTGTGGCCAGTATCAGTGTTTAAGTAGTGTATCAGCCATGCATTATGGCTGGTGGTTGGCGAAGGGGACCATATGACCTTTAGGCACCCCTTTTTGATCTCGATTCAGAAGGACATGTTTTTCATTTACACTGTCAATATCCGGTTGTTTGTTAGGGGTTAGGGGTTAGTTTTATAATTTAAAACAAAAACTCTAAAAATCGTCTGTTAACAAACAACCCAATATTGATGGTGTAAATGAAAAATATGTCCTTCTGAATCGAGATCAAAAAGGGGTGCCTAAAGGTCATATGGTCCGGCAAAGGAATAAACCATGTGACCTCGGCTTGTCTATACATCTAGGTGGGGAATTGTAGCACACCTTATATACAAAATTATTCCAACATATTCTTCATCCTAGACTATTCAATATTGAATAGGGAAATATTAAATTATATAAATTTCAAAGAAAGAAAACTTAACAGTCATCCCGTATATATTTTATTTTAACCAGAAACTCAGAAAATCTAGCCTCATCAGACGGGTTTTACAAAAACCTTTGTAAATAAAATACAATAAAATCATAACAGGATGATGGTTTGTTAAGTTTTTCTTTCTTTGAAAGTTAAGCACACCTTATATTACAAAATATTGGAAAATGTGGATGCATGTGGTGTAATGGTTAAAGTCATGGGAAATGGACTCGTCGCCCCGAGTTCAAATCCTGGATGTGGTAATTGCATTTCACTTAGCGCTAATACCCTTGGGAAAGATATGGATCCTACTCTCCCTCCAGCTATGGGTAAATAGTAGGGCAGACTGGGTTCTTTAACCTTGGTTAGGCAACCAGTCTAGAAGAAAGAAAACTCTGAATCCAAACCTGTTGAACTCCGCTTAAGAAATTGACCTTGTGTCACATCCTGCGAGGGCGGAAGGGGTGGTAAAAATATATATATTACAAATTATTCCAACACCCCCCCCCTATTGGAGCACACCTTATATTACAAAATATTCCATCATATATATATATATATATATTATATATATATATATATATATATATATATATAAGTCTGCTTCATCCTTTTTCTTTTGTATTTACTTTTATATTCTTTATTTTGTTGACACCTTCATTCTGTCTTTCCCCCCTTTCTGTTCTTTCATTTTTTTCATTTCATTTTTTTTCTTTTTGTTTATTGCATATCATTCTATCTTTGTTATTATTTAAAATATGACATTGACCAACAAATAACAATTATTATTATTATTACTTGCTGTTCATCATATCCGATGATGACACCACGCGAATCCTTTTCCTCCAATTTATTTGGTCTCTGGTTTCGTCTTGCCAACTGCCTATGGGGATGTTAAAATCCTTCAGGTTTCTTTTGATGTTCTTTGTACCTGAGCTTTGGTCTACCAATTCCATGTGATCCTATGTGAATAAGTTTTGGTTCGTTCATCTTGTATCCTATCCCCCAATAAAAGTATTACTTACTTCGTGTGGACTGTTGAGCTGAAATAGAATTTAATGGAGAGAAGGAAAGGAACAGAGACAGGGATGACTTTAAAGTAAGACCTTTATTATCGAGTTCACACTATTTCGTTGAGGGGATATATTTCCCAAACAACTTCTCCAAAGTCTCAAAGTCCAAGCATTCTAGAGACATTTTCGACGCCAAAAACTTGGGTTTTTTCCTGCGCATGCCCAGAGGGCTCTTCCTGTCCTAAGCCCTCTGGGAGATTGTTATTTTTGTGTCTTTTTTATTCATTTATTTAATTTTGTTTTACTTTTGTTTTATTTATTTTTACTTTTATTAATCCCCACAGTCCCTCGCTCAGTTGAGAGTACAGAATCTGCTTTGGCTGTTTGTTATCCCCAAGTCTGTTTAAAGGGCCAGTCTATCTCAGGTTGCATTGGACAAGTATTTTGTGCATGTCAGGGAGTCCAGTTCTCTTCAGGATGGTCCTGTTTGAAACATGTTGCCATCACTTGACATTTGATATACTGCGCAAGTGACACATAACAATATAGAAAAGAATTTGGGTTATTTTCTATAAGTCTAACATGATCAAAGGGGAACCACTCTTGACTGAAAAAATATTTATTTTCCCATTAAACTAACCCTAAACCCTAACCCTAAACCAGTCTTCTTTTTTCTGAGTAGATCAATAAATAGATAAATAATTTATCAGTCAAGAGTGGTTCCCCTTTGATCATGTTAGACTTATAGGAAATAACCAAAATTTGTGTTTACTTAAGAAAAAAAAACACTTTTAATTTTCCTATGTCAAATTGAGTTTTCATTAATGTTCATCTCTCTCTGTTCTCTTTATTTACATATTTTAATTTCTTCACCTTTGTGTGTTTGTATGTGTGTTATCCCTGTGGGGTTAGTTTCGTATTTGCCTGGAGAGTTGTCTGCCCGTTTAGTTTCACTGGTTCCCGTTAGGGGCCTCGGGTGTATTTAAGTGGCTGATTTGAACTTCTTCCCTCTTTTTGCCTGCCGACCTACGAGAAACTATGGGTTAGACTTAGGTCTACCCACTTCTTGTTGGGGCTTCGGCCCTTAACACTGGCCACTCACTGCTAGTAAGTCTATTATACGATATATGACCATCCTTTAGTCATGTATCCGTAACTACGTTTTTATGTACATTTAGGTATCTCTTTGATACCTAAATATCTTGTATTTTACCATTCATGAATGTGTCATTATCTCTACTTTTGTATGTATGTTTATGTACACTTTATCTACTTTATGTATCTCGTCATATCCATGTGCTGTATACCCATTAAATGTTTTGTCTATCAACCTTGGTCGGAGTTTGTTTGCGTTCCAACGAGTTATGACCTTGTCATAACCTTTAAACTTTACACCCCCAATGATATTTATATTCTTTTTTTTGTTTGTTTCCAGGAATTCACCGCACAGTTGGGCAATGTCATTGGTGATGTGTTTGTATCAGCCGCCTGTGTTGCTTATTACGGCGCTTTTACAAGTGTTTACCGAAAAGAACTTGTAGATGGGTGGATTGCGCATTGTGTTCAACTTGAGATACCAATTTCAGATGGGTTAACCCTTGTCAAGGTGTTGGCTGACCCTTTTGAGATCAGACAGTGGAACACAGATGGACTGCCTCGAGACCAGGTGTCCATTGAAAATGCCGTCCTTGTGACCAAAGGTCATCGTTGGCCACTGATGATTGATCCTCAAGAACAGGTGAGAATTTGTCAATGTCATTGGGCATTAAAAGTTATATAAGTTAAATACTCATTGATAAACTTACACAATTCCTGAGGGTATTGTGATATAAGTAGTGACGTAGTTTCTGTTACAGACAGACAGATACCAAATTTCCATTACAATAAGATGTCTGGATTAAGTCTCTGTTGATTTCATATCTTCATTCTCTCAGAATATAATCAATTCAAAGCGTCTTAATTCCAAACATGGTGCCGATATTTTCCAAGTTTTGACCCAACTCTTTAAGGGTAGGTCGATTTTCACTTTTTTTAAATTATCGAATTACACAAGGCATTGAAAATTGTGTCTTAGTCTATTAAGTACTGATACCAAAAATTAGATCTTGCACTTTTACCAGCGAGGATCGTACTCTGTATTCAGTAGTAAGGAATCTGAAAGACTATTTTGCTAACCATTAAACCACTAAAATACATACAATGTAGGTTTTACTTGACCCGTTGGTCACAGGTAGGGTGTGACAGATTACATTACATTACTATTAAATTATTTACACACACACACACACACACACACACACACACACACACACACACACACACACACATCTATATCTATCTATCTATTTAATATACCAAGCGTGTTGGTAGATCCTTGCGGAGAGAAAAAAACCCAGCAGAAAGTTTGATTGTAAAAATATACTACCAAACATCAACCAGGAAGAAAAAAATTTTTGAAAAAAAGAAAGGACCAAGATATTCGTACCAACAAAAATAATCTATTGGTACAGTATTTGGCCAAAAGAAAAAACAATTTATATGTATATATATATGTATATAAGATATATATATATTCATATAACCGCTAGGAGAAAGCTAATAAGTAAAAAGTGCTCGATACCTAAGTAGAGCCAATAATAAAGATAATCTAATGAGTCAGACGAACTTACTATTAGTTTCGCATAAAGCTCTTCAGGGCTAAAATCTGACTTTCAGATTTTAGCCCTGAAGAGCTTTATGCGAAACTAATAGTAGGTTCGTCTGACTCATTAGATTATCTATCTATCTATCTATCTATCTCCCTCTCTCCTCTCTCTCTCTCTATATATATATATATATATATATATATATATATATATATATATTATATACATACATATATATGTAAGCATATATATATAATATATACATATTTATATTTATATATATTCATATATGAGCAAATATATTGAAAAGGTGAATAAAAAACACAAAAAAATCAGTATATTTATATGTGTATTTACGAGATGAGGCTTGATATGAATAATTATGTTATTTTGGATTGCTGTCCTCATCTTTATAAGCACAACGTTCAGGCTACATTAACCTCGAGCTCTGTTTTACGTTTTTTTTAAAATTTATTTGAGGAAATGGCATCAAGTGCACTGAAAAATCCTTGGTTTTGCAATATTTGGCCAAAAAATTGATCAGCAAATCTAATATTTGCAACCTTGTATCAAATCTTGCCCATGAATGGTTAGGTTTGGTTTGGTTTGTTTTACGGCATATCAACCTCAGTGGGTCATTTAATGCTGATTAAGTTTCGAAATAAATTAATTCTTAATAGATACTCAATTTTTTACTAACTCATGTTTTTCTATTTAAACCATAGATGGGACCCTAACAGATACTACCACTCCGGGTCAGAGTGGACCAGGGAGCAATGGTAATGAAGGGGTGCTCCTCATTCCTCAAACCTCCAAATTTGGAATCTCACCATCAGATAGAGTTTAACGTCATTCCCAGGACATGTAGACCTTCAGCCACTACCTTCTAGCACCCATATGATAAAAAGGGTTGGGGCTTGCCATCAGGACAATAGGGTTGGGGCAATCATATAGGTGCTAGGGCTTGACATGACTAGTCGTTTGATTGGAGGGGGCCTCTCCGACCGCCTGTCTAGTCCAAGAAAAGGCCAAAGAGGAGTATTGGGTTCTATCCTTAAGCGTTATGGATCACCACCCACGGCCAACAGGTGACCCCATTTGGGGAGTCTTACCCCTCTGCAGAGGTGCAGTTGGTGCATTCAAACACCCCAGACGACAGGGCGGTTGTGTCAAATCTTGCCCATGAATGGGTTGGAACAATTCAGTATTCTCTGTGTGTGTATGTGATAATGAGCCTCATCCACTTGAAAATGTCTCGGGTTTTAAAATAACAGGCAAAGTTGGCAACACAGAAAATCCACTTGTTTCCTTCAGATCTGAGGCAAAAGTATAAGCTTCTTTCACGAGGTAGAAAGTCAGTCCTTTTATTGGCCTCAGAGCCCACGTGACATTTTATACATTCAGGGCACCTGAATTGAGACATGCATCCACGTCTCTCCTATGTCATGTTTTCCGTGTTTCGTCAGACTCAAGTTGGATCCAAGCAAGCCGGGTTCTTTTATGCCGGGGGTCCCCAAACTATGGCCCGTGAAGGCATCTTATCAGGTCTGCTGATGGTACTTAAATTCAGTTTCACAAACCTCACTAAACCTTTCTGCTAATGTTGTGTTCTTTGATAAGGTTTTGAAAATAAATATGTTGGTTAAATTTGTTTTTGTGCATCTTACACCACTCATCCATGAATATAACATGAAAAGATAAATTTCGTTTTACATCTTGAACACAATAATAATGTGGCCCGCGCTTGTTATTTTTTCAATTATCCGGCCAACGTGAAAAAAGTTTGGTGATCCCTGTTTTCCGCTGTTGTATGGGTGCAGCAGTGTTATTCCTGCTACATTGGGTAAATATTTTTTTAGTATTATCTGCATTATTCGGACTATTGTCCTCATCTTCATTGTTATCTGTATAACATTTCGGCTGATGTGCCCTCCGGCCTTCTTCGGGTATTTCTTGTCAGACTCGGTAACCTTCTTTTCTGACTCAGGAACTTTTCTTTCTTTGAACCTAATCCTTTATTCAGTCCACGGAGGTATCCTGTTCTCATTCCGCTAACCATGGCTGGGGTAGAGGCATTAAGCTGTGTTATTTATTATTCTATGTTACTGCCGCCCTTGACCAGGATTGAACCGGCAGTGAAGGTTCCTGAGTCTGACAAGAAATACCTGAATAAGGCCGGAACGCACATCAGCCAAAATGTTGTACAGATAACAATGACGATGAGGACAATAGTCCGAATAATGCAGATAATACTAATCATCAAGCCTCATCTCATAATTATAATAATAATTGTTTTTTATTGTTTTTTTTTCTATCTTTTTCTCAGAGCTTTTGTTCTGGCTAGCAAGTATTGAACATAATAATAATATGGCCCGCACTCATTATTTTTTCATTTCAATTATCTGGCCAACATGAAAAAAGTTTGGCGATCCCTATTTTACGCTGTTGTATGGGTACAGCAGTGTTATCCCTGCTACATTGGGTAAATAATTTTTTTTCTTGTTTTTTTTTCTTCTTTCTAGGCCAGTTGTTGGATCCGAAACAAAGAAATGAAGAACGGATTGAGGATCATCAAACTCAGTGATACCCATCTTCTCCAAACTCTGGAAAATTGCATTCGCATTGGAATTCCAGTGCTTATTGAAGACATCGGAGAAACACTGGATCCTGCACTGGAACCAATTTTACTTAAACAAACATTCCAACAGGTGAGATTTCCCAATTAATGACCTGCTCTTCTATATTCTTTGTTTTTTGGAAAAGGTCTTACAACCAGAAAAAAACAATGGTCACATTTTTTTACTAATTCATTGTGCATTGGTTATTAACTCTTTATGTTTCAATGCTGGAGCTCTGACAAATGTCGAGTACGATTACTCTGACGTGGTAGTGGTAGTACCTGTTGGGTTCCACTCTATGGGTGCGATATCTTTTCAGACAATATCTTTCAAAAAATAATTTTTACACCGCCCGGAGGGCATCATACCAAGTAATAGCAATGAAGAGGTACTCCACACTCCCCAGAGTTCCAGAATTGGAACCTCACCACTATATTCCGTTTAGTGTCATATCAAGGGCACCTGGTATTAAGCATAAAGTACAATATTAGAAAGAGTTTTTTTTTATCTGTCAACTTTTTAAAAATGTTTCTGAAGGGCCAGGTCAGCTCAGTCGATAGAGCGTTCGGCTAGAAACCATAAGATTCTTAATTCGATACCGGCCCTCACTAACTCAGATGTATGAGTAGCACAGGGATCTGTGCTATAAAGTAAGGAGCTGATGGTTAGGTGTGGCGCTCTGCCTGAGACGCAAAGACAATCTCCTTGGTCTAGCACTAGAAAAAAGGGAATAGACTCCCTCACTGATTGGCTAATACCGACTTTAGGCCACTCCAACGACTTTACTTACTTACTTATATATAGTTACCCAACCTCTCCACACAAGCAGGATGCAACACAAGGTCAGTTTCTTAAGCGAAGTTTAACAGGTTAAAATGGTTACCTAGCTATGGTTAAAGAGCTCAGTCTTCCCTACTATTTGCCAATAATTGGAGGGAGAGTAGTTTATGAATTGCTAACAGCTCTGTCCAGGATTTGAACTCAGGTTGATGAGCCCATTTTCTTATGACTAACCATTACACTATATGCCTTTAATTTTGATTTCTTATAAAAGTTTTGAAAATATAATTCTGTACATTTTAAGAATATGGACAAATTAAGTCTGTAAAAAAACAAACCTTATTCCTATTATCGGCTATTTATCGGCTATACGTAGAAATTTTTTTAAACTCACTGTAAAAAATAATTTAATCTATAAGAACACATACAAATTACATATTTAGATAGATTATTTTATCTTATTTCTAAAAATATACATATTTCAAAGATTGGACCATAAATAGACAAGAGATTCCGAGCTGACTGGCATAGACTGCACTACTTGTATCGTGATAATAACAGGCAGTGCGGCTATCCGAAGCCAATTTTTTTATTCTTTAACTCGCTGTAAAAAATGATTCAATTGATAAAAACTCATACAAATTACATATTGCTAAAACTGTTTAAATTCAATACAAACCACACACAGAGATTGTTGTGAAACTTTCCGATGGAAAGAAAGCAAAAATATATGCATGAAAACCCAAGCCACCCACAAGACCACTTATGGAACTCTTTAGTGGAAAGAAAACAAAAAAGAATGCATTAAAACTCACATTTAATCAAGCTATGAATTCTATTCCCCATCTTGTTTTACTGCCTGGTTCTTGCTTTTTTCTGACAAGCAATAATATATAACCATTTCTTTAAAGTGTGAAAGAAAGACCTTTTCTAATAAAGCCCAAGTTTTTTGTAGCTCTATATCAAAACCACCTAAAAAGCACAGACATTTGGAAAATATGATTCCGAAAAATTAATGGTTGCTAAATTGCTTCAATTCAATACTGGCCACCCACAGAGATCCTTGTGGAACTATTTGGTGAAAGAAAGAAGCAAATAAAAATAAATAAAAGACAAAAAAGAAACAGACAAAAAAATGTATGCATGAAAAGTTAAGCCACCCACAGGGCCTCTTAAGGAACTCTTTGGAAAAGAAAAACAAAAAAAGATATGCATGACAACTGTATCGTATTTAATGAAGTAATCTGACAAGCAATTTATAACAAACTGATACACTCTTTTAGTTTTTATCATTTTGTTTTTGCTGTGAAAAAAAGTCTGGACTATTCTTTTATGTTCATTTGTTCAAGCAATGGACTCCTATGATAAACTGTTCATTGAATAAAATTTCTTTTTTTTTAACTAGATTCTTCAATTCATCCCTAAAAGACAAATTGTGGGGATTGAATGATAAATAAAACAAAAATAATGAAGGAAACACAATAAATATATATCTTATTATAATGGAGATTGAGTGTTTTTCTGTCTGTAACCGAAACTAAATCACTACTCAAGTCACAATTCCCTTAGTAATTGACGTCACATTCACCATGAATTTATCCTTATTTTAACCTTAATTATTGATAAAATTGTTTTACATTATTTATACTGTTAACCATATCTACATGATAATAACATGCAATTGTATTTATATATACAACAAAATAGCGGTTTACAGAGTGAACGGGAAGGCTAATTTGCATATTGATATTAGAAATGTAATTTTAATAAATATATGCTTAGTATTATTGGTTTCTAACTGTTTGATTTTATTTTAATGAATATAAGCAAAAATCTCTTCAATTAATCTTAAATGAAATCCATTAACAAGAAAAGATAAGTGTCATTTTATTCTTTACTTCGTATTTTAACTAAATACTTAAATTAGAAAAAATAACAATGAAAGACGAGAGTGATGGAAGAGTAAGTTTCAGTTGTTCTGTTTTTCGATTATACCCTCCTGTTTCAAATCTTTTTATCTGTATTCTTATTTAGTTTCATTAGCGTTTCTAATTTAATACGATATTTTATTACATTAAAACTTAAATACTTGCACCCGGAGGGTGCATATATTTGCTAGTATATATAAATATATATATATATGAGGAAATAACAGATTGGGTAAAATCCAAACAAAATGGGATTAAAAGTTGAAGAATAAAAGCAAATAAAACACAAACAACTTCATTCCCGCCACCTTTTCAATATATATATATATATATATATATATATATATATATATATATATATATACATATCAGTTTCTGTCTTAAGATAAAATTCTGATAAAGCTTTGTTAATACACTGAAGCAACATATTAATTGAATAAAGTTATTTGTCTTTTATTCCTCAACTTTTAATCACACACACCACACACACACACACACACACACAACACACACCACACACACACACCACACACACATATATATATATATATATATATAATATATATATACTGATACACTCTTTTAGTTTTATCATTTTGTTTTTGCTGTGAAAAAAGTCTGGACTATTCTTTTATGTTCATTTGTTCAAGCAATGGACTCCTATGATAAACTGTTCATTCAATAAAATTTCTTTTTTTTAACTAGATTCTTCAATTCATCCCTAAAAGACAAATTGTGGGGATTGAATGATAAATAGAACAAAAATAATGAAGGAAAAACTATATATATATATATATATATATATATATATATATATACAGGGTGGGCCACAAATAGGGTTACAGTTAACACTTAAACATTTTACATTTATTAGAAATTTATTAGAAATTTAGACATTTATTTACATATATTTACATACATTATATTTACATATTAAACATTTTACATATTTGGTCACATTCCATAAGGTTTACATAATATACGGTGTGGTTAATTTGCATACTGGTATTAACAAAACCGTGTTTAATAAATAATTACTTGGTATTATTGATCTTTAATGCCATTGTTTTATTCTCCAATGTATTAAAATCAATCCTATGAATGATTTTATATAGAAACCAATTAAAATATAATCAAAATAAGTGTAATCTTATACAAGGTGTGTCAAAAAAGTATCAAGATTTTTTTGTACTTTTTGACACACCTTGTATTCTGAAAAAGAAAAATAACATTCCATTCATCCTTGGTAAATACAGCTTTAAACTTGGTACGTTTTTTGAAAAAAATTAACCTTCCATTCATTTTTCATTTTCTATCTTGGTAAATAGAGCTTCAATCGCAATACTTTTTTGACATATCCTTGTATAATTTGTATCTATTTATCTTTTAGGGTGGACGTTTGATGATTCGATTGGGTGACAGTGACATCGAATATGACAAAAATTTTCGGTTATATATGACCACCAAAATGTCCAACCCTCATTACCTACCCGAAGTCTGCATCAAAGTGACAATTATAAACTTCACTGTCACAAAATCCGGATTAGAAGATCAGATCTTAAGGTAAGTACAAAAATAGGTCATTTTTACCTTTACTTGTCAAAAGAGACTTGCCTACTTGAACAGATCAAATAAAAAGGGTTTGTTTATCATTCTCAAGAGATTACCAAACGTGATAGACAGATTTTCATGATCGAAAAAATCAGATATATCTTGAAAACGAAAAACAAGTCGGAGTTAGTGAGTTGACTGGTGTTATACAGCTAATTACTTCTGGCTGAAATGGTAAGAGTATTTACGGGGTTTCCTTGGAACCCTTACTCTCCGGTAGTGGTTATTGTTCGGACGAAAGAAGGAAACAAACACGAATATAAAATACAGACACATGTATTATCAAAAGAGTACAGAAATGTTGTTGCAAATTTTGATGGCATTTGCTACATGACTTATCTGTGAGGGGGAATACGAGCTACTGAACAGCTTTCAAGATCAGAGATTAAATTAAAGAAAAATGTCTGAGATTACATAAATAAATGTGAGACAATAGAAAGCTTTGTGTGCCATGATTGGCAGGCGTTCCTTTGATAGCCAATAGGTGAGACCTGATCGTCCTCCTACGAATGTTGGCTGTTCTAATTTCAGGTACTCAGACAAGAAACACATCTGCAACACATCTGATTGCCAGCCTACTGATACCTCAAGGGGACAGAAAAGGAAAGTTGAGAAAACAAAACATGTGATCCATTGCTATTTTAAAAGCAACTTCGTATAAAGAGGTTTTAGAAAACGGCTGATTGAACTTAATTTTTTACTATTAGGGTAATATATTATTGGAACAAATTGTGTAATCAGATCAAAAACAGTAAGTAAAGTAAAGTGGACGGGGCGGCCAAAAGTCGGTATCAGCCAGTCAGAGAGGGAGTCTATCCCCTTTTCAATAGCGCTAGACCAAGGAGATTGTTTTAGCATCTGAGGTGGAGCGCCACACCTACCATCAGCTCCTTACTTTACCGCACAGATCCCTGTGCCACTCATACGCTGAGTTGGCGGGGACCGGTATCGAACTAGGAACCTTGTGGTTTCTAGCCGAACGCTCTGCCGACGGAGCTAACTTGGATGATTTCAGAAATAATGGTAAGAAGAAGAATTCAATAGGACAATTTTTGGGGAATTATCGGATAAATTACTTAACAGAATTTAATCCGTAAAATAGATATTGAATTAATATTGTACTAGAGAATATTTTCACAAAAAATATGTTTATATATATATATTTTTTGTCATACAACATGTGATAGCACGTTCGATACCCTGCCCTCATCAGCTGCCAACTAGGAGTGTCATCACTCCTAGTTGGCAGCTGATGAGGGCAGGGTATCGCACGTGCTATCACACGTTGTAAGACGAAAAAAAATATTTTGTGAAAATATTCTCTCTTTTGTTACAATAAGGATTTTTGTCAGTTTTATGAAAAAAAGAAAAGAAAAAAGAAATGAATAAAAGAAATGCTAAGTTTCTGATGATCCATGTGTTTTCTTTTGTGCAGCGATGTCGTCCGGCTTGAAAGACCGGATTTGGAAGAACAAAGAAATACTCTGATTGTTCGGATCAACGCAGACAAAAACCAACTGAAGACCATTGAAGACCGAATTCTTAAACTATTGTTTGAATCCGAAGGAAATATTTTGGATAACGAGGAACTTATTAACATACTTAACGAATCCAAGGTGAGAAGAAAACACAACATTTTTTAAAAAAAACATTTAAATTTAATGAAAATTGCGATATTTTTTTTTTGCAATATGAATAAGATAAAAAAAATCATTTAGATCAGTGGTTCCCAAAGTTTTTTGTATGGCGACACACCAATGAGCCGTTTAAAATTTTCGCGGCACACCCATAAAAAGAATACATTCTATAGATCCAAGAATAAAAAACAAAAAAGTAAAGTCGTCGGGGTGGCCTACAGTCGGTATCAGCCAGTCAGCGAGGGAGTCTATCCCCTTTTCACTAGTGCTAGACCAAGAAGATTATTTTAGCATCTGAGGTGGAGCACCACACCTACCTTATAGATCCAAGAATAAAACAATACGAAAATATTTATTATTCATAGTTATTTATTTGTATTACATTGGCAAGATTGATATTTTCAATGCAACTGCATGTTTTAACTCGAAAATAACATAAAAATTGTTTTTAGTAACAACTAACTTCATTTCAAATAATGCGCAAGTACAATTTCATCGCTGGAATTTTTGTTGGTTAAATAGGATTTTACCAAGTTTAGCTAGTTTTAATAAAAGTGCATGTAGTGTTACAACATTAGACACTAATGTGTTGGTGTGGATTCAACCTATAGGACCTATTTCATCCACTAAGATAGGCTCTACTGGAACAGTGAGCAACGTCTTGTATTGAAATTCTGCGTACAGATATGGTCTTCGGTTCTGATCCTCACCGAGGCGTCTACCTGGCCCAGTCGGGCGTCCAGTGAGCTTATGCTACTGGACCGGTAAAGCTAATTAATAGCATCGATCCCAGGGGGCTGTCCCCCCAAACAATACCTGTCCCCTTGATTTAAAGGGGCAGGGCTGGGTTTATTGCCCAACGCCTGAGGCGCCCCCTTGAGGGGGAATGCCGACGGGATGCAATTTTTGTGTGCCCACGTAAAAACGAGACCTTGTGTCCAACCCATACAAGTGGGGTATGAGGTAAATATACCCACCGATGCGTTTTTCATATCGCCCTACATCGTTACAGTGAAGTTTTTTCCTACTATATTGCAGTTTCTTCTACATCAATATATACAATATATAGGCCAGACTTTGTTGAAATAATACTTTTGTTTATACCTTAGATATTGAATACTTTCCTGCAACACACCAATGACATCTCGCGACACACTAGTGTGTCGTGACACATAGATTGGGAACCACTGATCTAGATATAAATAGAAGATGAATTAAATGAATACAATCCTAACAGAAGTGCCAACCAAATTTCACAGTTCAGAACCTAATGGAAGATTGAATCACTGCTTTTATAATTAAATGATTAAGAAAAGTCACCTTGAAAAATGCAAGAAAATCTCTTCCTTTTATTGAATCTATCTATCTATTGCCATACCAAAGTTAAACAGCCCAGTTTGCCCTACTATTTACCCATAGCTAGAGGGAGAATAATTTAACAGGTTTGAATTTAGAGTTTTCCTTCTCCTAGACTGCTTGCCTAAACAAGGTTAAAGAGGTCAGTCTGCCCTGCTATTTACCTATAGTTGGATGCATACCTTTCTCAAAGGTATTTGCGCTATGTGAAATGTAAACAGCCTTATCCAGGATTTGAACCCTTCTTGCTGTGTCCATTTCTTTATACTCGTTGAACCACAAGAACCTTATTTAATATATCTATTAACAATGGAGATTCGCTTCCGGTTTTTGTCTGTAACAAAAATTACGTCCCTGCTTACGTCACATTACCCAAAATCGTCATAACATAGAATAAATACATTCAAAATTTGGACAGGCAACATTAGACAGTCCTCATTGTTTTTTAAAACAAGTTTTAATAAATACATGACTGGTATTATATATCTATATATAGTTTGTTTTATCTTAATACATATTTAAAGTTTACATTTCAAATTATTTTATTTTTTAATCCTTTAATAAATTTGATGATTTTACTTACTTAGGGTACAAACTCGCTGACATTGAATTTTTACTCCCACCCCTAAGGCAATATGTTTCAAAAATCTATTTTTACATCGCCCAGAGGGTGTTTTTTTTATTTTGTACTAGTATATATAAAAAAAAGAAATGAAATGTCCAAACATAGGCAGAACTATTCATTCATTCATTAATAAATAAATGCCTCTTCTGAATATATGTGTAGGACTTTTTGGCATATATATATTTACCAACCCCTCCGCACGAGCAGGATGCGACACAAGGTCAATTTCTTAAGCGGAGTTTAACAGGTTTGAATTCAGAGTTTTCCTTCTCCTAGACTGGTTACCTAACCATGGTTAAAGAGTCCAGTCTGCCTAGCTATTTACCCATAGCTGGAGGGAGAATTGGATTCATACCTTTCCCAAGGGTATTAGCACCATGTGAAATTCAAACAGCTTCGTCCAGGAATTGAACTCGAGTCGGCGAGTCCATTCCCTACGACTCTAACCATTAGACCACGCGCCTCCATTGGTGACTTTTTGGCATATAAGGTGTGCTATAAAAGGCAGTAGTAGAATGTCCTTTGTTACTAACTCATTAAACCATCTTACGAGAATTTAATTTAAAATGCAAAATGTAGGTTTTATGTAACAGAAATTTGTTTTTTTCTTTTTGAACAACATAATTGAACTTTCGTATCTCTCTCTTTTTC
>CM042157.1:68589757-68651161 GCA_023376005.1 Doryteuthis pealeii
GTGACCTAAACACATGAATCTCTTCTCTTTTTTCTCTCCTTCAGGCTTCTCTCTCCTCTCTCGCCTCTCTCTTCTCTCTCTCTCTCTTCTTCCTTTTTCATAATCTCCCCTCTCATTCTCTATCTTTCTCTTCACTCTTCTCTCTCTTTGTCTTCTCCTTTCAGTTTCTCTCTCCTCTCTCTCTCTCTCCTTTTCTCATATCTTCTCTCCTCATTCTCTTCTTTCTCTTCACTCTCTCTCCCCCCCTCTCTCTTCTCATCTCCCATTTGATGATTTAAACAATTAAATAAAGATTTTCCTGATTTGAGATGAGCTGATATTTTAGTATTATCTGCTATTCGGACTAATGGTTCCTCATCTCCTTATTATACTGTAACAACATTTTGCCGATGTCCCTCCGGCCTTCTTCAGGATTTCTTCTCGGAAACGGGAACTTATTTTGAACTTGGGGAAACCTTCTATCATAAATCGGACCATCCACAGAACTTGAATCTAACCCTTATTCAATCACAGGGGTATCCTGTTCTCATTCCAGCTACATAGCTGGAGTAGAGTTGTTTAAAGCGTGTTATCTATATTCTATGTACTGCTGCCTGACCATGATTGAACCTGCAGTCCAGAGGATACTTCATAGACTGTCTTAATCTAACCCTGTGTCCAACTGAATACCTGAAGATGGCCGGACTGCCCATCGAGCCGAAACTTGTACAGATTTAAACAATGAAACTATGAGGACATTGTCCGGAATAACCGTAAGACAATACTAAGAGTTTTTCTCATATCTCTCGGTCTCTGTCCTCCTCTCATCCTATCTTTTCCTCACTTTCTCTCTCCTTTCTCATGTCCTCTTTCTAATCTCTCTCCCGCCCCTTTTCTATATATCTCCCCTCTCTCTTATCTCCTCCTCTCTTTACTCTTCCTTCTCCTTCTCTCCACTCTCTTCTCCTTTTCTCTCATGCTCTCTCCCTTTTCTCTCACTCTGCTCTCCCTTTCCTTCACTCTCTCTCTTCTCTATCTCTTCTGTTTTCTCTGTAATCTAAACAATGTAATAAAATTCAGTTTTTTTAATCTGTAGCCGTCGCTCGATGTGTATGTGGGTAAGAGCCATGGATTGATATGCCATTATAGAACTTGTGAAACCAAACGACTAAGGAAAGAGTTTCTACAAATTTATATCTAGGAAAGAATAGGCGCCCCTCTCCGGCGTAAGTATTTAAAATTAATGTATGAAATAGGTATAATTGAACTTTGGTTAGTAATTAATGGGTGTCCCAGAAAAAACAGAACCCCTTAATTTTACACTAGGGGGGGTAGGTTTAGTTTTAGTCACCAATAAGAAATATTTTAAGACATATACTACAGAAAGTTACAGTAACAACTCTTATTCCATCTTTGTTACATTATTCACCTTCTTTTTATTTACATTACTTTCAAGTTTTTTATCATCTATTATATTGAAGTTCACTTACATCCGATGAGCTTGTAAGAATCCAAGAGCAATGCCAACTAGGACAAATCGTGAGAGAGATCAAGGAATTCACGCTATCAGTACAAACTGATGATGATAAGATGAACACTGTACAATTCAAAGTTACGCTAGGGAAGTAGTAGTACAACTTAAAATTCCAATGGCACACACCAGCAATAAAATAATAGAAATTTAACAATTTCAAAAGATCTAACAACATTAATATACTAGCAACAGAAAACACCCTCCGGCGTTCGTTAAAAATATTTATGAAAGAGACATTGCCTGAGAGGATTGAGTTAAAATTCAATAGTCAGAGGGTTGTTCATAATGTAAACAAAATCTTCATATATTAAAGGAGTAAAAAATAAAAAAAAACAATTTGAAATGAAAACTGAGTACCCGTCCCTCTTCAAAAATGTTGCATGACATGTAAAATTAAACAATTATTTTTGAATACTTTCCCAAAATTTACACAAATCGCTAGTATTTATATTTGTAAATTTTATAACTCTTGTACTGTAAAAAAAGAACCGAGAGAAAAACATTTTAAAATGCTTACTCAAATTTTGGTGTATATAGCATAAATCATTGTGACATAAGCTGTACGTAGAGCAATTGAGTAGTTTTGGTTACAGACAGAAATAAGACAACTCCAGTATTAATAGAATTAGAAAGATATTCCCGCCCTCTGTGGGCATAATTATTAAATTTAATTTAATGAAATAGTAATATGAACTTTTGTTAGTAATCAGGTGTCCCAGAAAAAAAAAACAGAACCCACCCAAAATTTGAATTAAACTAATTTATAGGGGTTTATGGTAAGGTTAGTTGGGGTTAGTCGTTAAGGGTTGGTTTAGGTTTAGGTTTCCAGGAGGCGGGGGGACGAAGGTTTTAATGGGAAGAATAAAGAAATAATGTCTGTTTTTTTTCTATGGATTTACCCATGTACTAAGGTGATCCAGAAAAAACGAAACCCAAACGCGTAACTCTAACCCTAAACCCCCCTAGTTAAGATGAATTAACAGTTTTATTACAAAATTGTGGTTTTTTTTGGGGGAACCCTAAGTACTCTAAGAAAATTATAATACATGAATATAATTGAATAAGAAAGACTAATGAATTAAATTAAGAACGCATATAAAATATTACACTAATTCATCTGTTTTATATATCTACTAATAGAATCTTTAGCATCCTCTGTGTTTTTCAAGCAGTCTTGCATTCATTTACTTACTATCATTAAATCACTGAAATATTTATATATATATAAAAAATAAGGGTTATTACCTAAAACTCCAACCTAAAAAAGGGGACCCACTTGATGTGATAAAATTATTATCTATTTTGATCTACTAGGAAAGAAAGAAACGGTAGTTAGCGTTTTAGGGTATTTTAATGGGAAAAAATGGGTAGATTAATTAACAGAAAATTAATTCAGATGTTCCCATTTTTAGCGTAAGATTAGGAATAACCAAAAGAGTTATTCATTTTAGCACATGTGAACATAATTAACCTAATGATAAATATTATTTTTTATTTTTTAATTTTATAAAACTTAAATCAAAAAATTAGTTTTTATTTAATCAGAATAAAGAAATTCCAATTGGATAATTCCATGTCAATGTCCAGGAAAAGTAAAATTTCAGTGTGACTATGTTAAAGTTAAACAATCCCCAAAATGAGCTCCCCAATTCCCAAAATTGCGATTATGTGATCTACTCTCCAAATTGAGGAGGTTGAGAAAATGGTACTTTTTTAACTATTTGTCTGTAAAATGAGTTCTAGAGCTATTCTCTAACAATCTAAAAATTGTTATAAAGCATTTTTGCCAAAGAATCTAAAAATTTGGTGAGTACCAGATCAACCTGGAGCTTTTGATATCTAACGATGCTCTAGCCAATGAGCTAATACTTTCCAAGTTAATGGTAAAAAACAGTCACTCAGTTTCTAAAGTTAAAGAGAGCAGAGAAACTAAATAAAAATATCTTATAAACAAATAAAAATTACGTGGTTAGATAATTGAATAAAATCAAACAATGATGAAAATATAAATGACTTGTCAAAGAATTTCTTTGAATGAATTATACAATTCTAAATTCAAATTTCAATCAAATTTGGTTTAATTCAATAATCTTCAATTTCTTTTGTCATAAAATACAGTTAAGAAGCAATCTACAAAAAAAAAAAAATCTGGTTCAGCTGATGTTTGGTTGTTGGCTGCTGGTCAATTTTAAGCATATCAACCCTTGTTGGTTATTATGCTGAAAATTTTGTTCTATTCATTCTTGAATGAGTACTCAAATTTAAAAAACTCAATAAAAATTATTTTTGAGAACTTATTCTATTTACCCATAGATGGAACCCAACAGTTACTACCACTCTGGCAAAAGTGGACCTGGAAGTAATGGTGATGAAATATCCAACGTCCCAGACTCCAGAATTGAACTAAAACCATCAGATAGAGTTTAACTTATCCCAGACATGTAGACCCTCAAGCATTGCCTCTAGCATATATACATAAAAAGGGTGGATTCCAAAGCAATAGGGTTGGGCAACATATCGTGTAGGCTTGACATGACCAGCCTATTGATGAGGTCCTCTCGACCGCCCGTACCTAAGTAAGCGTCTAAGTGGAGTGTTGCAGAGTCATGACTGCTCATATCACAAAGACTCCCTCCTTAAGCAATACGGATCACCACCACGCCAACAGTGCCCCCATTGAGTTGTTGTGTGTCTACTCCTCTGCAGAAGTGCACTTTGGGCATTTATGCCACCGACGGTGCAGTTGGGTCTGAAGATAAGAGAGAGGGGGAATATATGAGAAAGGAAGTAAGAAAGAATAGAAAGAGAGACATTGAGAAAAGAAGAGAAAGTAGAGAAAAAGAAAGATAGGAGAGAGAAGAGAAGATAGATGAGACTGAAGAGTTGAGAAAAGAAAGAGAGAGATAAGAGAGGGTGGTCTTAAGATAAAAGACAATGTCAAGACATTGACTCTTTCTGTTCTAACTTAACTATGTTTCCCGCATCCTCTAATAGACGACAGACGGCCCAAGAAGAGCTGGATGCTTTTAGCGACCGTTGAGAGAAAAGCAAACAAAATTGGCCGATTTGAAGACCAGATTGCCTACAGCTGCAGAAAACCTACGATAACAGTCTGGCAGAAAGCAGACCCTTGAGAGAAACATTGCACAGACAGCTGCTCGCTTAAAAAGAGCATCAAAACTGACCACGCACGTCGGATGACAAGGAAGATGGAAAGAAAATATTGCAGTAAAGAAGCAGTTGACCTTGCTTTCAGAAGTTTTCTCACACATCTTTTCTGTTTTCTTTACAATCTTTTATGGGCGATCTTGTAGGCTAATCGAAGACATCTTGTCAGTGAATGGATCCTGTTAATCCTCTGTAAAGAATTTTTTGTTTTTTTTTTTTTTTCCTGGGAATTTCCCCTTATAATCCTCTGAAAGAATCCTGACTTTAATCCCTGAAGAATCCTGAGATTATAATCCCCTATGGTGCAAGTAACCTATGCAAGTATCAGTGTTAAGTAGTGTATCACCATGCATTATGGCTGGTAGGTTGGCGAAAGAATAAACCACTGACCGCAGTCTTTAATTTTTTCTTCATTGAATTTTTTCCCTTTCTGTTCTTTCATTTTTTTTTTTTTGTGTTCTTTCATAACATTATTATTTTCATTTTTTTCTTTGTTTATGCATAGCATTCTATCTTTGCTATTATTTAAAATATACATTGACCAACAAATAACCAATTATTATTATCATTACTTGCTTCATCATATCCGATGATTGACACACATGAATCCTTTCCTCCAATTTATTCGTTCTTGTGGTCTTGCAACTGCCTTGGGATGTTAAAATCCTTCAGTTCTCTTTTGATTTCTTCTGTTACCTGAGCTTTTGGTCTACGAATTCCACATGAATTCCTATTGAAATAAGTCTTTTGGTTCATTTGTCTTGTTATCCCCAATAAAAGTATTACTCTTGGGGCTGGTGAACTGAAATACTTTAATGAAGAGAAGGAAAAACAAGACAGGATGACTTAAAGTAAACCTTATTATCGTCACACTATTTTGTTGAGGATATATCCGAACAACTTCTCTAAAGTCTTCAAATTCAAGCATCTAGAGACCTTTCAACGCCAAAAGCTTTGTTTTTCCTGCACATGCCTAGAGGCTCTTCCTGTCCTAACCCTCTGGAGATTGTCATTTTGTTCTTTTTATTTATCTAATATTTATTTTTTTTCTTTTGTTTTATTATTTTTACTTTTATTAAATCCCCACAATCCCTCTCCATGAAGTACAGAATTTGCTTTTGCATTGTTTGTTTATCCCAAGTCTGATTTTAAATTTGGGGGCCCCAGGGGGGGCATTCTCACGTTGCATTGGACAAGATTTTTCATGTCAGGGAGTAGGCTGTTCAGGATGTCCATTGAAACATGTGCCACACTTGTCATTTGATATACGCACAAGACACAATAAAAATATAGAAGAAAATTGGGTTTTTCCTATAAGTCTAACTGATCAAAGGGACCACTCTGACTGAAAAATGATTTATTTATTTTCCCATTAAAACTAACCTAACCCTCACTCCTAAACCAGTCTTCTTTTTCCTAGTAACAATAAATAGATAAAATAATTACAGTCAAGAGTGTCCCTGCATGTTAGACTATTAGGAAAATAAACAAAATCGGTTGTATTTAAAAGAAAAACAAAAATTTATTTTTTCTATGTCAATGAGTTTCATTAATGTTCATCTCTCTTGTTCTCTTTATTTACAATTTTAATTTCTTCATTCTTTGTGTGTTGTAGTTGTTACCCCTTGTTATTATTTTCATATTATCTGGAGAGTTCTGCCCGTTAGTTTCCACTGGTTCCCCTAGGGCTCGGGTTATTTAAGCGGCTATTGAACTTCTTCTCTTTTTGGCCGCCGACCTACGGAAAACTAGGTTAGACTTAGTCTACCCACTTCTTGTTAGCTTCGGCCCTTAAACACTGCACTCACTTGCTAGTAAGTTTTATATACGATATATGACCCATCCTTATCATGTATCTCGTACTACGTTTTATGTACATTTAGTACTCTTTGATACCTAAATATCGGTATTTACCATCATGAATGTTCATTATCTACTTTTGTATGTATGTTTATGTACACTTTATCTACTTTATGTATCTCGTCATATCCATGTCTGTATACCTATAAATGTTGTCTATCAACTTTTCGAGTCTGTTTGCATTCCAACGAGTTATGACCTGTTCAAACCTTTAACTTTACACCCCCATGATATTTATATTCTTTTTTTTGTTGTTCCAGAATCACCCGCTCAGTTGGCAATGTCATGTGTTGATGTTTGTATCAGCCGCCTGTTGGCTTATACGCGCTTTTACAAGTTGTATACCGAAAAGAACTGTTAATGGTTGCGCATTGTGTCAACTTGAGATACCATTTCAATGTTAACCCTTTGTCAAGTGTTGGCGACCCTTTTGAGATCAGACAGTGTACACAGATGACTGCCTTCGAGACCAGGTTCCATTGAAAATGCCGTCCTTGTGACCAAAGTCTCGTGGCCACTGATGATTGATCCTTCAAGAACAGGTAAGAATTTATCAATGTCATTTGACTTAAAATAATAATTAAATATCATGATTAACTTACACAGTTCCTGGGGTATTGTGATATAAGTAGGACGTAGTTTCATGTTACATGACAGACAGATACCAAATTTCCATTTACATAGATTGTCTGGATTAAGTCTCTTTGATTTCATATCTTCATTCTCTCAAATATAATCAATCAAAAGCGCTATAATTCCAAACATGGTGCCGATTATTTCCAATTTTGACCCAAACTCTTTAAGGGTATGTCGATTTCACTTTTTGTAAAATATCGAATTACACAAGCATTGAATGTTGCTAGTCTAATTAATACTGATACCAAAAATAGATCTTGCACTTTTACCATTTTTGAGAAATGCATCAAGTGCACTGAAAATCCCTTGTTGCAATATTTGGCAAAAAATTGATCAGCAAAATCTATACGTCTGTGGTTAGTAAAATGAAGTCTGAGACATTCCAAAAAGTTATCTTCCCTTTGCTCATACTCAATTTGAAAGGGCTTGATATTTGGCCACACAGAACTTACGATTTCCTAGTCCTTTCCACTCAGACCAGTGATGGATAAACATGGTCTAGGTACTGCTGTCTCTAAATCGTTAGGTCTTTTCCGCTACCTACCCCACCAGTAATGACATTCTCTACAACTTGATTTTACATCTATTTCCTCAGAATACATTTATGTATCTGTTTAACCTTTCATCTATGTGTATCATGTGCATATCTTTCTCTTAAATTATCTTCGTCACTGCGGAATAAATATATTATTTTTTACACCTTTGTCGAATGATTTTTATATACTCAGACCCATGTTGTAGTTAATTTAGCTCAATGTAATAAAACAATCACATCCTTAATTTATATATTGCAACCCTTGTTATTTTTTTTTTCCAATTTGCCCATGAATGGTTCTTAACAATTTCAGAATTCGTGTTAGTGGTAATGAGCCTGTCCATTGAAAATCTCTGGGTTTAAAAATAACAGCAATTGGAACACAGAAAATCCAGTTGTTTCCTCCCTCAGTCGAGGAAAGAATTTCTTTCACGAGCAGAAAGTCATCCTTTTATTGGCCTCATAAGCCCACAGACATTTTAGACATTCAGGGGACCTGAATTGAGACATGCATCCACGCTCTCCTATGTCATGTTTTCCGTGTTTCGACAGACGCAATTTGACCAGGCAGTCGGTTCTTTTCTGCCCAGGGGTCCCCAAACTACCCCATGAAGCATCTATTCAGCCTGCTGATGTACTTGAAGTCAGTTTACAAATCTCACTAAACCTTTCTGCTAATGTTGTGTCTTGATAAGGTTTTGAAAATTAAATATTTGTTAAATTTGTTTTTTGTGCATTCTTACACCACTCGTCATGAATATAACATGAGAAGAAATTTCTCTTTACATCTTGAACACAAATAATAATGTGCCGTCGCTTTGTATTTTTCAATTATCCGGCAATGAAAAAAGTTTGGTATCCCTGTTTTCCGCTTTTTTATGGGTGCAATTTATTCCTGCCAATGTAAAAATTTTTTATATTAATCTGCATTATTGGACTATTTCCTCATCTCATGTTATCTGTATAAATTCCTGATGGCCTCTGGCTTCTTCAGGTATTTCTTTCAGACTCGGTAACCTTCTTTCAAGACTCAGAACCTTTCTTTCTTTAACCTAATTCTTATCAGTCCACGGGGTATCCTGTCTCATTCCCACCATGGCTGTGATAGAGCTTAAGCTGTTATTTTTATTCTTATTACACCACCCTGACCAGGATTAACCTCAGAAGAAAGTTCTGAGTCTGACAAAAAACGAATAAGGCTGGAGTGCACATCAGCAAAATGTTTACATGATAACAATGAAATGAGGAATAGTCCAATAAGCCATAATACTAATCATCAAGCTCATCTCAAATTATAATTAAATAATTGTTTTATTGTTTTTTTCTATCTTTTTTCTCAGAGTTTTGTTGGTTAGCAAGTATTGACACAAAATTAATAGGCTCCACTCATTATTTTTCAATTATCCGGCCCGATAGAAAGTTTGCAATCCCTGTTTTCCGCGTGTATAGGTACGCAGTGTTATTCCTGGCTACATTGGGTAAATAATTTTTCTTCGTTTTTCTTTCTAGGCCAATTTTGATCCGAAACAAAGAAATGAAGACGGAATTGAGGATACTCATATAACTCCAAACTCGGAAATTGCTTCGCATTGAATTCCAGTGCTTATTGAAGACATCGGAGAGAGAAACACTGATCCTGCACTGGAACCAATTTACTAAACAACATTCCAAACGGTGAATTCCCAATAATGACCTGCTCTTCTATATTCTTTGGTTTTTGGAAAAGCTCTACAACCAGAAAAAACATGGTCACATTTTTACATTCAATTTAGCATGTTATTAACTCTTTATGTTTAAATTGCTAAGCTCTGACAAATGTCGATACGATTACTCGACGTGGTAGTGGTATACGTTGGTTCCACTCTAGGGTGCGATATTTTCAGACAATATCTTTCCAAAAATTAATTTTTACACTGCCAGAGGCATCAACCAGTAATCAATAGAGTTATCCACACTCCCTAGAGTCCAAATTGGGAACCTCACACTATATTCCGTTTATGGCATATCAGGCACCTGGATAAGATAAGCACAAATTAGAAAGAGTTTTTTTAATCTGTCAACTTTTTAAAAATGTTTCTGAAGGGCCAAGTCAGCCCAGTCGATAGAGCGTTCGGCTAGAAACCATAAGATTCTTAATTCGATACCGGCCCTCACTAACTCAGATGTATGAGTAGCACAGGGATCTTTGCTATAAAGCTGAGGAAGCTGATGTTAGTGTGCGCTCTAGCCTGAGCACGCAAAGACATTCTCCTTGGCTAGCACTAGAAAAAGAATAGATCCTCCTGATTGGCTAAATACGACTTTAGGCCACTCCAACGACTTTACTTACTTTACTTATATATTAGTACCCACCTCTCCACACAACAGGGATGCAACACAAGGTCAGTTTCTTAAGCGAAGTTTAACAGGTTAAAATGGTTACCTAGCTATGGTAAAGAGCTCAGTCTGCCCTACTATTTGCCATAATTGGAATGAGAGTAGTTAGATGCATACCTTTCTCAAGGGTTTATGAATTGCAAACAGCTCCGTCCAGGATTTGAACTCAGGTTGATGAGCCCATTTTCTTATGACTAACCATTACACTATATTTCCTTTTAATTTTGATTTCTTATAAAAGTTTTGAAAATATAATTCTGTACAATTTAAGAATATGGACAAATTAAGTCTGGAAAAAACAAACCTTAGTCGTAGTATCGGCTAATTATCGGCTATACGTAGCAATTTTTTTTAACTCACTGTAAAAAATAATTTAATCTATAAAAACATACAAATTACATATTTAATAGATATTTTATCTTATTCTAAAAATATACATATTTTAAAGATTGCATAGATAGGCAAGAGATTCCGAGCTGACTGGCATAGACTGCACTACTTGTATCGTGATAATAACAGGCAGTCGGCTATCCGAAGCCAATTTTTTTATTCTTTAACTCGCTGTAAAAAATGATTCAATTGATAAAAACTCATACAAATTACATATTGCTAAACTGTTTAAATTCAATACAAACCACACACAGAGATTGTTGTTGACTTTCGATGGAAAGAAAGCAAAAATATATGCTGAAACCCAAGCCACCCACAAGACCACTTTATGGAACTCTTTAGTGGAAAGAAAACAAAAAAGAATGCATTAAAACTCACATTTAATCAAGCTATGAATTCTATTCCCCATCTTTGTTTTACTGCCTGGTTCTTGCTTTTTTTCTGACAAGCAATAATTATATAACCATTTCTTTAAAGTGTGAAAGAAAGACCCTTTTCAATAAAGTTTTTTTGGTAGCTCTATATCAAAACCACCTAAAAAGCACAGAATTTTGGAAATATGATCCGAAAATTAATGGTTGCTAAATGTTCAATTCAATACTGGCCACCCACAGAGAATCCTTGTGGAACTATTTGGTGAAAAAGAAAAGAGCAAATAAAAATAAATAAAAGACAAAAAGAAACAGACAAAAAAATTTATGCATGAAAAGTTTAAGCCACCCACAGGGCCTCTTAAGGAACTCTTTGGAAAAGAAAAACAAAAAAAGATATGCATGACAACTGTATCGTATTTAATGAAGTAATCTGACAAGCATTTATAACAAACTGATACATCTTTTATTTTTATCATTTTGTTTTTTTGAAAAAAAGTTTGGACTAGTTTCTTATGTTCATTGTTCAAGCAGCGAACTCCTATGATAAACTGTTCATTCAATAAAATTTCTTTTTTTTAAACTAGATTCTTCAATTCATCCCTAAAAGACAAATTGTGGGGATTGAATGATAAATAAAAAAATAATGAAGGAAACAATAAATATATATCTTATTATAATGGAGATGTGTGTTTTCTGTCTGTAACCGAAACTAATCACTACTCAAGTCACAATTCCTTAGTATTGACGTCACATTCACCATGAAAATTTTCCTTATTTTAATCTCATTATTGATAAAAAATTGGTTTTACATTATTTATACTGTTAACCATATCTACATAATAATAACATGCAATTGTATTTATATATACAACAAAAATAGCGGTTTACAGAGTGAAACGGGAAGGCTAATTTGCATATTATATTAGAAATGTACATTTTAATAAATATATGCTTAGTATTATTGGCTTCTAACTGTTTTGATTTTATTTTAATGATATAAGCAAAAAACCTCTTCATTAATCTTAAATGAAATCATTAACAAGAAAAGATAAGTGTCATTTTTATTCTTTACTTCGTATTTTAACTAAATACTTAAATTAGAAAAAATAACAATGAAAGACGAGAGTGATGGAAGAGTAAGTTTTCAGTTGTTCTTTTTCGATTATACCCTCCTCTGTTTCAAATCTTTTTATCTGTATTCTTATTTAGTTTCATTAGCGTTTCTAATTTAATACGATATTTTTATTGCATTAAAACTTAAATCTTGCACCGGAGGTGCATATATTTGCTAGTATATATTAAATTATATATATATGAGAAAAAACAGATTGGGTAAAATCCAAACAAAATGGATTAAAAGTTGAAGAATAAAAGCAAATAAAACACAAACAACTTCATTTCGCCACCTTTTCAATATATATATATATATATATATAATATATATATATAATATAATATATATATATATATATATATATTATATATCAGTTTCTGTCTTAAGATAAAATTCTGATAAAGCTTTGTTAATACACTGAGGGCAACATATTAATTGAATAAAGTTATTTGTCTTTATTCCTCAACTTTTAATCACACACACACACACACACACACACACACACACACACACATATATAATATTATAATTATATATATATATATATACTGATACTCTCTTTTAGTTTTATTATTTTGTTTTTTGCTGGAAAAGTCTGACTATCTTTATGTTCAAGCAATGGACTCCTATGATAAACTGTTCTCAATAAAATTTCTTTTTTTTTAACTAGATTCTTCAATTCATCTCTAAAAAACAAATTGTGGGGATTGAATGATAAATAGAACAAAATAATGAAGGAAACACTATATATATATATAATATATATATATATATATATATACATACAGGGTGGGCCACAAGTAGGTTACAGTTAACACAACATTTTACCTTTATTAGAAATTTATTTAGAAATTTAGACATATTTACATATATTTACATACATTATATTTACATATTTAAACATTTACAATTTGGTCACATCCATAAGGTTACATAATATACGGTGTTGGTTAATTTGCATACTAATATTAACAAAACCGGGTTTTAATAAATAATTACTGGTTTATTGATCTCTAATACCATTGTTATTCTCCAAGTTATTAAAATCAATCTTATTGAATGATTTTATATAGAAACCAATTAAAATATAATCAAAATAAGTGTAATCTTATACAAGGTGTGTCAAAAAAGTATCAAGATTTTTTGTACTTTTTGAACACCTTTGTATCTGAAAAAGAAAAATAACATTTCATCATCCTTGGTAAATACAGCTTTAAACTTGGTACTTTTTTAAGAATTAACCTTCCATTCATTTTCATTTCTATCTTGGTAAAGACAGCCAATCGCAATACTTTTTTGACATACCTGTAAATTTATCTATTTTATCTTTAGGGTGGACGTTGATGATTCGGATTGGGTGACAGTGACATCGATATTGACAAAAATTTTCGGTTAATATGACCACCAAAATGTCCAACCGCATTACCTACCCGAAGTCTGCATCAAAGTGACAATTATAAACTTCACTGTCACAAAATCCGGATTAGAAGATCAGATCTTAAGCGTAAGTACAAAAATAGGTAATTTTCAACTTAGTTGTTAAAATTCCTAGCAAATAAGGCAATTAGAGTAACCCTCCTCGACTTCACTTTGAAACAAGCCGGTAGCTATTTGAAAGTCGTGTGAAAAAACAAATCTTAGAAACATTTCGAAAACAATACAACTGCATGTTTTAACACAAAAAATATCATAAAATGGTTGTTGATAACAATTAAGTTCATTTCAGATAACTTTTATGCTAGGAATTTAGCCAACTGACTTTCACTTTGAAACAAGACGGTAGCCATTTTGAATGTGTCCGTGCGAAATATACACATCTTAGAATCGTTCGAAAACAATACAACTGCATGCTTTACACACAAACATATCATAAAATGTGTTCTTAAATCAATTAAGTCATTTCAGATAATGTGCACACACAATTTTATAGCAAGGAATTTTAACAACTAAAGGATAAAATTACCCCAAAATAATCTTAACAGTGCTGGGCCATTGTACCCTTGGATTGTTGGTCCTATAAGTGCATGTTACACTGTGGCCACTTAACTCTTAATATCCTGTTGAGAATTTTCTAAATCCAGAGCAATTCCTATAAGGATATATAACAAAAGGTAAAATGACCTCTGCATCTAAGTTACCTATTATTCCCTTAAATAAAAGACTTCTAATATGTTTTAAATTACATTTAACAAAGGCTATCATTTGGGTGGATTAGGAAAACGAATGAGACTTCTGGCCAGGGGAATGAAAAAGCAGTATAGGACTTTTAAGAGTTTTAAGGGTGATGAACCTGCTCATTTGGACTTCCTGTGTCCAATGTTTTTTTTGACCCACAGGAAAGTGGAAGAAAGCTGGTTGGGACTTTCTCGGTTTGGGCTGTGGTCTGAAGATGACCAAATTGAACCAATGCTGTCAATCGGTCAGAACCACCGCGAACTACGGAAACGCTTATTAACAAGTGTATATAACAGTCTTTATTCATCATACATTGACAAAAAATCATGTTCAAAACAACAAAGGGGTTTTCATGTCTTCATGTCCTGGGTTTATGACATTAAACTAAACTGATGGTGAGTTTCCAGTTCTGCAGGTTTGGGGAATGTGGAGCACCCCTTTCTCACCATTGCTCCTTGTCTACTTCTGACTCGGAGTGGTAGTAAAAAAAAAAAAAAAAAAAAAACTATCTGTAGGGTCTCATCTATGGTAAATAGAAAAACGTGTTTATAAAAAATTGATTCTCCATTAAAATGAATTTATTTCAAAACTGTCAGCATTAAATGACCCATTGGGTTGATATGCTGTAAACAAAAACAAAAACAAAACAAAAAAACACTAATTAGTATTATCTGCGTTTATTCGGACTATTGTCCCCATCTTTATTGTTATTTGTACAACGTTTCGGTCGATATGCCCTCCGGCCTTCTTCAGTATTTCTTGGTCGGACTCAGGAACCTTCTCGGACTCGGGAACCTTCTCGGAGTCTCTACATAACTCGTTCAATGGAAAAAAGAACATTAGTCAAACAACCTATGTTTCTTTTGTGCAAAATGAAGTAAAAATAGTGCTGTAATAAAACAATGGCTTATCAGAGAGACAGATTGGTATCATAAGAAAGATTGAAAAGTTGTGAATTTCCCTAGAAGGATTAACATTCATAATATGTTATACTATAGGACTTGCCTACTTGAACAGATCAAATAAAAAGGGTTGTTTACATCTCAAGAGATTACCAAACGTATAGACAGATTTTCATGATCGAAAAAATCAGATATATCTTGAAAACGAAAAGCAAGTCGAGTAGTGAGTTGACTGGTGTTATACAGCTAATTACTTCTGGCTGAAATGGTAAGAGTATACGGGTTTCCTTGGAACCCTTACTCTCCGGTAGTGGTTTTGTTCGGACGAAAGAAGGAAACAAACACGAATATAAAATACAGACACATGTATTATCAAAAGAGTACAGAAATTGTTGCAAAATTTTGAGTGCATTTGCTCAGACTTATCTGTAGGGGGAATACGAGCTACTGAACAGCTTTCAGATCAGAGATTAAATAGTTAACTATATATCGCTCTCACCGCGACGGTCCGGCATCGGTCCGTTGCTCCAGCACCATCCATTTCGGGCCGGTCGATTCGGCAGGTGAGTTGTTACACACTCCTTAGCGGATTCCGACTTCCATTGGCCACCGTCCTGCTGTCTATATCGACCGACACCCTTTCGGGGATCTCATGGGTGTCGCGTTAGGCACCTTAACCGGACGTTTGGTTCATTCCACAGTGGCAGTTCTGCTTACCAAAAAGTGCCACTTGGCACTCGCATTCGATTGTCATCTGAAGACGAAAGGGATGGCTCCGTTATTCGAGCAATTACCTCCTTTGTTTCTGCAGCTAGCCCTAGGTGTTGTTTCCAAGCAGTGAGCATGAAAGCATTGTCTATCTCTTTGAACAGTTTGCCAAACAACATAACATGTAAATTTGCATTCTCCTGTCTACGTATACCACCTCACACATGAGCTTAATTCTAGCATGTAAGTCAAAACTTATCCCTTAAAAAAAAAACTTCGTAGCATTTAAAATAAAATGACCCCTCCTTCTTTTAACTTTTCTAATAGAAACAATTTTTGAACTTTTCCTTAAAACGCAATGTTTCTATGAAGCCTGTTTGCAATATATTCAAAATAGCAAATGGAATTATTAATCATTGAAAATTGTTTTAATAATTAAATAATTAATTTTAAATACAACTGAAATGTCACCAACCTCTCTTTCTCTTTCTCTTCTGAAAAAGTCCTTCAATTACAAGGGACTGAAACAAGAGCTCAATTCTAAGGCTCACACGTGCGTACCAAAACCGAGAAGGGCATAGTTTTTTTTTACCCCGCCTCACAAAGGGCGTTCACACTTTCCCTTCCTGTCCCGAAAAAAGGCCACAGAGAGAGTTTCAGGTCAGTTCGACTCGTTACTACAATCATGACAGACACTTTTTAGATATTTCTCTCGAAATTACTGTCAAGACAGATTAAAAAATTATTAACTATTAAAGATTCTCTGCTTGGAAAATACAATGTTATCCCTATGAGTGGAGCTCAGGTATTAAAATCAGTTATGTCTGGAATAGTCCCAATCAGTTATGTCTGAATAAACTAAACAATAAACTAACCAGAAAAATGTCTGAGATTATATAAATAAATGTGAGACACAGCTTTGTGTGCCATGATTGGCAGGTGTCCCCTGATAGCCAATAGGTGTGACCTGATCCTTTCTACGAATGTTGGCTGTTCTAATTCAGGTACTCAGACAAGAACAACTTGCAAACGCATCTGATTGCCAGTCTATGATACCTCAAGGGACAGTAAAGGAAAGTTGAGAAAAAAACATTTGATCCATTGCTATTTTAAAAGCAACTTCATATAATGAGTTTTAGAAAACAGGCTGATTGAACTTAATTTTTTACTATTAGGGTAATATATTATTGGACAAATTGTGTAATCAGATCAAAAACAGTAAGTAAAGTGGACGGGGCGGCCTAAAGTCGGTATCAGCCAGTCAGCGAGGGGAGTCTATCCCTTTTCAATAGCGCTAGACCAAGGAGATTGTTTTAGCATCTGAGGTGGAGCGCCAACCTACCATCAGCTCCTTACTTTACTGCACAGATCCCTGTGCCACTCATACGGTGAGTTGGCGGGGACCGGTATCGAACTAGGAACCTTGTGGTTTTCTAGCCGAACGCTCTACCGACTGAGCTAACTTGGATGATTTCAGAATAATGGTAAGAAGAAGAATTCAATAGGACAATTTTGGGGGAATTATCGGATAAATTTACTTAACAGAATTTAATCCGTAAAATTAGATATTGAATTAATATTGTACTAAGAGAATATTTCACAAAAAAATATATTTATATATATATATTTTTTGTCATACAACATGTGATAGCACGTGCGATACCCTGCCTCATCAGCTGCCAACTAGGGAGTGTTATCACTCCTAGTGCAGCTGATGAGGGCAGGTATGCACGGTGCTATCACACGTTGGTATGACGAAAAAAAAAATATTTTGTGAAATATTTCTCTCTTTTGTTACAGTAAGGATTTTTGTCAGTTTTATGAAAAAAAAAAAAAAAAAAAAAAAAAAAGAAAACGAATAAAAGAAATGCCAAGTTTCTGATGATCCATGTGTTTTCTTTTGTGCAGCGATGTCGTCCGGCTTAAAGACCGGATTTGAAGAACAAAGAAATACTCTGATTGTTCGGATCAAACGCAGACAAAAACCAACTGAAGACCATTGAAGACCGAATTCTTAAACTATTGTTTTGAATCCGAAGGAAATATTTTGGATAACGAGGAACTTATTACATACTTAACGAATCAAGGTGAGAAGAAAACACAAAATTAAAAAAAAAAACATTTTAAATTTAATGAAAATTGCGATATTTTTTTGTTGCAATATGAGTAAGGTAAAAAAAAATCATCTAGATCAGTGGTTCCCAAAGTTTTTGTATGGCGACACACCAATGAGCCGTTAAAATTTCACGCACACCCAATAAAAGGATACATTCTATAGATCCAAGAATAAAAAAAAAAGTAAAGTCGTCGGGGTGGCCTAAAGTTGGTATCAGCCAGTCAGCGAGGGAGTCTATCCCTTTTCACTAGTGCTAGACCAAGAAGATATTTTAGCATCAGAGGTGGAGCACACACCTACCTTATAGATCCAAGAATAAACAAATACAAAATATTCATTATTCATAGTTATTTATTTTGTATTACATGCAAGATGATATTTCAATGCAACTGCATGTTTTAACTTGAAAATAACATAAAAACTTTTTTTATACAGTTAACTTCATTTCAAATATGCGCAAGTACAATTTCATCGCTGGAATTCTTGCTGGTTAATAGGATTTTACCAAGTTTAGCTAGTTTAATAAAAGTGAATTGTAGTGTTACAACACTAGACACTACGTGTGTTGGTGTGGATTCAACCTATAGGACCTATTTCATGCCACTAAGATAGGCTCACTGAAAACAGTGAGCAATGTCTTGGATTGAAATCCTGCGTACAGATATGGTCTTCGGTTCGATCCTCGCGAGGCGTCTGCCTGGCCCAGTCGGGCGTCCAGTGAGCTTATGCTACTGGACCGGTAAAGTAATAATAGCATCGACCCAGGGGGCTGTCCCTCCAAACAATACCTGTCCCCTTGATTTAAAGGGGCAGGGCTGGGTTTATTGCCCAACGCCTGGGGCGCCCCTTGATGGAATGCCGACGGATCGACGCAATTTTTGTGCGCCCACGTAAAAATGAGACCTTGTGTCCAACCCATACAAGTGGGTATGATGTTAAATATACCATCGATGCGTTTTTCATATCGCCCAACATCGTTTACAATTAAGTTTTTTTCTATTGTATTGCAGTTTCTCCTACATCAAAATATATAATATATAGGCCAGACTTTGTTGAAATAATATTTTCGTTATACCTTAGATATTGAATACTTTCCTGCAACACACCAATGACATCTCGTGACACACCAGTGTGTCGTGACACATAGATTGGGAACCACTGATCTAGATATAAATAGAAGATGAATTAAATGAATTCAATCCTAACAGAAGTGACAACCAAATTTCACTGTTCAGAAACCTAATGGAAGATTGAATCACTGCTTGTTATAATTAAATGATTAGAAAAAGTCACCTTGAAAAATGCCAAGAAAATCTCTTCCTTTTAATTGAATCTATTTATCTATACATTGCCATACCAGCCCAGTCTGGCCCTACTATTTACCCATAGCCAAGAGGGAGAATAATTAACAGGTTTGAATCAGAGTTTCCTTCTCCTAGACTGCTTGCCTAAACAGGTTAAAGAGGCCAGTCTGCCCTTGCTATTTACTATAGTGGATGCATACCTTTCTCAAAGGCATTGCCCTATGTGAAATGTAAAACAGCCTATCCAGGATTTGAACCCTTCTTGCTGTGTCCATTTCTTGATTACTCATTGAACCACAAGAACCTTATTTAATATATCTATTAACAATGGAGATTCGCTTCCGGTTTTTGTCTGTAACAAAAATTACGTCCCTGCTTACGTCACATTACCCAAATCGTCATAACATAGAATAAATACATTCAAAATTTGAACATGCAACATTAGACAGTCCTCACTGTTTTTTAAAAACAGTTTTAATAATACATGACTGGTATTATTATTCTAATATATAGTTTGTTTTATTAATATAATTTAAAGTTTACATTTCAAATGTTTTATTATTTTTAATCCTTTAATAAATTTGATGATTTTACTTACTTAGGGTACAAACTTGCTGACGTTGAATTTTTTACTGCCCACCTCAGGCAATATGTTTCAAAAAATCTATTTTACATCGCCCGGAGGGTGTTTTTTTTATTCTGTACTAGTATATATAAAAAAAATAAATGAAATGTCCAAACATAGGCAGAACTATTCATTCATTTATAATAAATAAATGCCTCTTCTGAATATATGTGTAGGACTTTTTGGCATATATATATTTACCAACCCCTCCGCACGAGCAGGATGCAACACAAGGTCAATTTCTTAGCGGAGTTTAACAGGTTTGAATTCAGAGTTTTCCTTCTCCTAGACTGGTTACCTTGCCATGGTTAAAGAGTCCAGCTGCCCTGCTATTTACTTATAGCTGGAGTGAGAATTGGATTCATACCTTTCCCAAGGGTATTAGTACCATGTGAAATTCAAACAGCTTCGTCCAGGAATTGAACTCGGGTCGGCGAGTCCATTCCTACGACTCTAACCATAGACCACGCGCCTCCATTGGTGACTTTTGCATATAAGGTATGCTATAAAAGGCAGTAGAATGTCCTTTGTTTACTAACTCATTAACCATCTGGCTGAATACCGACTTTAGGTATTAGCTTAGTTTAGTTTGGCCACAAGTTGGAATTTAACTCACGATAATGATCTGCTTTGACTATATAGGTGTTGCATCTAAGATTAGTTCAAAACAGCAAGCGATATTCGTGTGTTAAATACATATTGGCCACAGTCAAAAGATTGTGCAAAAAGGATTGCCATAAATTTGATAAGAATTAATTACAGCATTATGAGTGATTCAATGGGTTTTTTTTGTGGGTTTTTTTTTTTTTTTTTTTTTTTAGTTTTTCTCGATATTTAAAAAATTGAAAAGAAAAAATGTGAGTAATAAAAACTGATAATTGAAGAAAAATTGAAATTTAAAAAATTGAAATTAAAAAAATATTTCTCTGAATGTTTGAGATGAGGCTTGAAGATTAATATTATCTGCGTTTATTCGGACTATTGTCCCCATCTTCATTGTTATTTGTACAACGTTTCGGCCGATATGCCCCCCGGCCTTCTTCAGGTATTTCTTGTCGGACTCTGGAACCTTCTCGCACTCGGGAACCTTCTTTTCGAACTCGGGAACTTTCTTGTCGTATTCAGGAGCCATCCAAAATTTTACGAAAACAAATTTTTTTTTTTACAAAAATCTGAATGATAAATCTTCAAGTCGCCCAATGATCATTTCTTATCTTAGTTTTGTTTGGCATAAACACTATGAGAGAGATTCCCTTCTCTCTCATTGGTCAGATTTGAATCTGCCAGTGTTATAATCTAGACTTAAAATTTCATTTCTTATTAGTGTCTCTGTTTTCCTGTCTCTTTTTGTCTGTTTTTCTTACTCTGTCCGAAACATAAATTTTAGAAAGAAAACATCATTCAGATTTCATAAGTGGTATTACCTGTGATAGGCTCCCTCACTGATTGGCTGACACTGACTTTAGGCCGCCCCGACGACTTTACTTACTTACCTGTTATGCTCCCATTTATGGGTAATTAGACCTGTTTAAAATTTTCCTATCAACTTCAGATGTGTTTTCTTGTGAAATTAATGAGACGGCTTCAGTTGGTTACATATAGATAATGTGAAGTTTAACATGAATTTTTTTCTTTTAGGCAACCTTTCAGGAGTAATCAAGCAACGTCTTGAGGAAGCAGAGACAACGGAAATGAATATTCCGCACAGCCCGTGAAAAGTACCGTCCGCCGTCGAGCCGAGGGTCAGTGATGTATTTTTTGTGGTGGCCGATATGTCTGAAGTCGACCCCACTGTACCAGTTTTCACTAAAAATATTTTCAAACAAGTAAGTCCTTATTTACACGATTTAGCTCAGTTGGTAAGAGCATCCACCCAGAAACCTCAAGGTTCTGGGGGGGGGGCAATACTGGGTCTATCAGCATATGAGAAGCACCGGTTCTGTGCGGTAAAGTGTGGAAGGTGATGGGGTGTTTGCGCTCCACCTCAGGTGCAAAAAACAATCTCCCTGGTCTACCACTAGTGAAAAGGGGACAGATTCCCTTGCTGTCCAGCAGATACCAACAATAGGCCACTCTGCCTACTTTACTCTTTTTTTTTACTTACCAATATTTATATTATATATATATATATAATATATATATATATATATGTATGTTATACAGTGAGATTTGAAGATCCTAAATAGAATCATCCCTTACAACCAATCATTTGAATTACCTTACATTTATATATATATATATATATATATAATATATAATATATATATATATAAATGTTTAAGGTAATTCAAATGACTGGTTGTAAGGGATGATTCTATTTGGATCTTCAAAATCTCACTGTATAACCATTACTGTATGCTCTTGTAGGTGCAAACATATAATACATACAAGGATTTTATAAATCCCTTAAGAGAGGCTCAATGTATAATAATCAATAAATTAAATCATATACAGAGCAATATTTAACTTTAAAGAAAGAAAAACTTAACAAATTGTCATTCCGTAATAATTTATTTCAACCAGTAACTCAAAAAGATTTTAAAAATTTAAAAAAAAAAAAAAACTTAAAAAATCCGTCTGATTGAGGCTAGGCTCAAAAGATTCTAACAATATATAACTTTCAAAGAAAGAAAAACTTAACAAACCGTCATTCCATAATAATTTATTTTCACCAGAAATTCAAAAGATTGAAAGACAATTTTTTTTTAAATCTTCAAAAATTCTTAAGAGCCTAGCCTCATCAGACGGATTTTTTTAAGTTTTTTTTTTTAAATTTTTAAAAATCTTTTGAGTTACTGGTTGAAATAAATTATTACGGAATGACAATTTGTTAAGTTTTTCTTTCTTTAAAAGTTAAATATTGCTCTGTATATGATTTAATTTATTGATTATTATACATTGAGCTCTCTTAAGGGATTTATAAAAATCCTTGTATGTATTATATGTTTGCACCTACAAGAGCATACAGTATGGTTATACAGTGAGATTTTGAAGATCCCAAATAGAATCATCCCTTACAACCAGTCATTTGAATTACCTTACATTTATATATATATATTATATATATATATATATATATATATATATATAAATGTAAGGTAATTCAAATGATTGGTTGTAAGGATGATTCTATTTAGGATCTTCAAAATCTCACTGTATAACCATACTATATATATATATATATATATATATATATATATATATATATATTGTAAGTAAAAAAAAAGAGTAAAGTAGGCAGAGTGGCCTATTGTTGGTATCTGCTGGACAGCAAGGGAATCTGTCCCCTTTTCACTAGTGGTAGACCAGGGAGATTGTTTTTGCACCTGAGGTGGAGCGCAACACCAACCATCACCTTCCACACTTTACCGCACAGAACCGGTGCTTCTCATATGCTGATAGACCCAGTATTGCCCCCCCCCCAGAACTTGAGGTTTCTGGGTGGATGCTCTACCAACTGAGCTAAATCGTGTAAAAAATAAGGACTTACTTGTTTGAAATATTTTAGTGAAAACTGGTACATGGGGTCGACTTCAGACATATCGGCCACCACAAAATACATCACTGACCCTCGGGCTGCGACGGGACGGTACTTTTCACGGGCTGCGGAAATATTCATTTCCGTTGTCTCTGCTTCCTCAAGACGTTGCTTGATTACTCCTGAGGTTGCCTAAAAGAAAAAAATTCATGTTAAACTTCACATTATCTATATTGTAACCAAACTGAAGCCGTCTCATTAATTTTCACAAGAAACACATCTGAAGTTGATAGGAATAATTTTAAACAGGTCTAATTTACCCATAAATGGGAGCATAACAGGTAAGTAAGTAAAGTCGTCGGGGCGGCCTAAAGTCAGTGTCAGCCAATCAGTGAGGGAGCCTATCACAGGTAATACCACTTATGAATCTGAATGATGTTTTCTTTCTAAATTTATGTTTCGGACAGAGTAAGAAAAACAGACAAAAAGAGACAGGAAAACAGAGACACTAAATAAGAAATGAAATTTTTAAGTCTAGATTATAACACTGCAGATTCAAATCTGACCAATGAGAGAGAAGGGAATCTCTCTCATAGTGTTTATGCCAAACAAAACTAAGATAAGAATATGATCATTTGGGCGACTTGAAGATTTATCATTCAGATTTTTGTAAAAAAAAAAAATTTGTTTTCGTAAAATTTTGGGATGGCTCCTGAATACGACAAGAAAGTTCCCGAGTTCGAAAAGAAGGTTCCCGAGTGCGAGAAGGTTCCAGAGTCCGACAAGAAATACCTGAAGAAGGCCGGGGGCATATCGGCCGAAACGTTGTACAAATAACAATGAAGATGGGGACAATAGTCCGAATAACGCAGATAATATTAATCTTCAAGCCTCATCTCAAACATTCAGAGAAATATTTTTTTTAATTTCAATTTTTTAAATTTCATTTTTCTTTCCAATTATCAGTTTTTTATTATCACATTTTCTTTTCAATTTTTAAATATCGAGACAAAACTAAAAAAAAAAAAAAAAAAAAAAAAAACCCACAAAAAAACCCATTGAATCACTCATAATGCTGTAATTAATTCTTATCAAATTTATGGCAATCCTTTTTGCACAATCTTTTGACTGTGGCCAATATGTATTTAACACACGAATATCGCTTGCTGTTTTGAACTAATCTTAGATGCAACACCCTATATAGTCAAGCAGATCATTATCGTGAGTTAAATTCACACTTGTGCCAAACTAAACTAAGCCTAATACCTAAAGTCGGTATCAGCCAGATGGTTAATGAGTTAGTAACAAAGGACATTCTACTGCCTTTTATAGCATACCTTATATGCCAAAAAGTCACCAATGGAGGCGCGTGGTCTAATGGTTAGAGTCGTAGGAAATGGACTCGCCGACCCGAGTTCAATTCCTGGACGAAGCTGTTTGAATTTCACATGGTACTAATACCCTTGGGAAAGGTATGAATCCAATTCTCACTCCAGCTATAAGTAAATAGCAGGGCAGACTGGACTCTTTAACCATGGCAAGGTAACCAGTCTAGGAGAAGGAAAACTCTGAATTCAAACCTGTTAAACTCCGCTTAAGAAATTGACCTTGTGTTGCATCCTGCTCGTGCGGAGGGGTTGGTAAATATATATATGCCAAAAAGTCCTACACATATATTCAGAAGAGGCATTTATTTATTAATAAATGAATGAATAGTTCTGCCTATGTTTGGACATTTCATTTATTTTTTTTATATATACTAGTACAGAATAAAAAAAACACCCTCCGGGCGATGTAAAAATAGATTTTTGAAACATATTGCCTGAGGGGTGGGAGTAAAAAATTCAACGTCAGCAAGTTTGTACCCTAAGTAAGTAAAATCATCAAATTTATTAAAGGATTAAAAAATAAAACAATTTGAAATGTAAACTTTAAATATATATTAAAATAAAACAAACTATATATAGATATATAATACCAGTCATGTATTTATTAAAACTTGTTTTAAAAAACAGTGAGGACTGTCTAATGTTGCATGTTCAAATTTTGAATGTATTTATTCTATGTTATGACGATTTTGGGTAATGTGACGTAAGCAGGGACGTAATTTTTGTTACAGACAAAAACCGGAAGCGAATCTCCATTGTTAATAGATATATTAAATAAGGTTCTTGTGGTTCAATGAGTATCAAGAAATGGACACAGCAAGAAGGGTTCAAATCCTGGATGAGGCTGTTTACATTTCACATAGGGCAAATGCCTTTGAGAAAGGTATGCATCCAACTATAGGTAAATAGCAGGGCAGACTGGCCTCTTTAACCTTGTTTAGGCAAGCAGTCTAGGAGAAGGAAAACTCTGAATTCAAACCTGTTAAATTATTCTCCCTCTGGCTATGGGTAAATAGTAGGGCAGACTGGGCTGGTATGGCAATGTATAGATAAATAGATTCAATAAAAGGAAGAGATTTTCTTGCATTTTTCAAGGTGACTTTTCTTAATCATTTAATTATAAAAGCAGTGATTCAATCTTCCATTAGGTTCTGAACAGTGAAATTTGGTTGTCACTTCTGTTAGGATTGAATTCATTTAATTCATCTTCTATTTATATCTAGATCAGTGGTTCCCAATCTATGTGTCACGACACACTGGTGTGTCACGAGATGTCATTGGTGTGTTGCAGGAAAGTATTCAATATCTAAGGTATAAACGAAAATATTATTTCAACAAAGTCTGGCCTATATATTATATATATTGATGTAGGAGAAACTGCAATACAGTAGAAAAAAACTTAATTGTAACGATGTTGGGCGATATGAAAAACGCATCGATGGGTATATTTACATCATACCCCACTTGTATGGGTTGGACACAAGGTCTCATTTTTACGTGGGCGCACAAAAATTGCGTCGATCCCGTCGGCATTCCCCATCAAGGGGGCGCCCCAGGCGTTGGGCAATAAACCCAGCCCTGCCCCTTTAAATCAAGGGGACAGGTATTGTTTGGAGGGACAGCCCCCTGGGATCGATGCTATTAATTAACTTTACCGGTCCAGTAGCATAAGCTCACTGGACGCCCGACTGGGCCAGGCAGACGCCTCGGCGAGGATCAGAACCGAAGACCATATCTGTACGCAGGATTTCAATACAAGACATTGCTCACTGTTTCAGTAGAGCCTATCTTAGTGCATGAAATAGGTCCTATAGGTTGAATCCACACCAACACAGTAGTGTCTAGTGTTGTAACACTACATTCACTTTTATTAAAACTAGCTAAACTTGGTAAAATCCTATTTAACCAGCAAGAATTCCAGCGATGAAATTGTACTTGCGCATTATTTGAAATGAAGTTAACTGTTAATAAAAACAGTTTTTATGTTATTTTCAAGTTAAAACATGCAGTTGCATTGAAAATATCAATCTTGCCAATGTAATACAAATAAATAACTATGAATAATGAATATTTTTGTATTGTTTTATTCTTGGATCTATAAGGTAGGTGTGGTGCTCCACCTCTGATGCTAAAATAATCTTCTTGGTCTAGCACTAGTGAAAAGGGGATAGACTCCCTCGCTGACTGGCTGATACCAACTTTAGGCCACCCCGACGACTTTACTTTTTTTTTTATTCTTGGATCTATAGAATGTATTCCTTTTATGGGTGTGCCGTGAAAATTTTAAACGGCTCATTGGTGTGTCGCCATACAAAAACTTTGGGAACCACTGATCTAGATGATTTTTTTTTACCTTACTCATATTGCAACAAAAAAAATATCGCAATTTTCATTAAATTTAAATGTTTTTTTTTTTTTAATTTTGTGTTTTCTTCTCACCTTGGATTCGTTAAGTATGTTAATAAGTTCCTCGTTATCCAAAATATTTCCTTCGGATTCAAACAATAGTTTAAGAATTCGGTCTTCAATGGTCTTCAGTTGGTTTTTGTCTGCGTTGATCCGAACAATCAGAGTATTTCTTTGTTCTTCCAAATCCGGTCTTTCAAGCCGGACGACATCGCTGCACAAAAGAAAACACATGGATCATCAGAAACTTGCATTTTTTTATTCGTTTCTTTTTTTTTTTTTTTTTTCATAAAACTGACAAAAATCCTTACTGTAACAAAAGAGAGAATATTTTCACAAAATAATTTTTTTTTTCGTCATACAACGTGTGATAGCACGTGCGATACCCTGCCCTCATCAGCTGCCAACTAGGAGTGATAACACTCCTAGTTGGCAGCTGATGAGGGCAGGGTATCGCACGTGCTATCACATGTTGTATGACAAAAAATATATATATATAAATATATTTTTTGTGAAAATATTCTCTAGTACAATATTAATTCAATATCTATTTTACGGATTAAATTCTGTTAAGTAATTTATCCGATAATTCCCCAAAAATTGTCCTATTGAATTCTTCTTCTTACCATTATTTCTGAAATCATCCAAGTTAGCTCAGTCGGTAGAGCGTTCGGCTAGAAACCACAAGGTTCCTAGTTCGATACCGGTCCCCGCCAACTCACCGTATGAGTGGCACAGGGATCTGTGCAGTAAAGTAAGGAGCTGATGGTAGGTCTGGCGCTCCACCTCAGATGCTAAAACAATCTCCTTGGTCTAGCGCTATTGAAAAGGGGATAGACTCCCTCGCTGACTGGCTGATACCGACTTTAGGCCGCCCCGTCCACTTTACTTACTGTTTTTGATCTGATTACACAATTTGTTCCAATAATATATTACCCTAATAGTAAAAAATTAAGTTCAATCAGCCGTTTTCTAAAACCTCATTATATGAAGTTGCTTTTAAAATAGCAATGGATCAAATGTTTTGTTTTCTCAACTTTCCTTTACTGTCCCCTTGAGGTATCATTAGACTGGCAATCAGATGCGTTGCAGATGTGTTTCTTGTCTGAGTACCTGAAATTAGAACAGCCAACATTCGTAGGAGAAGGATCAGGTCACACCTATTGGCTATCAAGGGGACACCTGCCAATCATGGCACACAAAGCTGTGTCTCACATTTATTTATATAATCTCAGACATTTTTCTTGGTTAGTTTATTGGTTAGTTTATTCCAGACATAACTGATATTGGGACTATTCCAGACATAACTGATTTTAATACCTGAGCTCCACTCATAGGGATAACATTGTATTTTCCAAAGCAGAGAATCTTTAATAGTTAATAATTTTTTTTAAATCTGTCTTGACAGTAATTTCGAAGAGAAATATCTAAAAAGTGTCTGTCATGATTGTAGTAACGAGTCGAACTTGACCTGAACTCTTCTGTGCCTTTTTTCGGGGACAGGAAGGAGAAAGTGTGAACGCCCTTTGTGAGGCGGGGTAAAAAAAAAACTATGCCCTTCTCGGTTTTTGGTACGCACGTGTGAGCCTTGGAGAAATGAGCTCTTGTTTCAGTCCCTTGTAATTGAAGGAACTTTTTTCAGAAGAGAAAGAGAAAGAGAGGTTGGTGGACAATTTTCAGTTGTATTTAAAATTAATTATTTAATTATTAAAAACAATTTTCAATGATTAATAATTCCATTTGCTATTTTGAATAATATTGCAAACAGGCTTCATAGAAAGCATTGCGTTTTAAGGAAAAGTTCATAAAATTGTTTCTATTAGAAAAGTTAAAGAAGGAGGGGTCATTTTATTTTAAATGCTACGGAAGTTTTTTTTTTAAGGGATAAGTTTTGACTTACATGCTAGAATTAAGCTCATGTGTGAGGTGGTATACGTAGACAGGAGAATGCAAATTTACATGTTATGTTGTTTGAGCAAACTGTTCAAAGAGATAGACAATGCTTTTCATGCTCACTGCTTGGAAACAACACCTAGCGGCTAGCTGCAGAAACAAAGGAGGTAATTGCTCGAATAACGGAGCCATCCCTTTCGTCTTCAGATGACAATCGAATGCGAGTGCCAAGTGGGACACTTTTGGTAAGCAGAACTGCCACTGTGGAATGAACCAAACGTCCGGTTAAGGTGCCTAACGCGACACCCATGAGATCCCCGAAAGGGTGTCGGTCGATATAGACAGCAGGACGGTGGCCATGGAAGTCGGAATCCGCTAAGGAGTGTGTAACAACTCACCTGCCGAATCGACCGGCCCCGAAAATGGATGGTGCTGGAGCAACGGACCGATGCCGGACCGTCGCGGTGAGGAGCGAATATTAGTTAACTATTTAATCTCTGATCTTGAAAGCTGTTCAGTAGCTCGTATTCCCCCTCACAGATAAGTCTGTAGCAAATGCCATCAAAATTTGCAACAATATTTCTGTACTCTTTTGATAATACATGTGTCTGTATTTTATATTCGTGTTTGTTTCCTTCTTTCGTCCGAACAATAACCACTACCGGAGAGTAAGGGTTCCAAGGAAACCCCGTAAATACTCTTACCATTTCAGCCAGAAGTAATTAGCTGTATAACACCAGTCAACTCACTAACTCCGACTTGCTTTTCGTTTTCAAGATATATCTGATTTTTTCGATCATGAAAATCTGTCTATCACGTTTGGTAATCTCTTGAGAATGATAAACAAACCCTTTTTATTTGATCTGTTCAAGTAGGCAAGTCTCTATAGTATAACATATTATGAATGTTATCCTTCCTAGGGAAATTCACAACTTTTCAATTCTTTCTTATGATACCAATCTGTCTCTCTGATAAGCCATTGTTTATTACAGCACTATTTTTACTTCATTATTTGCACAAAAAGAACACATAGGTTGTTTGACTAATGTTCTTTTTTCCATTGAACGATGTTATGTAGAAGACTCCGAGAAGGTTCCCGAGTCCGAGAAGGTTCCTGAGTCCGACAAGAAATACCTGAAGAAGGCCGGAGGGCATATCGACCGAAACGTTGTACAAATAACAATAAAGATGGGGACAATAGTCCGAATAACGCAGATAATACTAATTAGTGTTTTTTTGTTTTGTTTTGTTTTTGTTTTACAGCATATCAACCTCAATGGGTCATTTAATGCTGACAGTTTTGAAATAAATTCATTCTTAATGGAGAATCAATTTTTTTATAAACACGTTTTTCTATTTACCCATAGATGAGACCCTAACAGATACTACCACTCCGAGTCAGAGTAGACAAGGAAGCAATGGTGATGAAGGGGTGCTCCACATTCCCCAAACCTCCAGAACTGGAACCTCACCATCAGTTAAAGTTTAATGTCATACCCAGGACATGAAGACATTGAAACCCCTTTGTTGTTGAACATGATTTTTGTCAATGTATGATGAATAAAGATGTTATATACACTTGTTAATAAGCGTTCCGTAGTTCGCGGTGGTTGACCGATTGACAGCATTGGTCAATTTGGTCATCTTCAGACACAGCCCAAACCGAGAAAGTCCGAACCAGCTCTTCTTCAACTTTCCTGTGGGTCAAACAAAACATGGACACAGGAAGTCCAAATGAGCAGGTTCATCAACCTTTAAAACTCTTAAAGTCCTATACTGCTTCATTCCACCTGGCCAGAAGTCTCATTCGTTTTCCTAATCCACCCCAAATGATAGCCTTTGTTTAAATGTAATATTAAAACATATTTAGAAGTCTTTTATTTAAGGGAAATAATAGGTAACTTTAGATGCAGAGGTCATTTTTAGCCATTTTGTTATATATCCTTATAGGAATGCTCTGGATTTAGAAAATTCTCAACAGGATATTAAGAGTTAAGTGGCCCACAGTGTAACATGCACTTATAGGACCACAAATCCAAGGGTACAATGGGCCAGCACTGTTAAGATTATTTTGGGGTAATTTTCACCTTTAGTTGTTAAAATTCCTTGCATAAAATTGTGTGTGCACATTATCTGAAATGAACTTAATTGTTATTAAGAACACATTTTATGATATGTTTGTGTTAAAGCATGCAGTTGTATTGTTTTCGAAACGATTCTAAGATGTGTATATTTCGCACGGACACATTCAAAATGGCTACCGTCTTGTTTCAAAGTGAAAGTCAGTTGGCTAAATTCCTAGCATAAAGTTATCTGAAATGAACTTAATTGTTATCAACAACACATTTTATGATATTTTTGTGTTAAAACATGCAGTTGTATTGTTTTCGAAAATGTTTCTAAGATTTGTTTGTTTCACACGGAGACTTTCAAAATAGCTACCGGCTTGTTTCAAAGTGAAAGTCGAGGAGGGTTACTCTAATTGCCTTATTTGCTAGGAATTTTAACAACTAAAGTTGAAAATTACCTATTTTTGTACTTACCTTAAGATCTGATCTTCTAATCCGGATTTTGTGACAGTGAAGTTTATAATTGTCACTTTGATGCAGACTTCGGGTAGGTAATGAGGGTTGGACATTTTGGTGGTCATATATAACCGAAAATTTTTGTCATATTCGATGTCACTGTCACCCAATCGAATCATCAAACGTCCACCCTAAAAGATAAATAGATAAAAATTATACAAGGTATGTCAAAAAAGTATTGCGATTGAAGCTGTCTTTACCAAGATAGAAATGAAAAATGAATGGAAGGTTAATTCTTTTCAAAAAAGTACCAAGTTTAAAGCTGTATTTACCAAGGATGAATGAAATGTTATTTTTCTTTTTCAGAATACAAGGTGTGTCAAAAAGTACAAAAAAATCTTGATACTTTTTTGACACACCTTGTATAAGATTACACTTATTTTGATTATATTTTAATTGGTTTCTATATAAAATCATTCATAAGATTGATTTTAATACATTGGAGAATAAAACAATGGTATTAGAGATCAATAATACCAAGTAATTATTTATTAAACCCGGTTTTGTTAATATTAGTATGCAAATTAACCACACCGTATATTATGTAAACCTTATGGAATGTGACCAAATATGTAAAATGTTTAATATGTAAATATAATGTATGTAAATATATGTAAATAAATGTCTAAATTTCTAATAAATTTCTAATAAAGGTAAAATGTTTAAGTGTTAACTGTAACCCTACTTGTGGCCCACCCTGTATGTATATCTATATATATTATATATATATATATATATAGTGTTTCCTTCATTATTTTGTTCTATTTATCATTCAATCCCCACAATTTGTTTTTTAGAGATGAATTGAAGAATCTAGTTAAAAAAAAAAGAAATTTTATTGAATGAACAGTTTATCATAGGAGTCCATTGCTTGAACATAAAAGAATAGTCCAGACTTTTTTTCACAGCAAAAACAAAATAATAAAACTAAAAGAGAGTATCAGTATATATATATATATATATATATATATATATATATGTGTGTGTGTGTGTGTGTGTGGTGTGTGTGTGTGTGTGATTAAAAGTTGAGGAATAAAAGACAAATAACTTTATTCAATTAATATGTTGCCTCAGTGTATTAACAAAGCTTTATCAGAATTTTATCTTAAGACAGAAACTGATATATATATATATATATATATATATATATATATATATATATATATATATATATATATATATATATATATATTGAAAAGGTGGCGGAAATGAAGTTGTTTGTGTTTTATTTGCTTTTATTCTTCAACTTTTAATCCCATTTTGTTTGGATTTTACCCAATCTGTTATTTTCTCATATATATATATATTTTTATATATACTAGCAAATATATGCACCCTCCGGGTGCAAGTATTTAAGTTTTAATGCAATAAAATATCGTATTAAATTAGAAACGCTAATGAAACTAAATAAGAATACAGATAAAAAGATTTGAAACAGAGGAGGGTATAATCGAAAAATAGAACAACTGAAACTTACTCTTCCATCACTCTCGTCTTTCATTGTTATTTTTTCTAATTTAAGTATTTAGTTAAAATACGAAGTAAAGAATAAAATGACACTTATCTTTTCTTGTTAATGGATTTCATTTAAGATTAATTGAAGAGGTTTTTGCTTATATTCATTAAAATAAAAATCAAACAGTTAGAAACCAATAATACTAAGCATATATTTATTAAAATTACATTTCTAATATCAATATGCAAATTAGCCTTCCCGTTCACTCTGTAAACCGCTATTTTGTTGTATATATAAATACAATTGCATGTTATTATTATGTAGATATGGTTAACAGTATAAATAATGTAAAACAATTTTTTATCAATAATTGAGATTAAAATAAGGATAAATTCATGGTGAATGTGACGTCAATTACTAAGGGAATTGTGACTTGAGTAGTGATTTAGTTTCGGTTACAGACAGAAAAACACACAATCTCCATTATAATAAGATATATATTTATTGTTTCCTTCATTATTTTTGTTTTATTTATCATTCAATCCCCACAATTTGTCTTTTAGGGATGAATTGAAGAATCTAGTTTAAAAAAAGAAATTTTATTGAATGAACAGTTTATCATAGGAGTTCGCTGCTTGAACAAATGAACATAAAAGAATAGTCCAAACTTTTTTCACAACAAAAACAAAATGATAAAAACTAAAAGAGTGTATCAGTTTGTTATAAATTGCTTGTCAGATTACTTCATTAAATACGATACAGTTGTCATGCATATCTTTTTTTGTTTTTCTTTTCCAAAGAGTTCCTTAAGAGGCCCTGTGGGTGGCTTAACTTTTCATGCATAAATTTTTTTGTCTGTTTCTTTTTTGGTCTTTTATTTATTTTTATTTGCTCTTTTCTTTCACCAAATAGTTCCACAAGGATCTCTGTGGGTGGCCAGTATTGAATTGAAGCAATTTAGCAACCATTAATTTTTCGGAATCATATTTTCCAAATGTCTGTGCTTTTTAGGTGGTTTTGATATAGAGCTACAAAAAAACTTTATTAGAAAGGGTCTTTCTTTCACACTTTAAAGAAATGGTTATATATTATTGCTTGTCAGAAAAAAAGCAAGAACCAGGCAGTAAAACAAGATGGGGAATAGAATTCATAGCTTGATTAAATGTGAGTTTTAATGCATTCTTTTTTGTTTTCTTTCCACTAAAGAGTTCCATAAGTGGTCTTGTGGGTGGCTTGGGTTTTCATGCATATATTTTTGCTTTCTTTCCATCGAAAAGTTTCACAACAATCTCTGTGTGTGGTTTGTATTGAATTTAAACAGTTTTAGCAATATGTAATTTGTATGAGTTTTTATCAATTGAATCATTTTTTACAGCGAGTTAAAGAATAAAAAAATTGGCTTCGGATAGCCGCACTGCCTGTTATTATCACGATACAAGTAGTGCAGTCTATGCCAGTCAGCTCGGAATCTCTTGCCTATCTATGGTCCAATCTTTAAAATATGTATATTTTTAGAAATAAGATAAAATAATCTATCTAAATATGTAATTTGTATGTGTTTTTATAGATTAAATTATTTTTTACAGTGAGTTAAAAAAAATTGCTACGTATAGCCGATAAATAGCCGATAATACGAATAAGGTTTGTTTTTTTCCAGACTTAATTTGTCCATATTCTTAAATTGTACAGAATTATATTTTCAAAACTTTTATAAGAAATCAAAATTAAAGGCATATAGTGTAATGGTTAGTCATAAGAAAATGGGCTCATCAACCTGAGTTCAAATCCTGGACGGAGCTGTTTGCAATTCATAAACCCTTGAGAAAGGTATGCATCTAACTACTCTCCTTCCAATTATTGGCAAATAGTAGGGCAGACTGAGCTCTTTAACCATAGCTAGGTAACCATTTTAACCTGTTAAACTTCGCTTAAGAAACTGACCTTGTGTTGCATCCTGCTTGTGTGGAGAGGTTGGGTAACTATATATAAGTAAGTAAGTAAAGTCGTTGGAGTGGCCTAAAGTCGGTATTAGCCAATCAGTGAGGGAGTCTATTCCCTTTTTTCTAGTGCTAGACCAAGGAGATTGTCTTTGCGTCTCAGGCAGAGCGCCACACCTAACCATCAGCTCCTTACTTTATAGCAAAGATCCCTGTGCTACTCATACATCTGAGTTAGTGAGGGCCGGTATCGAATTAAGAATCTTATGGTTTCTAGCCGAACGCTCTATCGACTGGGCTGACTTGGCCCTTCAGAAACATTTTTAAAAAGTTGACAGATAAAAAAAAACTCTTTCTAATTTTGTGCTTTATGCTTAATACCAGGTGCCCTTGATATGACACTAAACGGAATATAGTGGTGAGGTTCCAATTCTGGAACTCTAGGGAGTGTGGAGTACCTCTTCATTGCTATTACTTGGTATGATGCCCTCTGGGCAGTGTAAAAATTATTTTTGGAAAGATATTGTCTGAAAAGATATCGCACCCATAGAGTGGAACCCAACAGGTACTACCACTACCACGTCAGAGTAATCGTACTCGACATTTGTCAGAGCTCCAGCATTTAAACATAAAGAGTTAATAACCAATGCACAATGAATTAGTAAAAAAAATGTGACCATTGTTTTTTTCTGGTTGTAAGAGCTTTTCCAAAAACCAAAGAATATAGAAGAGCAGGTCATTAATTGGGAAATCTCACCTGTTGGAATGTTTGTTTAAGTAAAATTGGTTCCAGTGCAGGATCCAGTGTTTCTCCGATGTCTTCAATAAGCACTGGAATTCCAATGCGAATGCAATTTTCCAGAGTTTGGAGAAGATGGGTATCACTGAGTTTGATGATCCTCAATCCGTTCTTCATTTCTTTGTTTCGGATCCAACAACTGGCCTAGAAAGAAAAAAAAAACAAGAAAAAAATTATTTACCCAATGTAGCAGGAATAACACTGCTGTACCCATACAACAGCGGAAAACAGGGATTGCCAAACTTTTTTCACGTTGGCCGGATAATTGAAAAAATAATGAGTGCGAGCCATATTATTATTGTGTTCAATACTTGCTAACCAGAACAAAAGCTCTGAGAAAAAGATAGAAAAAAAACAATAAAAACAATTATTATTATAATTATGAGATGAGGCTTGATGATTAGTATTATCTGCATTATTCGGACTATTGTCCTCATCTTCATTGTTATCTGTACAACATTTTGGCTGATGTGCACTCCAGCCTTATTCAGGTATTTCTTGTCAGACTCAGGAACCTTCTCTGCAGGTTCAATCCTGGTCAAGGGTGGCTGTAACATAGAATAATAAATAACACAGCTTAACGCCTCTATCACAGCCATGGTTAGCGGAATGAGAACAGGATACCCCCGTGGACTGAATAAAGGATTAGGTTCAAAGAAAGAAAGGTTCCTGAGTCTGAAAAGAAGGTTACCGAGTCTGACAAGAAATACCTGAAGAAGGCCAGAGGGCACATCAGCCGAAATGTTATACAGATAACAATGAAGATGAGGACAATAGTCCAAATAATGCAGATAATACTAAAAAAAATTATTTACCCAATGTAGCAGGAATAACAGTGCTGCACCCATAAAAACAGCGGAAAACAGGGATCACCAAACTTTTTTCACGTTGGCCGGATAATTGAAAAAATAACAAGCGCGGGCCACATTATTATTGTGTTCAAGATGTAAAACGAAATTTATCTTCTCATGTTATATTCATGGACGAGTGGTGTAAGATGCACAAAAACAAATTTAACCAACATATTTATTTTCAAAACCTTATCAAAGAACACAACATTAGCAGAAAGGTTTAGTGAGATTTGTGAAACTGAATTCAAGTACCATCAGCAGGCCTGATAAGATGCCTTCATGGGCCGTAGTTTGGGGACCCCTGGCATAAAAGAACCCGACCTGCCTGGATCCAAATTGCGTCTGTCGAAACACGGAAAACATGACATAGGAGAGACGTGGATGCATGTCTCAATTCAGGTGCCCTGAATGTATAAAATGTCATGTGGGCTCTGAGGCCAATAAAAGGACTGACTTTCTGCCTCGTGAAAGAAGCTTATACTTTCGCCTCAGACCTGAAGGAAACAACTGGATTTTCTGTGTTGCCAACTTTGCCTGTTATTTTAAAACCCCAGAGACATTTTCAAGTGGACAAGGCTCATTACCACATAAACACACAGAGAATTCTGAATTGTACGAACCCATTCATGGGCAAGATTTGATACAAGGTTGCAAGTATAAAATGTAAGGATGTGATGTTTTATTAACATTGGAAGGCTTAAATTAACCTACCAACATGGGTACATGAGTATACATAAAAATCATTCCGACAAAGGTGTAAAAATAATAATATTTATTCCGCAAGTGACGAAGATACATTTAAGAGAAAGATATGCACAATGAATACACATACGAATAGAAGGTAATAAAACAGATACATAAATGTATTCTGAGGAAATAGATGTACAACTCATGTTGTAGAGAATGTCACTTACTGGTGGCTGGTAGGTAGCGGGCAAAAGACCCCTAACGACTTAGAGACAGCAGGTACCTAGACCATGTTTATCCATCACTGGTCTGAGTGGAAAGAGACTAGGAAATCGTAATTCCTGCTTGTGGCCAAAATATCAACGCCACCTCTTGGCAAATGAGATGCAGCAAGGGAAGATAACTCATTTTGGACATGTCCACTCAGACCTCATTTTACTAACCCAAGACAAGTATTAGATTTGCTGATCAATTTTTTGGCCAAATATTGCAAAACCAAGGATTTTTCAGTGCACTTGATGCCATTTCCTCAAAAATTGGTAAAAGTGCAAGATCTAATTTTTGGTATCAGTACTTAATAGACTAAGACACAATTTTCAATGCCTTGTGTAATTCGATATTTTTAAAAAAGTGAAAATCGACCTACCCTTAAAGAGTTGGGTCAAAACTTGGAAAATATCGGCACCATGTTTGGAATTAAGACGCTTTGAATTGATTATATTCTGAGAGAATGAAGATATGAAATCAACAGAGACTTAATCCAGACATCTTATTGTAATGGAAATTTGGTATCTGTCTGTCTGTAACAGAAACTACGTCACTACTTATATCACAATACCCTCAGGAACTGTGTAAGTTTATCAATGAGTATTTAACTTATATAACTTTTAATGTCCAATGACATTGATAAATTCTTACCTGTTCTTGAGGATCAATCATCAGTGGCCAACGATGACCTTTGGTCACAAGGACGGCATTTTCAATGGACACCTGGTCTCGAGGCAGTCCATCTGTGTTCCACTGTCTGATCTCAAAAGGGTCAGCCAACACCTTGACAAGGGTTAACCCATCTGAAATTGGTATCTCAAGTTGAACACAATGCGCAATCCACCCATCTACAAGTTCTTTTCGGTAAACACTTGTAAAAGCGCCGTAATAAGCAACACAGGCGGCTGATACAAACACATCACCAATGACATTGCCCAACTGAGCGGTGAATTCCTGGAAACAAACAAAAAAAAAGAATATAAATATCATTGGGGGTGTAAAGTTTAAAGGTTATGACAAGGTCATAACTCGTTGGAATGCAAACAAACTCCGACAAAGGTTGATAGACAAAACATTTAATAGGTATACAGCACATGGATATGACGAGATACATAAAGTAGATAAAGTGTACATAAACATACATACAAAAGTAGAGATAATGACACATTCATGAATGGTAAAATACAAGATATTTAGGTATCAAAGAGATACCTAAATGTACATAAAAACGTAGTTACGGATACATGACTAAAGGATGGTCATATATCGTATAATAGACTTACTAGCAGTGAGTGGCCAGTGTTAAGGGCCGAAGCCCTAACAAGAAGTGGGTAGACCTAAGTCTAACCCATAGTTTCTCGTAGGTCGGCAGGCAAAAAGAGAGAAGAAGTTCAAATCAGCCGCTTAAATACACCCGAGGCCCCTAGCGGGAACCAGTGAAACTAAACGGGCAGAACTCTCCAGGCAAATATGAAAATAACCCTACAGGGGTAACACACATACAAACACACAAAGATGAAGAAATTAAAATATGTAAATAAAGAGAACAGAGAGAGATGAACATTAATGAAAACTCAATTTGACATAGGAAAAATAAATGTTTTGTTTTTCTTAAGTAAACACAGATTTTGTTATTTCCTATAAGTCTAACATGATCAAAGGGGAACCACTCTTGACTGATAAATTATTTATCTATTTATTGATCTACTAGGAAAAAAGAAGACTGGTTTAGGGTGAGGGTTAGGGTTAGTTTAATGGGAAAATAAATAAATAATTTTTCAGTCAAGAGTGGTTCCCCTTTGATCATGTTAGACTTATAGGAAATAACCCAAATTTTCTTCTATATTGTTATGTGTCACTTGTGCAGTATATCAAATGACAAGTGGTGGCAACATGTTTCAAATGGGACCATCCTGACGAGAACTGGACTCCCTGACATGCACAAAATACTTGTCCAATGCAACCTGAGATAGCCTGGCCACTTAAACAGACTTGGGGATAACAAACAGCCAAAGCAAATTCTGTACTCTCAACTGAGAGAGGGATTGTGGGGATTAATAAAAGTAAAAATAAATAAAACAAAAGTAAAACAAAATTAAATAAAATAGATAAATAAAAAGACACAAAAATGACAATCTCCCAGAGGGCTTAGGACAGGAAGAGCCCTCTAGGCATGTGCAGGAAAAAACCCAAGCTTTTGGCGTTGAAAAGGTCTCTAGGATGCTTGGAATTTGAGACTTTAGAGAAGTTGTTCGGGAAATATATCCCCTCAACAAAATAGTGTGAACCCGATAATAAAGGTCTTACTTTAAAGTCATCCCTGTCTCTGTTTCTTTCCTTCTCTTCATTAAATTCTATTTCAGTTCACCAGCCCACACGAAGTAAGTAATACTTTTATTGGGATACAAGACAAATGAACCAAGACTTATTTCCATAGGATCATGTGGAATTCGTAGACCAAAGCTCAGGTACAAAGAACATCAAAAGAAACCTGAAGGATTTTAACATCCCCATAGGCAGTTGGCAAGACGCAACCAGAGAACGAATAAATTGGAGGAAAAGGATTCATGTGGTGTCATCATCGGATATGATGACCAGCAAGTAATGATAATAATAATTGTTATTTGTTGGTCAATGTCATATTTTAAATAATAGCAAAGATAGAATGCTATGCAATAAACAAAAAGAAAAAAAAATGAAAATAATAATTGTTATGAAAGAACAACAAAAGAAAAAAAAATGAAAGAACAGAAAGGGGAAAAAAATTCAAATGAAGAAAAAAATTAAAGACTAGCCGAGGTCACGTGGTTTATTCTTTCGCCAACTACCAGCCATAATGCATGGCTGATACACTACTTAAACACTGATACTTGCCATAGTTTACTTGCAACCATTAAGGGGGGACTTACAATACTCAGGATTCTTTACCAGAGGATTACCAAAGATCAGGATTCTTTACCAGAGGATTACTAAGGATCAGGATTCTTTACCAGAGGATTACCAAGGATCCAATTCCACTGGACAAGTGCTCTTGCTTAAAGCCTACAAGATAGCCCATAAGATTGTAACAGAAAACAGAAAAGATGTGTGAGAAAACTTCTGAAAGCAAAGGTCAATGCTTCTTACCGCAATATTTTCTTTCCATCTTCCTTGTTCATCCGACAGTGCTGTGGTCAGTTTTGATGCTCTTTTAAGACGAGCAGCTGTCTGTGCAATGTTTCTCTCAAGGGTCTGCTTTTCTGCCAGACTGTTATCGTAGGTTTTCTGCAGCTGAGCAATCTGGTCTTCAACATCGGCCAATTTCTGTTGCTTTTCTCTCAACGTCGCCATAACAACATCCAGCTCTTCTTGGGCCGTCTGTAGTCTATTAGGAGGATGCGGAGAAAAACAATAGTTAAGTTAGAACAGAAGAGTCAAAATGTCTTGACTTGTCTTTTACTCTTCAGACCCACCCTCTCTTATCTCTCTCTCTCCTTTTCTCATCTCTCTCTCTCTCTCTCTCTCTCTCTCTCTCCTATTCTTTTCCTCTCTTTCTCTCTCCTTTTCTCATGTCTCTCTTTTCTATTCTTTCTCTCCCTTCCCTTTTCTCATATATCTCCCCCTCTCTCTTATCTCAGACCCACACTGCCACCCGTCGGTGGGGCATTAGAATGCACCAAATGCACTTCTGCAGAGGAGTAAGACACACACACACACCTCAAATGGGGGCACCTGTTGGCCGTGGGTGGTGACCCGTGATGCTTAAGGACGGAGTCTTGGTGGATGAGCAGTCCATGACCTGCAACACTCCACTTAGACCCTTACTTAGGCTAGACGGGCGGTCGGAGAGGACCCCTCCAATCAATAGGCTGGTCATGTCAAGCCCTAGCACCGATATGATTGCCCCAACCCTATTGCCCTTATGGCAAGTCCCAACCCTTTTTATGATATATATGCTAGAAGGCAATGGCTGAGGGTCTACATGTCCTGGGAATAATGTTAAACTCTATCTGATGGTTAGGTTCCAATTCTGGAGCTCTGGGGAACGTGGAGTACTCCTTCATCACCATTACTTCCAGGTCCACTTTGACCCAGAGTGGTAGTACCTGTTAGGGTTCCATCTATGGGTTAAATAGAACTAAGTTCTCAAAAAATAATTTTTAAATTGAGTTTTTTAAAAATTGAGTACTCATCAAGAATGAATAGAACAAAATGTATTCAGCATAAAATAACCCAACAAGGGTTGATATGCCTTAAAATTCGACCAGCCAGCCAACCAACCAAACATCAGGCCTTGAACCAGATTTTTTTTTTATTGTAGATTGCTTCTTAACTGTCATTTTACTGACAAAAAGAAATTGAAATTTATTGAATTAAACCAAATTTGAATTGAAATTTGAATTTAGAATTGTATATTCATTCAGAAATATCTTTGAACAAAGTCATATTATATTTCATTCATTGCTTTGATTAATATTCAATTATACTAACCACAGTAATTTTATTGTTATAAGATATTTCTTATTTAGTTTCATCTGCTCTCTTTAACTCTTAGAACCTGAGTGACTGGTATTTTCACCATTACTTGGAAGTATTAGCTCAGTTGGTAGAGCATCCGTCTAGATATCAAAAGGTTCCAGGTTCGATACTGGTCCTCACCAATTTTTAGATTCCTTTGGCAAAAATGCTTTTATAAACCAATTTTTAGTTGTAGAGAAGCTCTAGAACTCATTTTACAGACAAAAATAGGTTACAAAAAGTCACCATTTTTCTCAACCCTCTCAAATTTGGAGAGATAAAGATCAACATAACTCTGCCAATTTTGGGAATTGGGAGCTCAAATTTTGGGGATTGTTTAACTTTAACATAGTCCACACCTGGAAACAATTTTACTTTTTCCTGGATCATTTGACATGGAATTATCCAATTGGATTCTTATTCTGATTAAATAAAAAAAATATTTTTGATTTAAAGTTTTATAATTAAAAATAAAAAAATAATATTTATCATTAGTGCTAAATTAATTTTTCACATGTGCTAACAACATGAAATAACTCATTTTGGTTATTTCCTATAACTTCAAGCTAAAAATGGGGAACCACTCTGAATAAATTTTATCTGTTAATTAATCTACCCATTTTTTCCCATTAAACTAACCCTAAACCCTAACCCTAACCCCGTCTTCTTTTTTCCTAGTAGATCAAAAAATAGATAAATAATTTATCAGTCAATCAGAGTGGTTCCCCTTTTTTTAGGTTGGAGTTATAGGAAATAACCCTAATTTTTTTTTTATTAAAATCAAAAACTATTTTATTTCAGTGAATTTAATGATAAGTAGTAAATGAATCTGCAAGACCTGCTTGCTAACCATTACAACACAAGAGGATGCCTAAAGATGTCATTAAGTATGGAATAATATAAAACAGAATTATGAATTAAGTGTAATCTTTTTATATGCGTTCTTATTTAATTTCATTAGTCTTTCTATTCAATATATTTCATGGTAATTATGAACTTTTGTTTAGTAAATTAGGGTGTCCCCCCCAAAAAAAAACCCCACAAATTTTGTAATAAAACTGTTAATTTTAACTAGGGGGGTTTAGGGTTAGGGTTAGGGTTTGGGTTCTGTTTTTTCTGGATCACCTTGTACAGGGTAATCCAGAAAAAAACAGAACCAAATTATTTATTTATTTTACCATTAAACTAACCCTAAACCCTAAACCCCAACCCTAACCCTAAACCCCAACCCTAACCCTAACCATAAACCCCCTAGTTAAAATTAAGTTTAATTACAAAATTTGTGGGTTCTGTTTTTTCTGGGACACCCTGATTTACTAAACAAAAGTTCATAATTACCTATTTCATTACATTAAAATTTAAATACTTATGCCCAGCAGAGGGCGCATATTCTTTCTAATCTATTAATACTGGAGATTGTCTGTATTTCTGTCTGTAACCAAAACTATCTCATAGCTCTACGTCACAGCTTATGTCACAATATTCTTATGCTATATACACCCAAAATTTGAGTAAGCAATTTTAAAAATTGTTTTTTACTCTCGTTCTTTTTTTACAGTAACAAGAAGTTAACTAAAAAGTTTACAAATAAATAAATACCTACGATTTTGTGTAAAATTTATGGGGAAAATATTCAAAATAATTGTTTGATTATTACATGCATGCAACATTTTATTTGAGAGGGACGGGTCTCAGTTTTCATTTCAAATTGTTTTATTTTTTATTTTTTACTCCTTTAATAAATATGAGGATTTGTCTTACTTATGATACAAACCCTCTGACATTGAATTTTTAACTCCAACCCTCTCAGGCAATGTCTTTCATAAATAAATTTTTACAACGCCCGGAGGGTGTTTTCTGTTGCTAGTATATATAATGTTTGTAGAAATCTCTTTGAAATTGTTAAAATTTCTAATTATTGTTATTGCTTGGTGTGTGCCATTGGAATTTTAAGTTGTACGACTACTTCCTCCAGAGTAACTTTGAATTGTACAGTTTCATCATTATCATCATCAAGTTGTACTGATAGCGTGAATTCCCTTGACTCTCTCTCACGATTTGTCCCTATTGGCCATTGCTCTTGGCAAGTTCTCTACACAGCATCCATTGGATGTCAAGGTGCAACTTCAAATAATTAGATATAGAAAAAACTTGAAAGATAATGTAAAAATAAAAAGAAGAGATGAATAATTGTAAAAAGAATGGAATAAGAGTTGTTACTGTAATTCTGTAGTATATGTCTAAAACATATTTCTTATTGGGTGCACTAAAAACCTAACCCTAACCCCCCCCCCTAGTTAAAATTAAGGGTTCTGTTTTTTCTGGGACACCCTAATTACTAAACAAAAGTTCATAATTACCTATTTCATTACATTAAAATTTAAATACTTACGCCCGGCAGAGGGCGCATATTCTTTCTAGTATATATAATGTTTGTAGAAATCTCTTTACCTTAGTCGTTTTGGTTCCACAGTTCTATAGACATGGGCATACAAATCCATGGCTCTTACCCACATACACATCGAGCGACAGGCCTACAGATTAAAAAAACAAAACATGAATTTTTATTACATTGTTTAGATCACAAGAAAACAGAAGAGATAGAGAGAGAGAGAGTGAAGAGAAAAGGAGAGAGAGAGTGAAGAGAAAAGGAGAGAGAGAGTGGAGAGAAAAGGAGAGAGAGAGTGGAGAGAAAAGGAGAGAGAGAGAGATAACAGAGAGGAGGAGATAAGAGAGAGGGGGAGATATATAAGAAAAGGGGAGGGAGAGAAAGATTAGAAAAGAGAGACATGAGAAAAGGAGAGAGAAAGAGAGGAAAAGAATAGGAGAGAGAGAGACAGAGAGACAGAGAGATAGATGAGAAAAAATCTTAGTATTGTCTACGTTATTCGGACTAATGTCCTCATATTCATTGTTATCTGTACAATGTTTCGGCCGATGGGCACTCCGGCCATCTTCAGGTATTCCAGTTGGACACAGGAGTTAGGTTAAGACAGTTCTAAGTGACAGTTATCTCTGGACTGCAGGTTCAATCCTGGTCAAGGGCAGCAGTAACATAGAATAATAATTAACACAGCTTAACAACTCTACTCCAGCTATGGTTAGCGGAATGAGAACAGGATACCCCTGTGGATTGAATAAAGGGTTAGATTCAAAGTTCTGTGATGGCTCCCGATTATGATAAGAAGGTTCCCAAGTTCAAAAATAAAGTTCCCGAGTCCGAGAAGAAATACCTGAAGAAGGCCGGAGGGCACATCGGCAGAAATGTTGTACAGATAATAAGGAAGATGAGGACATTAGTCCGAATAACGCAGATAATACTAATCATCAAGCCTCATCTCAAATATTCAGAGAAAAAGAAACAAATCTTTATTACATTGTTTAAATCACAAGAAAATGGGAGAGTGAGAGAGAGAGAGGGGGGGAGAGAGAGTGAAGAGAAAAAGATAGAGAATGAGGAGAGAGATATGAGAAAAAGGGAGAGAGAGAGAGAGAGAGAGAGAAGCTGAAAGGAGAGAAAAAGAGAGAGAGAGAGTGAAGAGAAAAAGATAGAGAATGAGGAGGAGATATGAGAAAAAGAGAGAGAGAGAGAGAGAGAGAGAGAGAGAGAGAGAGAGAGAGAGAAGCTGAAAGGAGAGAAAAAAGAGAGAGATTCATGTGTTTAGGTCACATTTCAAGTTTCAAAAACCCGATAAGAAAAATTTAATTTTATTAAAATGTTACTACTGAATATTTAAATTTTAATTTTAAACCTTCAAGTTTCAAAAACCCGATAAGAAAAATTTAATTTTATAAAAATGTTACTACTGAATATTTAATTTTAAATTTTAAACCTTCAAGTTTCAAAAACCCGATAAGAAAAATTTAATTTTATAAAATGTTACTACTGAATATTTAATTTTAAATTTTAAACCTTCAAGTTTCAAAACCCGATAAGAAAAATTTAATTTATAAAATGTTACTCCTGAATATTCAAATTTTAATTTTAAACCTTCAAGTTTCAAAATCCCGATAAGAAAAATGTTACTCCTGAGTATGTTAGATACTCTCAAGATTATGTGACTTCAAATTCTTGAAAGACAGGTGAGATAGATAAATTTACTTACCTTGGATACTTTCTCAACATGTTCAGGCTGGAATTTAGGATTATCTATATATTTTCTTAATCTCTTTAAGCTTGCATCCGATATATGGTCTTTATCGTAATCGACCATGCGTTTTAAAAATCCAGGGTCACCCAACATGGCTTTTGCTGTTGACCAATCGGTTCTGAAATTGAAACAACTTGTGGTTACTTTTAGACAATATGAGATAAACCTGTAAAAATTCTATGGTATATATATATTTACCAACCCCTCCGCACGAGCAGGATGCGACACAAGGTAAATTTCTTAAGCGGAGTTTATCAGGTTTGAATTCAGAGTTTTCCTTCTCCTAGACCGGTTGCCTAACTATTACTTGAGTAGTAATATAGTTTCGGTTACAGACAGAAAAACACACAATCTCCATTATAATAAGATATAAATGGAAAAATATATATATATACATTGGTATGAATTAAATTTATTATATACTGACACGTGTATGTATATATATATATATATATATATATATATATATATATATATATATATATATATATATATCTTATTATAATGGAGATTTGTGTGTTTTTCTGTCTGTAACCGAAACTATATTACTACTCAAGTCACAATTCCCTTAATTATTTACATCAAATTCTCCATGATTTCATTCTTTTAAACCTTCAGTTATTAATAAAAATTGTTTTACATTATTAATACTGTTGACCATATCTACGTACTAATAACATGCAATTATATTTATATATACAACAAAATAGCGGTTTACAGTTTGAACGAGAAGGCTAATTTGCATATTGATATTTAAAATTTTATTTTAATAAATATGTGCTTGGTATTATTGATTTCTAATTGTTTGGTTTTATCTTAAGAAATATAAACAAAAATCTCGTGGATAAATCTTAAAAAGAAATTTATTTACAAGAAGAAATAACTGTAATATTATCCTTTACTTCCTATTTTAACTAAATAGTTAAATTAGGAAAATTTACCAATGAAAGAGGGGAGTAATGGAAAATGATGGAATAGTTAGTTTCAAAGTTGTTCTATTTTTCGATTATACCCCCTCTGTTGCAGATCTTTTTATCTGCATTCTTAGTCAGTTTCATTAGCCTTTCTAATTTAATATGATATTTTATTATATCAAAACTTAAATACTTGCACCCGGAGGGTGCATATATTTGCTAGTATATATAATATAGTGAAAAATTTGAAAAAACACAGGTTCAAATAAAATGACTGGTATTTATTCAGCCAACGCTGCAGTGTTTCAATCTGTTTAGTAGATCTTCTTCAGGGTCTTTTATTGATATAAGGAAAAGGAAAATTTATCACAGAATGATAAGGTGTCAAAACATTGTAAACAAACCAATCACAGTCCCCTTATTATTCTGTGATAAAATTTTTACTTTTCCTTATATCAACAAAAGGCCCTGAAGAAGATCTACTAAACAGATTGAAACACTGCAGCGTTGGCTGAATAAATACCAGTCATTTTATTTGAACCTGTATTTTTTCAGATTTTTCACTATATTATATATATATATATATATATATACATATATATATATATATATATGCATATATATATATACATACATGTGTCAGCATATAATAAATTTAATTCATACCAATATATATATATATATATATATATATATATATATATATACATTTCCATTTATATATATATATAATATACCAAACAACATTTCCTGAAAAATATGCTGGGGTATGCAAATAAAGTGTTTTTGATTTTAGATGAAAGTAACTAATTTCCAGGAATTTAACATCTAAATAAGAAGTGTCTGTGTTTTTCAGCTATCAACTTCCATGTAAATTTCAAAACAAAATTTAATGAATTCAAAAAAGGCTTATCCCCATTAAATTTTGTGTCGAATTTCTCCCTGTGGGTGGAGGAATAGATATCATACATACACAAGTAGATTAAATATGTACGCATGAATATGAAACATTTGTCCTTGTCCTAGATAACTAATTTCACTAACCCTCATTGCGCATGTGCGGCTTTGTGGATGTGGGTGTACAATTGCGTGTGCGTGTATTTTTTTTTTCTTTTTTACTCATACCCCACCATGTCAGTTAGATACAAGTACCATTAATATGCTACTCATGTGCTGAGTGGGTGAGGGCTGGTATCGAACATGGAACCTCATGATATGATTTCCAAATAGAAATAGAAATCTTCAGTCATTCATGTCAAAATGTTACATTTTAAATACATACTAAAGACGATGGCGTAGTGTCCATTGTTTTTTTGTTTTGTTTTTTGCAACTGTGTGAGTGGCTCAACAGACCAATTTTTGAATGGCAATCTCTGGTGCAGTGACTGCAAACAAACAGTGATGCTTGCTGGAGTTGCTGTTGTCTCTCCTTCCTTTTGGCTCTCTTTTCTGCGGCGGCTACTTTCCTCTCTTTTTCACTCCTTCTTGTTCCTTGTTTGACGAGGAGGTGCCAGATCGCTCGGTCTTTTGCACAAGCCTCTCATGTGTTGGTGTCAGTGTGGCATGTCTTCATGTCCCCTTTAAATACATATATGCAATACCCCACTATGCCAGTTGGATAGAACAGCCATTAACATGGGAGACCATGCACAAACCGAAGCTCATGCATGGCCAATGAAAAAATTGTATGGATCCATTTGGCATTCCTCTATTGAGGTGCCTAAGGCACTGGGCAATAAACCCAGCCCTGTCCCTTAAAATCAAGTGGGAATGTGCTGTCTGGAGGGATGGCCTTCTGGGATCATGCCGTTATTAAATTCCTTACCAGTCCAATCCCGCCCTGTCGGCTGGGGCATTAGAATAGACCGACTGCACCTCTGCAGAGGGGTAAGACTCCCCCAAATGGGGCCACCTGTTGGTCGTGGGTGGTGATCTGTGATGCTTAAAGACAGAGTCTTGGTGGATGAGCAGTCCATGACCTGCAACACTCCACTTAGACCCTTGTTTAGATTAGACGGGCGGTCAAAGAGGCCCCCTCCGATCAATCGGCTGGTCCCATCAAGCTCTAGCACATATATGATTGCTCCAACCCTATTGCCCTTATGGCAAGCCCCAACACTTTTTATCATATGGATGCTAGAAGGCAGTGTCTAAGGGTCTACATGTCCTGGGAATGACGTTAAACTCTATCTGATGGTGAGGTTCCAGTTTTGGAGGTTTGGGGAATGTGGAGAACCCCTTCATCACCATTGCTTCCTGGTCCACTCTGACCTGGAGTGGTAGTACCTGTTAGGGTCCCATCTTGGGTTAAATAGAAAAATGTATTTATAAAAAAAATTAAGTATCCATTAAGAATTGGTTTATTTCAAAACTTTATCGGCATTAAATGACCCACTGAGGTTGATACGCGTAAAACAAACCAAACCAAACCAAATCTTCTAAAACAAATACGTCTTTTTTTACCCAAAGTGGTAGTACCTGTTAGGGTCCCATCTATGGGTTAAATAGAAAAAAAATTATAAAAAAATTAAGTATCTATTAAGAATGACTTAACTTCAAAACTTTATCAGCATTAAATGAACCAACGAGGTTGATACGCCGTAAAACAAAACAAACGAAACCAAATCTTCTAAAACAAAAACGTCTTCGGCATAAAATGACCCAATGGGTTGACATACCGCAAAACCCAACCAACCAACCAACCAGCCAGCCAACTTTCTTTTTAAATGCTAAACCAATTCATATATTTTTAGAACTCTCCATATACATATTCATCAAAACTGAAAAACATCATGTTACCCTAAAAAAGATAACAGCCCTGCTTAATTTGTAGAGTGAGTAATAGAACTTTAAGGTATATGTTTCTTGGACAGGATCGAGTGAGGGGGTGGGGGCGGGGGGAGATTGTAATGAAGCAGCCGATATCTTCCATTCTTAAGTATCAAAAGAACTCAACAGACAATAAAAGCCAATGTTAAACTGGCATAAAACGCTTACCCAACATTAATGTTTTTTTATTCTAACAAATATGACTTACAGATGTTCCAAGGGGAGATAATTACTGTACCGATTAGTCTTAGATGCCAAGGGCAGATAATTACTGTGTCAGAAGGTACATAATTCGAGGCTCCTTTAATTGCCATGCGAGTAACCATTTTGACGGTGCCAATTTTATGGGCAGCTGTTATGGGTGTCACTGGCATCATAATGGTTACATCGTTAACATTTAAAGAAATGAAAACATAAGAAAGAAATCTGAATATGGGGGAGGGGGTGCATCGGGGGGCCGGGGATGCGTCAGGGGGCGGGGCGGAGAAGAAGTTTGAGATGGCATCAGCTGGCACGGATTACATTTGTTTTTAATTAGATTTTTTTTTTTTTTAGCTATTTCCTTTGGGATTCTCTAATTCTTCAATAATGCTCAATTCTAATATGTTACTCTTTATGCAACTCTAATCCTCACTGCGCTTCATTAGGGTCCAAGTGGTGCAGCCATACAGTAGCACTGATACAACTAGGGACGGTTTGTGTGATAGGGGGCAGGTGGCCATACAGCTGCTTTCTTGTAGGGTGCTGTCTCCACAATTTGTTTAATATCACCCACAGCATTCTCATGCAGCTGCCATCTAGCATATTTTCTAGGTGCTTCGTTAGAGTCCAAGTGGTGCAGCCATAAAGTAGCACTGATACAACTGAGAAACTATTGAAATGTATTTTCAGTTAGCTTGAAATGATGAGGGAAAAAAGAAAAAAACACTGGGATGCATGGATACGATTTTAGTGCATCCTTTTTAGATTTTTGTGCGTCAGGGACGCAGGATGCGTACCTATTAGCGTCTGTGGGTTTGTATGATTATCTAACGTTGCCTTAAAGAAGTTCAGAGATGAGGCATTCACAATTGATGATGGTAGTTCCTGCAAAGTATTCCCCACTCTGTTACTAGAATAATTTTGTCTTGCATTTGTTTTGCAAAATTTTTAATCTATGATCCCTGGTATTTTTATGCATGTTCACCTCAACCTCTATTTTATTCACTGACATGTAAAAAAAAGTAAAGTCGTCGGGGCGGCCTAAAGTCGGTATCAGCCAGTCAGCGAGGAGTCTATCCCCTTTTCACTAGCGCTAGACCAAGGAGATTGTATTTAGCATCTGAGGTGGAGCGCCACACCTACCATCAGCTCCTTACTTTACCGCCCAGATCCCTGTGCTACTCATACGCTGAGCTGGCGAGGACCGGTATCGAACTAGGAACCTTGTGGTTTCTAGCCGAACGCTCTACCGACTGAGCTAACCCGGCCCTGACATGTAACACTCCCCTTTGGCCCTTACTTAGGCTAGACGGGCGGTCGGAGAAGCCCCCTCCAATCAATCAGCTAGTCACATCAATAATAATAATAATAATAATAATAATAATAATAATAATATCTTGAGTGTTGGGGTATTTACAAATCAAAATGAATTTGATTGTCTTTTTTATAATAATAATAATGATAATATCCTTTCAGCTAGTATATTAGGTCTGAGACCTGTCAGCTGTTCCTTATAAACATTCATCTTAATTCCACAGAATATTTATAATCTTTCCACAGATTATCTAACATTGCCTTTAAGGAGTTTAGAGATGGGGCATTCACTATTGATGATAGTAGTTTATTCCATGTATTCACCACTCTGTTACTAAAATAATTTTGTCTTGCATTTGCTTTACATAATTTTTTAAGAGTTTTAATTTATGACCCCTGGTATTGATATTTTGAGCAACATTTAATAGATCAAAGTTCATTGAATAAAATCCATGGGTATATTTATAGACTTCAATTATATCTCCTCTTGTTCATTGATAAACCAAACTTGGTGAGTCAATCTTCCTGAGCCTTTCTTCATATGAAAAGTTTTTTTTAAATCATTCATTACTTTAGTAGCTCTCCTTTGAACTCCCTCATTGAGTTTTATGTCCTTGATTAAAATAATATAATGTAATAATAAGAATAAGATAATAAAAGAATATGATAAAATATAATAAATAATATAATAATGATATGATAATAAGAATAAAAGAATAAAAGAATATACTAAAATTGAATAGAATGATATAATAATGATATAAGAATAAGAATAAAAGAATATAATAATTCTATAATAATTAGAATAAGAGAATAAAAGAATATGATAAAATAGAATAGAATGATATAATAATAGTATAATAATAAGAATAAAAGAATACAATATTAGCAAATTGCAAATGAATAAATTATAAAGTGAAACTCTCCCATCAGAATTCAGATGAAAATATACACAGGCACAAACACACTTAGGTGGGGCAAAAATATTGGATTGTAAATCATATAAAATTTGACAACTCATTATTGTTGTTATAATATATTTTCATCATACAATGTGTGATAGCACATGCGATACCCTGCATCATCAGCCGCCAATCAGGAGTGATAATAGATTCGGTAGCTCGTGGCAGGACTGCCACTCCCAGCACTACCAAGCAGCTTTTGCTACCGGATAGGGTAGAACCAGCTTGAATATACAGGGTGGCCAAGAAGTCACTGAGTGGTTGTCAAATGCTGCCATTTTACCATTAATAATTATTTTTTTCTTCTATTTCAGATATTGTATAGAAAATACTTTGGAAATTAATCATGAATAAGTATAGCATTGAAGAATGTACCCAAATTGTTAAATTGTTTTATCAAAATCAGGGGTCAATTATTTTAACACAAAGAGCCTATCGACGACATTTTCAAGTGAGAGATGGTCCAAGTGACAACACAATTTGAAGCATCGTTCGTCAATTTGAACGTTTTTGTATATATATATATATATGTGTGTGTGTGTATATGCATATATGTTGTAAAGGGAAGTAACCGGATAATCCCTCGCGTATGCAAATGAATACGTATAAAAGAACAACAGGTAGATTAGCTCAGCGTGATGTGAGGTGATCTCCAGCCACGAACATTGTTTCGTATTCTCGGATGTAAACACGCGTGCTACACTCTTAAGAAGATAAGTAATCTTTACAGATCCTTCTTTTACGCGCAGAGACTTTTTACCTTGCCGGCCGGGAGCCATTTTGTTATTTGTATTTATTGTAATAATAAACTATTATTACAAACACTCGCAATATTCTCGTTAATGTATTTCTAATACATAACAATATATGAATACAAATTAAAAACATTCCAGGCTGAATGCGGACCAGCAACCTTGAAATTTGGGATTCCCAAGTTTTAATTACTGCAATTGTTTTGGGGGATTTTTTACATGATTTTTTTGTGACCAAAGATCAAACCAAGATCCCTCCACAGAAGCTAGCTTACTTGCCGCCCAATATGGCGTCTTTTTAAGCTTAGTTGTAAATGAAATTAACTCCTTACCTCTGATTCATAAGAATACACACTGCTTCCAAACTGTTTGCACCAATTCTGGCGGATTTGTGAAGACACGGATTTCGGATATATCTTGTCTGTCTAAGCCATCCAAAGCCTGGAGAATATCAAGTCATTCATTAGGTAGTATTTTTAAATTGTGTAAGCAAACAGAATAGATTATAAATTTTTAAAAAATGATCATTTCTAAGTGTAGCATAATTATTGTGGTCTATGAGGATTGAAAGGAGAAAGAGAAGAAAAAGAAATAACAACAAACAAATGTTAAAATTTGGAAGAGTAAACACTAAGCAGGGTGCCAGTAATTTGACCGCGGAAATAGATTTAAAAATAAAAACGGAAGTTTCAAGTTTTGACCGGAAATGGATGTGACTCTCCCACCCCGGGACGAGAAACGGAAGAAGAACAAAATCGGCCTCTTTCCGGCCTGGCCTCGTGGGAAGCAGGTGGGGCTTTTGCGGCTCCCCCAATGGGTTCAATAGAGAAGTAGGGAACACGATTTACGACAGGGTAATTTGACCATACCCTCCCTCCCTTTCTCTCTGTCCTTCCTTCTCTCTGAAACAGAACCCATGGGCTTAGAAAGAAATAAACAGCCCCTTGTGATTATACAACTTGCATGTGTTGTTTCTGGACTAATGACCGTTACTACTACTAACGATGACTACTACTACAACTTGAGTTGACCTATGGGACATACATAGTTCTGATACATAATACTAGCAAAAGTATGCGCCCCTGGTTACAAGTATTTAAATTTTAATGTAATAAAATATGATATTAAATTAGAAAGACTAACGAAACTAAATAAGAATGAATATAGAAATATTTCATTTATTTTAATATTATTTCAATTGATTCCTATATAAAATTACATATAGTATTGTTTTTAATACGTTTGAGAATAACATGAAACCAGTTTTGTTAAAATCATTATGCAAATCATTCCTACCATATACTATGTAATTTTTTATTTCTTCAAGATATATAATGCATATTTCAGGATTTTAAATGCATTAATAATATGGGCAGTTTTGCGGCAAATATAACTCAGCTAGACTTTAATAGAGACATCGTTAATAAATAAGATACTAATTAAGATTAAATAATGACAATTTCAAAATCATTGAGAATATAACTTAAATAACTGAGGAAATCTTGACGTCAGTGGTAATGTAGTTTGGATTACAGACAGACAGTTACATAATCTCCATTATAATAATATAATAATGACACTGTAGCGATTGTTTGCCCCTGCTGGGATGGACATGGATCCAAATGGCTTATCTTCCCTTGCCACCAGGTTTTCGCCCATAGGTGGCTGGGTTAAACACCAGCCTGGGAATTCTCAGTCTCCCCAGCACCCTCAAAAGATAGGCTAGACCCGTAGGGTCTATGTCCATTAAGTCGGGTGCTTTGCCCCGCTCCCAACCAGCAGTAAGTGACTTATTTCTTTATGAACTCTTTATTACATCTTTAGGACTTTAGTCATATCTATGCTTTTTTGTATTCATTCTCCTCTCTCCTTCTCCTCTTTCCTTCTCTTTCAATTCCCCCTCTCTTCCCTCTTTCCCTTTCCTTCTCTTTCAATTCCCCCCCTCTCTCTCTTCCCATTTCCTTCTCTTTCCATCCCCCCTCTCTTCCCTTCTCCTCTCTTTCAATTCCCCCTCTCTCTCTTTCCCTTTCTTTCATTCCCCGCTCTCTGCCCCTTTCCTTCTCTTTCAATTCCCCCCTCTCTCTTTCCCTTCTCTTTCTTCATTCCCTCTCTTTCTTCCCCTTTCTTTCAATTCCCCCTCTCTCTGCCCCTTTCCTTCTCTATCAATTCCCCCTCTCTCTCTCGCCTTTCCAATTTCTCTTTTTATCCTAAGCTTTGTTTTTTTCTGCAACTCTTTTTCATATTCATCTTTTTTCTTCTTTTTCTTTCCTTCTCTCATATTTCCTCTGAGAAGGAAACTCCTTCACCTCTTTAGTTTGTTTTTAGTGCATTTTTTGGTTTTTTTTGCTGTTTCTCCTGCATCCAGCCCCTACCACCTGGATCCGACAATGTCACTTCACATATGGGGAATATTACAGAAATTGGAATCAGAATCTTACTTCATATTTCTCACAAATAGCAACTTTTTTATTTTTTCAACCACAAAAATATCATATTTGAGTACCCAAGTGACATTGGCCCGAAAAATTCATTCACAGAAGGAAAAAAAAAAAAAGGTGTGAATATTTCGATGGTCGAGGAGGGGGTTGTGCAGGAATCAAGGAAAGAGTAAACAAATGAGGGGGTAGGGTGGGTGGAAGGGGTTGTTTGGCAACTGGGAGAGAGAAATTGAGGTGCAGATGTAAAAGGGATTTTTTTCTTCTTTCGGGGTAGAAGGGCAGCTGTTCATATCAATCAAAAAGACAACTTAAGAGAATTCTTTTATTACTTTATGTAATTTAGTGTGTGGGGGAGGGAGGGAGCATAAAAAAAAGTTGGAATGAAATTTAAAAAAAAACAGAAAAAAAAATGTAATTATTCATTTTCATTTTTGCCAGCTTTTTTTTTTTTTATTTTTTTTTTACACATTTTCTGAATTTATATCCTCAATATAAACACTTCTAGGTTCTTCAATTTTAATTAAAACTAATAATTTTCTTTAAAAAAAAGAAAAAAAAGTGCCTCAGATAGGTCACACTTTTTTAAAACCAAAAATTCCGGTTAAAACTGCATCGAGTGGTGAAGTTCGAATTCTGGAACTTTGAAGAATGTGGAATATTCCTTTACTGTCATTACTCCCAGGTCCACCCTGACCGTTATATAAACACTTCTAGATTCTTCATTGTTTATATTGTGTAATGTGTGAAAATAAATGATTGTCTCTTTTCTAAGAGATTGTATGCATGTGATATTGATAGCTTTCTAATTTAGTGCTCTGGGACGTATGGATTGATTTGAATAGCCCTTGGAAATTTGATGGGTCCCAACTAAAGTTTTTAATAAATGTAGAGTTTTTATCTCTGAACAACTAAAAGCCATCGAACCACTACCTCGTACCCGTAAAAATATAAGTTCCAAGAAAATATAGAAATGTATTACAGTAAGATGGTGGTGGAAGAAAAAAAACACTGGGATGCATGAATACAATTTTACTGTATCTTTTTAGATTTTTACGCATCAGGATGCAGGACACTTATCAGCATCTCTGTATGCAGTTTTGCAGAACATAAAAATGATTCTGTGTTGGTAGAAAATATCTATATTAAAAAAATTTGAGAAAAAAAACAAAATTTGAAAAAAAATTTGAAAAAAACAAATTTGAAAAAAAACAAATTTAAAAAAAAAAACAAACAATTGAAAAAAATTTTTTAAAAAACAACAAAAAAAAAAACAAAACAAATTTGAAAAAAAAAAATTTGAAAAAAAAACCAATTTGAAAAAAAAACAAATTAAAAAAAAATTTAAAAAATAAAAATTTAAAAAAAAAAAAAATTTGAAAAAAAAATGTGTCTACCTGAAGAAGACCATAGAATGTATTGGTCGAAACATCATGGTACAACAAAAGCAACAATGATTGACAATACTCTTGAAGGTCTGACTCATCTCAGAATTCCAGAAAGAATTTCTAATCTTCTTCCGTTCTTTTACTTTTACTTTCTACCCTGGATGCAAACTTTCTCTTTCACTTATTGTGTCAAGCTTAGTAATTAACTTGGACTTATTTGCCAAAGGGGCGGTGGTGGGGAGAGAGATCCCCAGGGGAGATTACTGCCTATTTACTTTGACAAGAAAATGTATATTTTAATGTATCTTGTCTCCCTCTGGGAAAATCCTTATCCGGCTCATGGGTCACTGCTTCAATTACACAGCCTCAATGCAGAAAAGAAAAGAAAGAAATTAGAAAGAAATCTGCGGAAAATCTCATTTAATTCTTCTTCTTCTCCCTTTTAATTTTACTTTTTTTCTTCTTTTAATTCTTCTTCTTCCTCTATTTACTTCTTCCTCTTCTTTTATTCTTCTTATCTTCCTTTTAATTCTACTTCCTGATTTAATTCTTCTTCTTCTCTTCTTCTTCTCTTCTCTTCTTTCTTCTTTCTCTTCTTCTTCTTCTTCTTCTCTTCTTCTTCTTCTTCTTTTTAATTCTTCTTCTGTTCTTATTTGATTCTTCTTCTTCTCTCTTCTTCTTTCTCTTTTTTAATTCTTCTTCTTGTTCTATTGATTCTTCTTCTTCTTCTTCTTCTTCTTCTTCTTTTCTTCTTTTCTTCTTCTTCTTCTTTTAAATTCTTCTTTTCTTCTAAATTCTTTTAATTTTTCTTTCTTTTTCTTTTTAATCTTTCTTCTTGTTCTATTGATTTCTTCTCTTCTTCTTCTTCTTCTTCTCTTCTTCTTCTTCTTCTTCTTCTTCTTCTTCTTCTAAATTCGTCTTCTTCTTTTCTTCTTCTTTTAAATTCTTCTTTTTAATCTTCTCCTTCTCTTTTAATTCTTCTTCTTTTTAATTCTTCTCTTATTATTAATTCTTCTTCTTCTTCTTTTATTTCTCTCTTATTATTAATTCTTCTTTCTCTTTCTTTTACTTCTTCTTCTTTTTATTGTCTCTTCTTCTTCTTTTAATTCTTCTTTCTTCTTCTTCTTTTAATTTTCTTCTTCTTTTTAATTCTTTTCTTTTTTAATTTTCTTTTCTTCTTTTAATCTTCTCCTCTTTCTTCTTCTTTATTTCTTCTTTTCTTTCTAATTCTTCTTCCTTTAATTTTTCTTTCTTATTCTTCTTCTTCTTCTCTTTTTAATTATTCTTCTTTTCTATTTATTTCTTTTCTTCTTTTTCTTTTTAATTCTTCTTCCTTTTATTCTTTTTCTTCTCCATTTACTTCTTCTCAGCCTCTTTTACTCCTCCTCCTCCTCCTCTTAATTCTTCTTCTTCCTCCTCCTTCTTTTAATTCTTCCTCCTCCTCCTTCTTTTAATCTTCCTCCCCCTCCTTTTAATTCTTCTTCTCATCTGTGTTCTGACATCTCCAGAGGACCGATGACAACAATTTCACCTCAGTACCCCTTTCCCCCTGCATTAAGCCATTTTTGACTCAGTATGTTTTACTTATGACACCTGTTTAGATATCTGACTCAGCTATATATTTATCTAATTACTGATCTCACTTCAGTTGGCTTAAAGTTTATTCTTTCTCTTTTAATGCATTTTAGTTACACATGTCTCAAAACTGTCAATTTATTCTTGTTATCTTTTTTCATTCTGTCTTTCAGTAAATGGAGAGTCAGTATGTTTATAGGAATTTCCTCAGTGCACAGATTAGACTCTATGGTGTTTTTGCAGTGTTAGATCAGACTGTCTTTAGCTGTTTTAGCAGTTATTGAGATGTCGTATAGCTGTTTAGCCAAGTGTTCAGATCAGATGCTTTAGCTGTTTAGCAGTTGTCAGATGACTGTCTATGGCTGTTTAGCCAAGTTCAGATCAGACTTGTATGGCTGTTTAGCCAAGTGTCAGATCAGACTGTTATGGCGGTTTAGCCAGTGTCAGATCAGACTGTCTATGCTGTTTAGCCAAGTGTTCAGATCAGACGTCTATGGCTGTTTGCAAGTGTTCAATCAGGACTGTGTTATGGCGTTAGCCAAGTGTTCAGATCAGACTGTCTATGGCGGTTAGCCAAGTGTTCAGATCAGACTGTTATGGCGGTTAGCAAGTGTTCAGATCAGACTGTCTATGGGCTTAGCCAAGTGTTCAGATCAGACTGTCTATGGCTGTTTAGCCAAGTGTTCAGATCAGACTGTGTATGCTGTTTAGCCAAGTGTCAGATCAGACTGTGTATGGCGGTTTAGCAAGTGTTCAGATCAGACTGTCTATGGCTGTTTTAGCAAGTGTTCAGATCAGACTGTGTATGGCTGTTTAGCCAGTGTTTCAGATCTAGTCTATGTGTTAGCCAAGTGTTCAGATCAGACTGTGTATGGCTGTTTAGCCAAGGTTTAGATGACTGTCTATAGCTGTTTTAGCCAAGTGTTCAGATCAGACTGTCTATAGCTGTTTAGCCAGATGTTCAGTAATCAGATTCTATAGCTGTTTAGCAAGTGTTCAGATCAAACTGTCTATGGCTGTTTAGCCAAGTGTTCAAGTCAGACTGTGTATGGCTGTTTAGCCAAGTGTTTATCGACTGTCTATGGCTGTTAGCAAGTGTTCAGATCAAGACTGTCTATGGCTGTTTAGCCAAGTGTTCAGATCAGGCTAGTCTATGGCTGTTTATCATATGTCATATCAGATGTGTGTTATGGCGTTTAGCAAGTGTTCAGATCAGACTGTGTATGCGGTTAGCCAAGTGTTCAAGTCAGACTGTCTATGGCGGTTAGCAAGTTTCAGATCAGGACTGTTATGGCTGTTTAGCCAAGTGTTCGAATCAGACTGTTATGGCTGTTTAGCCAAGTGTCAGATACAGACTGTGTATGGCTGTATTGATCGGCTAGAGTGTTCAGATCAGACTGTCTCATGGTGTTATCCAAGTTTCAGACAGACTGTGTATGCGTCTTATCAATTTCAGATGTTATGCTGTTTACCTAAGTGTTCAGATCAGACTGTCTATGGCTGTTAGCCAAGTGTTCAGATCAGACTGTTGTATGCTGTTTAGCCACTGTTCAGATCAGACTGTGATGCGGTGTAGCCAATGGTTCAGATCAGACTGTTCATGGCTGGTTTAGCCAAGTGTTCAGATTCAGACTGTCTATGGCTGTTTAGCCAAGTGTTCAATCAGACTGTGTATGGCTGTTTATGCCAATGTGTCTCAGTGATCGACTGTGTATATGGCGGTTTAGCCAAGTGTTCAGATCAGACTGTGTATGCGGGTGTGTCTATTGTTAGATGTATACTGTTTGGCTGTTTAGCAAGTGTTCAGATCAGACTGTGTATGGCTGTTAGCCAATGTTCAATCAGTCTGTGGTATGGCTTCTTAGCCAAGTTGTTCAGATAGACGTGTATCTGTTTAGCCATATGACTGGACTGCTATTGTATCAAGTGTTCAAATCAGACTGTCTATGGCTGTCTATCAAGTGTGGCATAGACTGTCTATGGCTGTTACCCACATGTTCATATAGATGGTCTAAGCTTCTTCAAATGTCATTCAGAGTGTCTATAACTGTTTAGCCCAATGTTCAGATCAGACTGTTTATAGCTGTCTACAAGTTCAAAACAGATCATAGCCGTTTACCCACTGTTCATTTTAAAACTGTCTAAGGATGTTTAAAATTTTTTTAACTCATTTTGTTCTATTTAACTCATAAATGAACCTTAACAGGATTACCTCCTTCGTCAGCTTGACCTGGGAGTAATGGTGATAGAAGAGAACTCCACATTCCCTGAGTTCCAGAAATGGAACTTCACCATAAGAATAGTTTTAACTCTATTGTCCTGGGTATTGTCATACCAGGACAATAAGACCGTCAGGCACTGCCTTATACATGTATATGATAAAAGGATAGTAAGCATCTGCCATTAAGAGCAATGTAGGTTGGACAATCATACAGCGGCTAGGCTTGACAGACCACAATTGATCGGAGGGGACTTTCTTGACCGCCTAATAGCCTAAGTAACTCACATCGACTCTGTAGCTGTACACATTAGTAAGCTTGTACTATTTGCTCAATCTATTTCATTCGCGCGTGTTCAATATATATATATAATTTATATATATATGTGGTTTATTTCAGTGTGAATTGAATAGATTGAGCAAATAGCTACAAGCATTATAATGTGTACAGCTAAGAGTCAGATGTGAGTACTGTAGGCGTATTATAGGCGTTCAGAAGCCTCCCTCCGATCAATTGGCTGGGTCATGCAAGCCCTAGCCTGTATGATGTCCCACCCCTATTGCTCTTATGGCAGGATGCTTAATCTTTTTATCATATATGTACTAGAAGGCAGGCTGACGGTTT